>VSWD01000012.1:34119350-34719350 GCA_033119305.1 Pinctada imbricata | reverse complement strand
ACAGGTAACTACATGGCCATGATTTGTATAATTTGTATTCTGTAGCGGAAAAGAATCCCTTTGATTCAGATGTACAAATATATTAAGTTTTCCCCTCTCGGTTAAAGCACCATTTGATGAGTTTTGACAGTTGATTATTAATTTTGTCGTGAGGACGCTAGGTGTACATATTTGAAAAGTCGTATGAAGAAATCGTATTGGCTTTAACATTTCTAGATTTTATTTTGTCAATCAAATCCCCTGGATCTTAAATAAACCAAAATAGATTTATATCATTCGAACATCTAATATATCATTAGAACATTTTCACAGTATTTTGCTACGTGTTTCTTTATCGCCGTAAGTGCTGATGTCAGATTTCTATACAAAATTGTAGTTAAGCAGTTGCTAGAATTAGCAATGTATCGAAAGGAGTTCGGTAACATGGAAAATCGGCCCTATTTTTAGAATGTTTTAGATTTCGATTGTATTTTGTATCAAGGAACTTCAAGTTAAATGCATGCTTGTTTGATATACCGAAATAAATGTTTTAATTTACGTGCAATACACCGAAAGATATGGCTTTAAAATCGGCTTTAAGTCGTAGAATGCTGAAAAATCGGAAGAAATGGGCATAATTCTGGTCAAAATTTATAAAAATAAGTAGGGCGCCAGCCCTTACCCCAAAAATTCTCATATGAAAAGTTAAATTTGCAATTTATCTTTCGATCTACATAAAATTTATGTTGGTTGAGGGTTGGCGCCTATACTTATTTTAAAGATTTATGCAGAAAATATGGCGATTTTCCTTCATTTTTCGTCATGCAGAGGAAATGACGTCACTGACGTCACAATGTGACGTCTTAACTAACGCACGTGACTTTTTGACAATGAAAAATATTTACTTTCTATTTCGGCAGGTATTTGAGATAAATATAAGAGATGCTGAATCATAATTTTCATAAAATTATTTTTCGCAAAAATTTAGGGCCGATTTTGGTAGTTAGTGAACCTACCCCTTTGTTACATGTAGGAGACTTTTGGTATGCAGTATATTGTAGGAAGATCCAATTAGAAATAGGGATGTTGAATGAAGAAATTTCACTATTATGTTTGATCAAAATGTTGGCGACCCTTTCATTGCTTTTGATGTAGTATTTGTAGACGAAAGTTCCGAAACTAAAGTTGATATATTGTAACGTTTTTAAATGATTATGATGTTGTTGGCTGCTTTATCTGCAGGAGCGAAGACTAATTATTCATGTTATTTACGTAATTTGGATTTAAAGCATTTTTCAGATTTAGAACTTGGATTTTCAAAAAGATGATGATTTTTGTGGAAGTTTTCTACTCGAATGTCAGTAATATCCAAAATGAGGTTTTCCGGTCATTCAGAGAATGCAATTCGACTATAGGTTTCATTTACTTGTAACAAATAAGAGGGAGTTCCAAGTTTTTAAAATATTGAGGAAGGGTACTTTGTACGCGATAATTTGGAAAAATATGAGAGATGTTTAGAAGATCGAATTCTTTGTTAATAAATGCAATTTTAAGCTGACCAGAGCGAAGCTCAAGTGAGCTATTGTCATAGCGCAAGGTCCGGCGTCCGTCGTAAACTTTTTGACATTTTCGACTTCTTCTCCAGCACCACTGAAGGAATTAAGGACTCATGGTCCCCTACAAGTGTTGTTGTTTTTCATCCGGATCAATCAACAGGTAGCGCCACAACAGGCAAAAATAGGTCACGGGGATACTTTCCTTTGACAAATTTCTTCTTCAGAACGGAAGCACGTATAGATAAACTGAAAGCATCAGGATGATCTAGAGAGATGTCTTAAGAAGTGTTGTTTTTTTAGTTCCACACCGAAGTCAAATTTTTGATGCGTTTTTGACGTCTTTTCGGACTTTGTCAAAAATGCACATTTTTGCACTATTTCTTTGAATAACTCAATATTATAAGTGTTTGATTTTAAACACTCATTAATTGCATATTCATCATATTTATGTTACTAAATGCTTTGATTTGTACATTTTAATTATTTGATTTTTTCTTATGTAAAAAGGAGGGGGGATCAATCAACAGATAGTGCCACCACAGGCAAAAATAGGTCACGGGGATACCTTCCTTTGACAAATTTCTTCTTCAGAACGGAAGCACGTATCGATAAACTGAAAGCATCAGGATGATCTAAAGAGATGTCTTAAGAAGTGTTGTGGTTTTTGGTTCCACTCCGAAGTCAAATTTTTGACGCGTTTTTGACATCTTTTCGGACTTTGTCAGAAATGCACATTTTTGCACTATTTCTTTAGATATCTCAATAAGGTATGATTTTACACACTCATTTACTGCATATTTATCATTTTTTGTTACTAAATGCTTGTGTGTGTCTCTTTCCGTCTCGTGCTGTACTCGTCTATTGAGTTTTTGCATCGGGTGTTTTGCTGTTGATGCTGCGACGGGGTCTTGTTGGAGATCGCCTCCCTTCTTTTAGTAGGAATGAAGTATTCATGGTCCCCTACAAATGTTGTTGTTTGTCTGGATCTTTCATTAGGTGGCACCACCACAGGCAAAAGTAGGTCGAGGGGGAACCCTCATTTGATAAACTTCTTCAGAACGGAAGCACGTATGGACAAACCGAAAACATCAGGATGATCTAGAGAGATGTCTTAAATAGTGTTGTTAATTTTTTCCACTCTGAAGTCAAGTTGTTTCCTTTTACAAACTTTTTTTCTGTTTAATATGCTTAGTTAACTTTAGTTTTCAGATCAGCGAGTGTGGTCCTCTTTTAGGGGGATGTTTTTAATAACAGGATTAAGTTAATTCTGTGCGAATGCGACAATGAAATTAAGTCTGAATCAATCAGTATTTCTTAAGAATGCAACCTATGCTTCATCCAAAATAGATTTAAATTGAATTGCTGGAAGTGATGAGAGAGCATGAAGCAGTGTGTGTCTGCCGCCGTTGCGTGCAATTATCAGAAAATCGTTGAGGGTACGGTGTAATCTAGCTCTTTTTCTAAGTTTTTTTTAACACCTCTAGATCTCTATCTCTCTCTAGATGAGATAAATCAGAAGAGAAAACAAACCGTCCTTTCATTAAAGTAAGGTTCGCAAACAAAGGTATTGATAAACTGAATCTTGGTCAATTTTAAATCACAAAACTGTCACAGAAAAAATAACACCACATTTTAGAAGAAAAGAAACTCCTTGTATTTCCTATAGCTACACACCAACAGTTGCATATTTACAATTACAAATGATTCTTGCTTACTCCTCCCGGGCACCTGGTCCCACTTCTAGCTTGCTAGGGGTCCGTCGATGTTAAATTTTGTGCTCCATTGTGAGTGCTGTTGAGATTATCGTCAGGATCTTATTTAACTCATTTGTGTCACACTTATGCCCTTTGTCGTGTGGAGCTCGTAAAAATTTTCCCGCGAGGGGTTTGACAGTATGTGTTTTGAATATACTTCCCTGACATTGTCGCCATAGCACTTTCTATATAGACATAATGTCAGACAGTGCAGAATTTTATATATGTTCATTTCCATGCTTCATTAACATCGACGGCGGGTGCGGCTAGCCAACAGGGGATGCTTACTCCTCCCGGGCACCTGGTACCACTTCTAGCTTGCTAGGGGTCCGTCGATGTTTAATTTTGTGCTCTGTTGTGAGTGCTGTTGAGATTATCGTCAGGATCTTCTTTAACTCATTGCAGTGTATTGATTTAAGTAATCCCTCACTATATCCACTTCCTTGCGAATGTTCTTCATCGGATTTCAATTACTCTCCTTGTGGACACGTTATTTACTGGTGACCTTAATATAGTCAAGAACGACAAGTTAAGAGGAATGTTAAAAAAGGGTCCCAAATACAAAGAAAGTATGTCCTTTGCATGAAATCAAAATGTCAAAATGATCATGGACTCCTGTGAGGAATATGCAAGACGTTGGACAAAGAAAGAGGAAGTTCAGGTCGACACACTTTCCGAATGAATGTTAAACGTCTTGAAATTCAATAGCATCATTTAGAACATATAAAATTTCAGCATGGACCAGACATGCACGTTTCTGGTTCTTAGCCCTCGTCAGTGATCCTCAATCTAAACAATGTAATATTGCCAAAGAATTTGAAAATTGTTATGTCCAAAACGTTACCAAAAGACGTAGCAGGATGGGTGGGATATGATACCACAGGACCAACATTTTAGATAAAATCCATCAGAGGGTTACTTTTATCTAGAATAAAGCGATTAAAATCAACTGTGAACACCAGATCTTTAATGAACCTGATGTTATCACTGAGCTTGCCTACCTTCAAGAACATTATGTCATCAAATCAGTAGACAAAGCCTCAAATAATTACACAATGTCTTGCAAAATGTACTATTTCGACAGTCTAGTTCAAGAGTTGGGTTTTAATTCGACACCTGGAAATCCCACTTACACCCCAATAAACCATTCTGCCTCTGAAATAATAGATAACAACAAATCAGCGCTTGTTTCCTTTAACTTCGACACCAACAATTTAGATTTAGATCTACCATACTTATACTACATACCTAAAATGCATAAGAATCCGTACAAACAACGTTTCATCGCTGGTTCCTCAAAATGCTCTACCAAATCTGTATTGATGTAAACGTCTTCAAATTGAATAGCATCATTTAAGAACAGATAAATTAGCAACGTGGACCAGACATGCACGTTTCGGGTACATAACCCTCATCAGTGATCCTAAATCTAAACAATGCAATATCCCAAAAAAGTATGAAAGTTACTATGTCGAAAAAGTGTACCGAAAGACGTAGCAGGATTGGTGGGATATGATGGTACAGGACCAACTTTTTAGACATTTCAAGAAATTTTGATAACAGAAATTTAGCATGCGTTGAAGAAACGATCAACCGAAATTGATCAAACTTGGCTACATGTGCCCTCGGGGAATCCTGGTCCACCAGCAGTGACACTCACCAAGAGGTATAAATGTAAACGTCTTCAAATTAAATAGCATCATTTAAGAACAGATAAATTGGCAACGTGGACCAGACATGCACGTTTCGGGTACATAACGTTGATCTTACTCACCAAAGTTGTATCTGAAATCAAATCTGGGCTTCAAAAATAGTGTTCGACAGTATGTTATCGCAGTGGTATCAACCAGATGTGGATTTTAAAGAATTCGAACGAACTTTTAGAACAACTGAAATACACTCATTTTAGGAGAGTCCATTCGATCAAAGCCTTTGATTTTTCGACACTTTACACTACAATCCCACATTCTAAATTGAAAGAAAGACTCGCAAAAATTATAAGTAATGCGTCTACAAGTTAGAACGGCAATCGCAAATACAAATTTATGGTTGTTAACTATGACAAACCCTACTTTGTAAAAGAAAAGTCCGATTCTGAAAATAAGTACACTGAAACAGATAGTATTCAGATGTTAAACATTCTGATCGACAACATTTGTTTTTTTTCCTATTTTCAGTGATTTTTGACTAAAAAAATCATGTTTTTCCCAAAAAACACCACTTTTGCAATGGCATTTTCCATGAGACAAATTTGTACCTGAAAGAGCGCAAAAAATGCTACAAAGTTAGGCCGGTTTTGGAGGATCAAGGGGGAGGGGGTGCACCCAACCCAGTGATACATCCCAGACTAAATAATTCAGCATCCTATTTGGACATAATGGTGTCCTACGACACTGATTGTCATATGAACACTCACTCTATGACAAACGTTACGACTTCAATTTCAGCATTACAAACTTTCCTTTTCTAAGTAGCAACATTCCTTCATCGCCAGCTTATGGCGTGTTCATATCTCAGTTGATACGCTATGCCAGAGCAGGTACCAAATATACGGAATTTGTTCAGAGAGCTATGCGTCTTTCAGATAAGCTTCTCAGTCAGGGATATGTCTGTGACCGACTAACATCGTCACCGAGGAAGTTCTACGGTCGATATGGGGAACTCGTCATACTCTATGATGTCCCACTCTCCAGAATGGTGGATGATATTCTGTCATAGACCATTTGAACCATCCTACCAAAGATTGTACTCTATTTCTTCCGAAATGGAAGTAACCGAATGTGACAGTTCTACCGAATTAAAGCAGCGGGTGTTGCATGCAAGCTGGAGATGCTTACTCTTCCTGGGCACCTAGTTTCACTCCCATATCGGGAATTCGCTTCTTTTCATATGGTAGAGGTTTTTGTTTGTTGTTTTGGTTCTTGTTTTATCCTGATTTTGTATGCCTTCGGTTTTTGATTTTCTGAATTAGCGATCATGCGCTGTATACAGGGATATGGTCATTATCCATATTTGTCATGGTAAAGTGACTGTAGTGATAGAGGGTAATCTCAAAGGAGTTTATTTGATACGAGGCGACAATAAACATGCATGATAATGAAATGATCGATGAAGGTGGATTAAGATCCTGCGTAGAAGATACTGGACAATTTTCATGCTCGCGGACTTCGAACTTCGGACATCGCATTTCGAGGGGACTTTGTCACAAACGCAAAATATAATTTCCTTTTCCAATGTCAATAGCAGACGGTGTAGTTATCCTGGATAACGTACACACAACCCTCCCACTGTTCCAATAACCCAGAAGTCTCACACAACGTACAAATGTGGTGTAAAACAACTCAGTTAGAGAAGATCCTGACGATAATCTAAACAGCATCCAACAAAGAGCACCAAATTGAACATCGACGGACCCCTAACAAGCTAGAGGTAGGACCAGTTGTCCGGGAGGAGTAAGCATCTCCTGTTGGCTAGCCAAACCCGCCGCCGACGCCCACGCACGAAAAAGAAAACAATATATTAAATTCATGCACTGTCTGAGGTTATGTGTATATAGAAAGTGTTATGGCGACAATGTCAGGGAAAATATTCAAAACACATACTGTCAAACCCCTCGCGGGGAACTTTTTTACGAGCTCCACACTGCAAAGGGCATAAGTGTGACACAAATGAGTTACTAAGATCCTGAAGATAATCTCAACAGCACCCGCAATAGAGCACTGCATTGAACATCGACGGACCCCTAGCAAGCTAGAGATGGGACCAGGTGCCCGTGCGGAGTGAGCATCCCCTGTTACCTAGCCGCACCCGCCGCCGATGCACGAAAATGAAAACAATATATAAAATGCATGCACTGATGAGGTTACCTCCCTACTGTTAGATGACTACACACAAACAATACTGCAACACGCAGGGGCACAAGCAACCAAATGAATATGTAAATTGATATAAAAAGAGGGCGTATGTAATACAATCCGTGCTCTGCCGGCTGTAACGTGCTCATGTATGTTATCACCCGAGGAGTCTGAAAGCACATGTCATAAGGAATCTACATATGAAATGTTCAAGCCCTATGTCTTAGGGTTCACGAGATACATGTATAACCAAGGTGAGAGTTGTCTAAAAGTAGGTCGACCGTAGTCATTGTAATTTAGTCCAATTTTGTGGTATAAAATGAGAGCTCTTAGAGTTTTTAAACACGAGTTTGTGCCATTTTACGTAATGGTTCCTCAGATCGTGATCTAATGAAAACCCATATAATCATCGTGTTTTGTCTTTCTGTATTTTAGACATAACTTTCACAGTCTTTGGCCATATTTCATTGTTTGGATTGAGGATCACGCATCATTTTGGTTGGTCTATGAAGGTGTGTTGAATGTCTGAATAAAAATGTTTCTAGTTCTTTCATCAGAACCATATGTCACCTGATATTCATGACGATTTTATTCATAATAATGAGGCTGCAATTTAAAGTCGTATAATGTTGTTCATAGCAGCTCGTCCGTCTTTACATTGATCATTGTGCATGGATCTAGAATTTTTATGCCAAAAATAACTGAAAGAAGTGGGGGGGGGGGGGGGGGGGGGTTACGGTCAAGCAAGGTTTTTGGAGCTAATGATTTCGAGAGAAATTAACATAAAATGGGATAATCGGTACTTTGCAGTGAGGTTGAAGGGTGATTTTTTTTTATCACAAACCACACTACCTATTCTACTTCCGCGCATGCATTACCATTTGAGATCAGCGCATGTATCTGTTCAATTATCGTTTGTTTTCAAAACAGGGCATACTAGTTCAAGTTTTAACACCGTTGATTTAATATGATCAAGGATGTCACTTCAACTGGAGAAAATGATTTTCGCAGAGGTTCAAGCCTTTGACTTTGGAGATATAACCGTAAAACGGGAGTCATCCCTTTGGTTTTGAAACCCTTTGCGGGTCTCCCCTTCTAGAGCCACCCTTGAATGCTGATCTGCTTCGTCTTTCGGTTCCCCTGTCGGAAAGCTCTTAATGGACACTGATGTACTAATTGTACGTGTGTCATTTTTACATGTCTCGATTAAACATAAAGCGAGGTAAATCGATAGTATTCTTATAATAGAAATAAATGAAACTTCAATAATAGAAGGTAAAAAACAGTGAAGTCATATGTATATATTTGTTTGTAATTTCGGAATCGCGAAAAATTGTACTCCCGAAAAAAAAAAAAGACATCCAATTTTACCATCATATCGCGAAATTTGGTACTCGCGAAAATTTATGGTTATACGGTATATGGGCCGTATTCGAAGTTTCGAACAAGACCTTATATCTGAATTTGAAATTAAATCTATTCTCCGTACATAACATTTTTTCTTCAAATATCTGAAAACATCATACGGAACAGACGGACGGACATGCTCATTACTATTTCGTCCGATGTATTTTGGCGGAGTATACAAAAAGATTCCCTCTTGTTTAGATGAACCTGTACTTTATAATACCGGAAAAGGGTTGGGGACTTTCATGCTCGTTTTCTTTCATTACGTTCAGCTGCCTCGATTGTCGTTATATATTATCAAAATGAAATTTCTATCTCAATCTCAGAGTTCAGGAATTCCTCAAGAAGGCAGTACGATATTTCATTTTTCGATAAAACCCCCCCAAAAAAAACAAACAACTTGCACATATGTAGTCTCTTTGGCAAGACCTTGCAAGGATACCAAATTTTTAACAATGTAACCTTGACTCCGGAGTATGACTTACTTGTCAAAATCTTTGGTTTCCATGTATAATGTATTCTTATCGGGTTGCGAAACAAAATCCGATCTGTTAAATGGCGAAGTCCGCGTATTTCTCTCCGTCCGTCAGCCCTCCGTCCGACTTTTGTGCTTCATAGTTTTAGGGGAAGCTGTTACGTTATATTCTGCTGAGAGAAAACTGATTGGATCAGCTTTATAAAAGAGACCATACTGAGACAAATCTAACGCATCGATAAAATATGACCTTGAGATAGAAAATACATTTGTGTTTTAGTCAACAGCGGGAGAAAGAAATATAAGGAGCATTGAAAGTAACTATACATGAAGATAAACAATGACGCAATGACGGACCCTGCGTGATGATATTTTTTGTCCCATCTTTGAACTAGTGACATTGACCTTGAAGTTCTTTCAAAACTTACATCTTCATCTAATTTGTTCAAGGGGTATGGGTTATACACTTCTCACCGGAATTCCTTGTCTTGGTCTTTCAATGAAAACCTGGACCTTTGACCCAGTATCATTGACCTTGAAGTTTGACCTTTTCGAAATCTTTAAACTGTAATTGATACAGCTTCAATATTTAACCTTTAGATTCTTTACGACAAGAGTGGTGAGATTAGATATGATGTGGTGAACATTATCCATCAAAAACAAAACAAAAATCCAAACGATATCAAAAGATTCAGAATCTTTTTCTATATTACAAAACAATTCTGGCTCGCTCTGCTTGTTAATATATATTAAAAAAAAATATTTGTCTTACGTCATAATCGAACTTCCAGATGTATTCCTAAATTCTTAAAGAAAATCACCGCTTTGCATATCATTAAAAAGAAAAGAAAATATTTATTTTATTTTACAAGGCAGCCCCTCCTCCTTTTCTGTCGGACACGCCCCTCCCCATTTCCCCAATTGTACACAGAAACAAACAACAAGGAGAGCGAGAGAAAGAGTGATGAAAAGTAAAGCCTCCTCTGTCTGTGTACATGGTACAATAAAGAAATTGGATATGGATGGAGGAGGGTAGATGAAAGAACATTAATTTCCAACGTAATATTTGAAGACAAATTTGCATTCATATATCATTCCCTATAAATAGTCAATATACATCCCTAAAAGTTTCCTGTTCTCATTGCAAGCGTGTCTAAATTTATACATTGACTGAATTTAAACACTATGTAAAAAAATTTTGGCTCGCTACGCTCACTAGAAGCGTATATTATGTAAGCATTTTCATAAAAAGATTACGCCATTATTTGCGCCCTATCGATAAATGTAACGCAACAAAACGTGATATTACGACCAAGTAAGGTTTATGACGTCATAGCGTAGATGTGCACATAAAAGAATTCGAGGGTGAAACCTGCGTACACATTTGATTGTGATGAAATCTTCCCCGCGAACTACGTTAAAAGCTATTTACGGTAATACTTCATTATTGACAGTTTAATTAGGGGATAAACGTACTGTGTTTTGTGGTTCCGACAGGTATATGTTGGATATTCTGTTGGAAACGCAGTTATACCGTCGGGGCTTGTCCCCGACGGTATAACGTATGTTTCCAACAGTAACATACGTTATACGTTATACCGTCGGGGACAAACCCCGACGGTATTACTGCGTTTCCAACAGTATATCCAACATATACCTGTCGGAACCACAAAACACAGTACGTTTATCCCTATTCTAATTCATGTGACATATTCTAACTTTTTATACCACGGAGGACTAACAACGACCAACAGAAATTATTGCGCTGCAGAATATGAAATACAACTGCTTCGTATTTATTACAATGGGGAAAAATCAAAGTGCAATCAATAATAAACTTACTTGCTCTGTTGTTTACAGATCTTCTTTAACTCATTTGTGTCACACTTATGCCCTTTGCCGTGTGGAGCTCGTAAAAAAGTTCCCCGCGAGGGGTTTGACAGTAAGTGTTTTGAATATATTTCCCTGACATTGTCGCCATAGCACTTTCTATAGAGACATTACGTCAGAGAGTGCATGAATTTTAGATATTGTTTTCATTTTCGTGCTTAAACATCGACGGCGGGTGCGGCTAGCCAACAGGGGATGCTTACTCCTCCCGGGCACCTGGTCCCACCTCTAGCTTGCTAGGGGTCCGTCGATGCTTAATTTTGTGCTCTATTGTGGGTGCTGTTGAGATTGTCGTCAGGATCTTCTTTAACTCATTTACATGTGGCGAACACCATTTACAAGCTCATACCTTGTAGTTTCACGTCACAGTATGACGTCACAGGAACAAAGAACAAAGGGAAGCATGACGTCATACGCAAAAAGAGCGATAAAGCTTGTAACGTGCAAATTTACGTAGGAATACAATTTAAAGTATGTCAAGTGAGTCGGTTTGCGGCATGTATATCGTCGTTATACATGCTTGTTGAAATCCTGTGAACCAACCAGAATGCGCGAAACAAATAGAATGAATTAGAATCCCTGTTAGACTATTTGTACCTTTAACAATATAAATGCGAAAATACATGATAAACAATGATGACTGTGAGAAAGATACAATTTAATGTATTTGACCACTATTATCATCAATACATAGGCAAGGTGACATACATGTAACAATTTATGCATATTACTATGTGAATTCATTTTGCAACTGCGGATTATCGCTGTCGAATTCGGGATTCGTTTGAGAACTTGAAATCGTAACAAAAAGAAGTATTTCGAGAACATTTACCAAACTAACAGAATATTACATTTTTATTTCAAGCCTTTCGAAACATCAAGATATTTCTATTTAGTGTAATCAAAATTTGCAATAAACCTCAGGCCATAAAAGCAGTATTTCCAACCTACTTACCAATGTGTCTTCCTTCATTCCATTTCAAAACATATAGAAAAATAAATAGACCCTCTTACCTGCAGTCACTGATAATAGTTTAGCTCAATATAAAACAACTCGCTACCCCTTTAAATTCAAATACAGTAACGCACAATCGTGACTTTGATCCTTTGGTGTTCAGTTCGTATTCAAATTAATTACTTTTCTATTAAATGTACATTCACATCTCGACTGCTGTTAGCTTTCAATACTGCTATAGAGATAAATGTAAGCTGCGGAAAGTGCCATGACGAGATTCTTGATAACTACATTTTTGACGAGAGTCATGCAAAGAAAATCAGGAATATCTCGCGCTTTATCATGGTTAATATAATAAGAAATGAAAACGTAATATTACATTGTACATGTATATCAAATGAAATACACCTAGGAGGCACTGCAAATAACGGAGTATATATTGTTTACATGAAAAGTGACCCCCTATCAGGGCAAAAGCTTAAAAATTCATGAGGTAATAAATTTGGAACAATTAATATCTATTAAACAATGTAGCTTACTTATGCAATGATACCTTACCTACAATTCTTTTCTCAATTGTTTAGAGTTTAGGCTTCAAAAATGATATATTTTACCAATTTTCGGAAAAAGGTCATTTTGGTGCTCCTTTTCGACAAACTTCCTAATTGTAGCATCAAGAGGGTTTCTGAACAATTTCTATATTTTGATATGTTTTACCCGAAACGTGCACGTCTGGTCCACGCTGAAAATAGTGTAATTGCGTTGCTATTTCTCAAAATATTAAAATTGACTTGTCTTCCACTGCTAACAATGAGTATCTGCAGTTCTTAAACTACCTTTTTTCGTTATAAAATATAACTCTAGATAATACCTTTATATTCTTTTTTATTTAGTTTCCCTTTGATATACACGACATTTAGGCAAATTTGATTTTACATTAAGAGTGCCCGACTTTGTTCAAGTATTAGGCTTTAAAGATGCTCTGCACCAGACATATATTTCATACATTTGATATCATTTGAGGATAGATCTTTCGTTTAGTTAAAAAATAAAGTTAGTTTGACCATCCAATAAGTGTCAAAATAACGATACTCGAACCCCCTTAAACGACAATTACGAAAACCCACTAGAGCGAAATGGAGATATTACTTTCCTCCTATAATTATCAGTTAAGGTCAAATAGGAACACACCTTAAATTGGGGGTAAAGTTAAAATTACAAATTTACCTATACAAGAAATCTATCCCTTTCATAAGTAACATCAAAATGATAAAGATAACCACGAACTCGTCACAAAATTTTGTAGATTTCGAGTGGACAGTAGCGTATATGTGCAGTCGGATTTAAATATTTCACGAAGTATTATTAGTGTCTTTAACTCCGTTTTCTCTACAGACAACAACCAAAGGTAGGTTTTACTCATTTCAATGACGAAAATACTACAAATGTAAAAACCATGAAAAGTAACGTCATCTTATCATTGTGATTGATTATGAATTATATGTACTAATATATTTGAATGAAACATTGTAGAACAAACTTTTGTGCTAATTTCCTTTTTTTCTGAAAATTGAATATAATATCGCTTCGCTGACATGTCGTCGAACGATACTAGTGTGTTGTAAATTGTTTGAAAATGATTTCATTTATATCAATTACAATAATTATATTCAATGGGATGTCACCGGTATTGCTTTTGTTTCAACTTAGATTATGTATAACTAAAAAATTAGATACCTAGTGAATAAAATTGTGATTCCTTAACATAGTCATTACCTTGGATCTAAAAGCTAATGTATTCTATTACAAAAAATGAATGATTATATACAATAGTTGTTATGATTTAATCTTGCATTATCTTTTTCAAGAGTTGTCCTTCCTTTCATGTAGTTTCTATGTCGAATGGTAGTAATCAATAATGTGAAAAATACGGTGTCAATATGAGAAAGTATCGTTTACATGAATCTAGAATCCCTTGGAAGTCGACACAACATATCAGCTAGACCTATGATATGAATTATGGAAAGCTCTGGAAGCGAAGCAAAGCGAAGTGAATTCCGATATATCGTTTAAGTAAGCGTGTAGGGGGGGGGGGGGGCAGTGTTTTTTGCATATCACGTTCTTAAATGATCAAGGGCCATATCAATAAATATATTGATTTATAAATAATTTTAAAAATAATTAAAGAAAATAAATAAACAGGTAAATGAATATTGAAATATTTGTCTAGAATCGATACAAGATAAATCAGTAAATTCCGAAAGCCATCCTGAGATACTTATTACGCTCTGTATTACAATGTGTATTCAATGCTGATAATCATGTAACCACAATTGACATTTTAGTTACTTGAACTTTATTAAATTTTGCATCAAATACACATCTAATGCCCTGTTTACACGAATGCGCATTAAATCTAATTCGCATTAGATTCGGTGCGCTTTATTCTGATGCGAATTAGATTCGCATTGCGTTCACACGACAAATTCTAATGCGCATTAGATTTTGGTACATTTGCACTGAGAGCCGTATACTTAAGATAGTAAAAGGGTCGAATGCATGCCTTTATATTGTTTTGATCAAATTACCTCATCATAAGTTAGGCTAATGCATGTATTGCATGACGTCATTGTGAAATAAAATGACGTCATAATACAATGTTACTTTACGTAAGTAAAGGGACGCCGTACTTAGAGTCTACATTGTGAATAAAATCAAGTATTTTTACCCCTTATTCTATGTTTCGAGGTCCAAGGGAGATTAAAAGTGCCCAATTGTGATGGAAACGTACTGTAGATTTCGAGTAAATCATGTACGCATGCGCCAGATTTAATGCGAATTAATTTCGCTTTGCATTCACACGGCAAAATCTAATGCGCATTTTAATCTAATGCGAACTAAACTAATGCGCATTAGATTCTCTGTGTGAACGCAGCAAAAATCTAATGCGCATTAAATTCGATTTAACGCGCATTAAACCCGTCGTGTAAACAGGGCATAAGTGTATTCTACATCATATCAACGTCATCTATTCCGTTCAAATTTCATTTTGTAAACATAGACATTCGAATCCCTATTATCTATTCTGTCTAATTTTAAATACCCGGTTATGGTCAAGGTGGCGACTTTTAATAGAAATGAGGTAGAAGAAAGATGAATAGGTTCATAAGTAGAGGAGCATCTCCTTGACTATTCAGACAAAAAATCAAAATTTGCCCGTCTCGTTTTATGGCAATAAATGTCCTTTTTTGGCCTAATTTAACATTTTTGTCATTTTAGACAAAACCACATCATAACTTTACATACCTCTGAAGTGCATGAAATTTCAAAAAATCATATATATCCTTATTTTTCAAGATTCTTATAGTTTGCGGATGAATTAAAGGCTATTTTGAGAAATTCTGATAAAATAATCAGTTCTAAGTATTTTCTATGTTGCTGGTTGAAATGGCAACAACTCATTATTTTTATTAATAGCGAGAAGGTCGCTAGCTACACAATTTTTATTCTACATATATGCCTATGGTATTGCTTTATCTTCAAGCAGTCAAATCAATAAGTACCCGAATTAGTTTTTGAGCGAAATGACTGCTTCTATAAATAGCACAATAATTTCTGAAAAAAATCAACATTTTGACCCAGATATATAGAGTTTAACTTGAAGTTCGAGTTTCTAATTATCTCACTTTGAAAGAGTATAATGGATAGTAAATGTTCTGATGTTTGAACCTTGGTAGCAGAACTCATGCGAAAATGATATTTTTCCTATTTTCGGCGATTTTTTTTCTGAAAAATATGCATTTTTCCTAAAATATCAATTAAGCAATGAAAGTTTCAAGGAGTATTACTTTTTTTCTAAAATAATGAAACAATCTGAGCTAAAACCATGTATCGTTTATGTCGGTTATAAATATTATGTGGTATGAAAATGGAGTTATCTCCCTGTAGTCGCAACCAAAACCTTAAATACCCGAAACGTGCATGTATGGTCCAAGCTGTAAATTTATCTGCTTTTCAATGATGCTAATGAATTTGAAGACGTTTAACATTTGAACCACTTGGGAAGTGTCACTGCTGGTGGACCAGGAGTCCCCAAGGGCACATGTAGCCAAGTCCGATCAATTTCGGTCGGTCGTTCCTTCAAATGCAATCGAACATTTCTGTTAACAAAATTTTCTTAAATTTCTGAAAAGTGGGTCCTGTAGCAACATACCCCAGCCATTTTTCTATATCTTTCGGTATATTTTGAAAATAACTTTTTACAAATTTTGGCTATATTTCATTGTTTAGATTGAGGATCACTGACGAGGGTCAAATAGCCGAAACGTGCATGTCTGGTCCATGCTGTAAATTGATATGCTTTTAAATGATGCTAATGAATTTGAAGACGTTTAACATTTGAACCACATTGGTGAGTGTCACTGCTGGTGAACCAGGAGTCCCCGAGGACAAATGTAACCAAGTTAGATCAACTTCGGTTGATTGTCTCTTCAAACGCATTCGAACATTCCTGTTTAAATTGTTTAGATTTAGGATCACTGACGAGGGTTAAGTACTCGAAACGTGCATGTCTGGTCCGTTATCTGTTCTTATACCAGGGGGCTAAATACTAATGAAGAATTCGTAAACGAGGATTTTTATACTTCCAAAATGGTAAAAATGGATACAAAAATATTGCATTTTCTTAAATACCTATCTTAATTCTCGTCATATGTCTAAATTTGATATCCCATTCGCTAATACATTCATATCGAAGTCTCGCTAGCATACTGTACTGTCCTGTATTGGTAGAATTCAACCTACAAAGCTGCAGAAGTACCCAATCGCATTTCAATCTCAAGACAGCGCACGACAGTATGATAATCGAAACATTTCTCCATATTAAAACGTAAATCATACATATTACTCTTATGATCTTTTTTTCATTCCGTATCAAGAGAGCGAATAACATTTGTCTTTTTACACATTCTTTTCTTTATCGTCAAATATTTGATACTAATTTTAAAAGAAAAGTTAAAACAGGAGGAAAATAGTGAGAAATGTTATGATAAGGAGTAATTCATGAAAGCAGAACCGATTTCAATTTTTTTTCTTGTCGGACATATTTCCTGATCGTCCGGACTAGATAAGGAGGGGATCACTCAAATGAAAACGTTGCAGTGATTACAGAGGGATATACATGAGAAAAAAATAACCAGAAGGACAATACGCGCGAACAAAAATATCACTAGGACAGTACAATATCTTATACGTGCATGAACGCGTGAATAATTATAGGTGGCGCCACCCAGATGAATGAATGCGGCGCTGCACACTTTTTAGGAAATTTAAAACTCGACATGTTAGTACAGAGAAAGTGAAATTCAAACACAATCCAACATTTCTTTTAATAAAATTTTCCAACTTATGTACATAACAAGAAGTGGGTGGATCTTGAATTTGCTCATTTTATCAATAAAATTCCATTTCCTTATCATATACCCATGAAGAGAGAAGAAAAAAAAAATGGAAAATAGAAATATCATTTTGAAATCAATATATAATAATTAGCTAATTTTGTTGTCATGGTAACCAGCCATTTTTACATTTTCAGACACTATAAGTGAGCTTTTTTCTTATTTTATGTCCATACCTTTAGAATGCATAATAAATCTTCCATAAATGAACATTTGATAATGAAACCTAAATATTTATATTAAAACTGCAACTTAAGGTAAAGATTTAAAAGCTCAATTAACGCACAATTATTGATAAAACGACTTCCAGAATCCGCAAGTATATATCAGATTGGATTCTTAAACAAGGACAGAAAAAAATTTCTTCACGGTATCTATCCTTCCTTTCCACGGAAAGAAAATGTTTGTGGAGAGTGGAGTGGGGTTAAGCCGTCTTGGATTAACCTCATTAGAGTCTATCATTCGGAGCTTGAAGTCAGAGAAACTACAGAGACAAATAATTCAGCATCCTATCTGGACATAAAGTTGTCCTACGACACCGATGGTCACATGAACACCTCACTATACAACAAACGTAAGGACTTCAATTTCAACATCGAAAACTTTCCTTTGCTGAGTAGTAACATCCCTTCATTGCAAGCTTATTGCGTATTCATATCTCAGTTGATACGCTATGCCAGAGCAAGTATCAAATATAAAGATATTATTCTGAGAGCTAGGCATCTTTCAGATAAGCTTCTCTGTCAGGGATACGTTTGTGACCGACTAACATCCTCACTGAGGAAGTTCTACGGTCGATATGGGGAACTCGTCATACACTATGATGTCCCATTCTCCAGAATGGTGGATGATATCTGTCATAGACCATTTGTACTATCCAACCAAAGATAATACTTTATATCTTCCAAAATAGAAGTAACCGGATATTACAATTATACCGAATTAAAGCAGGAGATGCTGACTCTTCCTGGGCATCTGGTCTCACTCCCATATCGGGAGTTCGCTTCTTTTCATGTGGTGGATGTTTTTGTTTGTTTGCTTTGATTCCTGTTTTATCCTGATTTTCTATGCCTTCGGTTTATGGTTTTCTGAATTATCGATTTTGTGCTGAATATTGAGATATGGTCATTATCCATATTTGCCTTTCATAATCAGTTTTTTCCCCTTAAGTCTTTGAGCTGAGCTAGTGGACAACTTTCCAGGCTTGTCTTTACCGACCCATCTCCTTTATTTTTTTATTTTCAAAACTGTATATAACATCAGAAAATAATTTTTATATAATCTGAAACTGAAAAGAATGTATGTAAATGACATTTCATCTTTCACTCTCGTCTTTAAATATTTCGCCCCCCCCCCCTCCCCCCCTCCCCAAAAAAAGGCCTATAAGCTGATAAGAATATCGATCCCGATTCGAAATATATGTCTCATATAGACGGCCAGGAAAGGCATGACTATGGATTTTCATATCCTTTGAAGTTTCGATCCCTCACCCTCTCCTCGATTTTTCCGAATTCTTGTAAGTCAGACCGGGATGGGGAACCCTCCCCCTTTCCACCTGGATGGATCAGCCAATGAATATGTGTCAGGTCTTTTAAAACACTGATTGTCTAATTTACTTTGAAAATGGTTAAAACGAAAAATAATTAAGAACTGTGAGGCACAGAATTTTTACCAGAACCAAATTATTTGCACACACCAATGCAAACGAAAAAAAAAGAATAACAATTCTTATATTAATACAAATACTATTTTTATAAAACGAATCCCACTGGGACGCCTCTGTATTTTAAATTTTTCTGCTTTTATGCGAGGGCGGAAGAACAATGTCAGTACAGCTTACAGAACAGCTTACGACAACCGGAAGTTGAGAAGTAGTTCTAAATTTTCACCCGCGTTTTAACTATCTTATAGTACACCGGACATGCATTATACTCTTATTTTCAAAATTAATTCAAAATGATCAAAACAGATACGTCTTGTTTCATCTTGATTTCGATTTTACAAGAATTAAATATGGTTGCGAAACGTTAATTTTCATCTGGAGTGATGCGATTCTGAATGTCGGCCGCCGACCTACACGCATATTCGACAAGTGTATTTTAGAAGGATTTTCTTTATTTATGGAGAATATTATGTGATAAGAACTATTCAGAGTTCGTGCCAAATTATCACTTTCCGATCAGTTCACAGGAAAAGCTGATCTTTTGACGAAATTTGCCATGAAATTAGCACTTAATCTTGAATATTCTTCTACTGAATAACCTATCGGCTGATAGCGTCGATGCATTAACTCAGATTTATCACAGATAGGCTTACTCAACTGTTAATCAACGATTTCACGACTGACTTTGGTAAGTTTACTGGATTACATACAATCGTAAGTACATCGGTTTTCAGTGATTACTTTTGAAACTGGGCGCAAGCAAATCATATTAATCCAACGTAAACAAAGAAATATAACTCGAAAAATGTTTACCTGGTTTTAGTGTTTAAACCGCAACCATATGCTGTCTAGTACTATACGTAATATTAATTTCTATTAAATGACAGACTTTGAAATATTTTTTTAATAGTCGAAATTGCAATTTCTACTTGTTAATACGTTTTTTCACTATTGAGAAACGATGTAAACACGTGATTGCATATATATACAGGAAAGGGATTCCCTTGCCACATGTACAACTTCTTTATCTTTAGTTTAAACATATTTTATTTCCATAAACATGAAATGGGAATTTGGCACAAGTTATAGAAACATTATATAAGCCCTTTCCCTTCTTTAACTGTGTATTGTAGGGCTTTTATGTTTTAGGTGTAAATTCCTTGTGACAACCTATCAATGGAGACTTTCCCATTTGACCTATTGGCCTTGAATTTGGAGTTTGATTATTTTCCGAAACATTCACATTGGCTTTTATGCTGACAAAGACGTTATTTTTTTAATTTCACATGTTAATTTCTAGAAACAAGACCTTTCACCTGAAACCTTCTGGAAGATTGACCTGAATGTTTGACCTACTTTTCATAAACGTTAACTTTCGTTATACCTCTTGCTCTACATGTAGTATGAGTAGTACTTCAATGAACCGTAGTGGGCACTGCTTCCACAAGACCTGTCTTGTATGAGATCTTGAATTATGACCTATTGGTATTGACTATTACGTTTGGCATACGTTTAGCTTGGCTTAATCATGAACTTTCGGCACTATTTATATTATATCTCACATAAGGATTTTTATGACAAGGCCTTTCGTTTGAAAGTTAAACTTTGATTTAAATTTAGATTAAAACTGGCTTTTCCTGTTTTTTAAGAAATATAAAAATGTTATTTATCCACAAGAATTGATTTAAAACAAGGCAAACGTTTCAAACACAGAAACACCATTTTTGGACCTAAATATCAAAATTGTTAATGGAGAGATCCATAAAAGTGTGTATGACAAAAGAGATGATTTTGGATTTAACATAGTAAATTTCCCCTGGCTTGACGGTGATGTTCCTAGATTACCGTCCTATGGTATCTATATTTCACAGCTCATCTGGCATGCTAGAGCATGTACTGATGATTTGGATTTTCATAGTAGAAATTTACAAATTACCAAGAAACTTTTAGGACAGGGTTTTCGCTTTCACAAACTAGTAAAGACTTTCTGGAAATTTTACAAAAATTATTGTCAACTTCTTCTGAAATTCGGACCAATACAGGAAACAGAGTATATTACTTTGGGTATTTCACAACCTGCATTTTATGATGACATTATTAACAAGATAAGAAGGATCAAAGATAGACAACATCACTATCGAAAATGCGCCAGAATCATCAAACGCCTTTTATACCGTAGGTATGATCCTAATGTCACCAGACGGACACTAGGCTTGGTACTTGACCAATCTACAGTCTTGTACAAGCGCATTCTTAAAACTTGCATTCTGACTGACTGTGACGACGGGACTCCATG
Source organism: Pinctada imbricata (assembly GCA_033119305.1). NCBI lineage: Eukaryota > Metazoa > Mollusca > Bivalvia > Pterioida > Pteriidae > Pinctada > Pinctada imbricata. The sequence goes on along the minus strand of VSWD01000012.1, from coordinate 34,698,065 downwards.
ACGGGCCCTGTCCAAACCTCTTTAGAGAAGACAGGGCCCCGACTAACTGTCCTCTCTGAATGTCAGTCGGACACCTAGGGTGACAACATACATGAGCTCGCGGCGGCAGAGCACGGATTGTATTACGTACGCCCTCTTTTTATATCCATTTACATATACATCTGTGTTGCTTGGGCCCCTGTGTTTTGCGGTCTTGTTTGTGTGTGGTCATCTGACCGTGAGGAGGTTGTTTTACACCACAATTATACGTTCTTCGAGACCTCTGGGTAATCGGAAAAGTGGCAGGTTGTGCGCACGTAATCCAGGATAACCATACCTTCTGCTATTTCCTTGGCAGATGGCCGTCCTAAGTCGGAACCGGTTGCCCATTGGTCTCGTTGGTTTATGTGTAGTCCTTTGTGTTTGATGTTTCTGTGTTGTGCGTTGACGTTCCTTGACCCTTACGCCTCTCTTTTTGTGCTTGTCTGCTTTGTGTTTTTGCATTGGGTGTTTTGGGGTTTTGCTGTGGGTGCTACAACCTGGTGTTGTTGGAGATCCCCTCCTTTGTCTTATCTCTAGATCTGTAAAAGTAGGACCTTGATGTTTTATTTACTTGTAGATTCCTTTTGACAATACCTTTGATGATTAAAATACATTGATCTTTAACGAAACTTAGGTTGAGAAGGTCCTTACGACAATCTCAACAGCACTTGCAATAGAGCACCAAATTGAGCATCGACAAACCTCAGGCAAACTAGAAGTGGGACCAGGTTGCCGGGAGGAATAAACATCTCCTGTTTCATTAGCCGTACCCGCCGTCGATGTTAACGCACGAAAATGAAAACAATATCTACATAACATGCACTGACTGAGGTTATGTCTATATAGAAAGTACTATATTGAAAAACTTACGCTTTGCAATCCAACTATAACTCCATTGTTCGCCGGCGGGGACTTATTATACTTTCACAGCTTTAGTTTTCCGGACTTCCTTGTTGTTGTTGCCTATGTTGTACTCATTTTTATGTGAATATATCTCAATGTGATAAAGTTTGAGTTTGGTATTATGGACCTATTTTTAACAAGAGCTATTGCCCTAGGACTCAGTAATTTTCGAGATATTTCAGATCAACTGACCAAGTTTAAGTTCGTATATGGCCCCTTTAGCCGGGTGGGGACTTGAAGTTTTCACTCATCACACATAAGTTTTATTTAGACCTTTTTTAGATACCGTTGCTTATGTTGAACTCATTTTTTTATCAAAGATATAGCCAATCTGTAACTTTGGTACATGAAGCACTTATACTTTGATTATAATTTGCATTATGATATAGTGAAGTTTGAAAACTTAAGAAAGTAGGTAAAATGTCAAGGTCATAGTTTAAGATGAGTAATCTTCTCATACGTTATCTAAATGTGAAATATAAATGAAATGTCAAACCATTTATAGTTCAAGAGATGCAGCTTAGTTTAAAATCTAAGAAAAGAAGGTCAAATTTCAAGGTCAAGGTCACATTGTCAAAGGTCATTGTCTACGATGAATGGTTTTGTAATAAGTAATCCACATTTGATACATCTAATCCAAAACATTTATTGTTCAAGAGATATAACCAAGTTTTAAACTTATTAGTTTACACCCCCCCCCCTTCCAATCGCTAAAATATTTCGAAAACGTGATAAAATGTCTGAAAACCCGTAATATGTATAACATAACTACACTTGAACTATACAACATTTGAAGGTTTTTCAGGGAGAAATAGATTTTGTATGATTTCTTTTTAGTATTTTCCTTCAATATTTTTAAACAGTAGACCAAAGGTAAAGGACAAGGTCCAAAGGTAAGAACATTTGGTACCAAAAGATGCGAGTCTTCTCCAGATATATATACATGCAAAATGTGAAAGCTCTATCATATCTACTTTAAAAGTGCAAGTCTATGAGAAAACCATGCATATAGCTATACAAGCAAGGTCTTCAATTTCCATTTCTTTCATCATAAATATTTACTACATTGACTTTTAGAAATTTTTATGATTGAAAAAATCAAATTCTTGTAAGTAGTTGGCATGCAGCGCCACTTATTGGTAGAATAGCCTTATACATGTGAAAATCAAGCTGAAATTGTCATATTTTGTCAACAAAAATTCCACTTGCAGTACAGAAAAATTCCTAAGACTATAAGTGAATTGGTTAGAACCAGAAAAGAAATTGAGAAATTCGCAATTTTCAAAGAGAGATAACTCTTAAAAATTGGTTAGTTTCTAAAAATAGAAATTTAATGTAATAAATAAACAGTTATAAATAACGATAAAAAGAAAAAAAATGATCTAAAGGGCATATCAAAGAGAATTATCCATCAAATGGAATGTCTCGGCATTCAATTTATGTATGCGGTAGAGGGCAATCAAGAACATGAAAATTTGACCCCGTGAAGGCACATTTTTTACACACAACTTTGCTAAAACTAGGTCAAAGTTCAAGGTCATGGTTATTACTTGACCTTAATCTCAAGGTCTTACAACATAGATCATAATTGCCAAATATGAAGTCTATATCTCATATAAATCAGAAAATATAGAGCTAATTTACAGAAATTGGTAACTTTGCGGACTAATATTTTAGTCCTCAATTTGACATACCATTAATAAAATATAATACCAAGATCATATAATTGCCTCAAGGATAGGACCTTTCCATATACATCATGCATGAAAGCACCATAGCATAAGAATCCAAAGATATTAATCAAATCAAATCAGTAAATTGACCATTCTAATCCAACTATATGCTATATGACGTTAATAAATAAAAAAACCCCAACATTATAAACATTATATAATGGATTTAATGTTGGACTTTAGAACATGTATAATTTGTATCAAATGAGATCGTTTTACAAAAAGCGTAAGTTCGACAGGACGTCTAACCGAATGACCTTAAAAACTTAAAACAGTAGCCATTACTTGTGAATGATTGAATGATAGGTGATAGGGCTTTCACATTTCACGTTAAGTAGCCGAAAAGTGTCTAAATGATGTTATGAATTTGAAGACGTAACATGGATACCTTGTAACAAGACCTTTCTATGGATACCAAAATATTTGACCTAGTTACCTTCACCTTTGACATAATTTTTGAACATTCCCATTTTCTTCGACTTTTGAATAATAGGTCATAGGGCTTCCATCTTTCATATACATGTATGTATTTCATGTGACAAAACTTGTTTTGAAGGCCAAGTTTTCAACTTGTGAACTTGACCATGATTTTGACCTCTCTTGAACAAAAACACTGGCCATTACTTTTGCATGGTTGGCGATGGGGCTTTCATATTTCATATATGTATTTTTCTTTTGACAAGAGACCTCATTCATACAAAGTTCTTGACCAAGTGAACTGTGTCCTACTCTTTAAGACTTTGATATTGACTATAATTTCTAAATGGTAAGTGATAGGGCTTTCATATTCCACATTTTCATTACTTGTGACAAGAAATCTCTATTGATACCAACATCTTTTTCCTCATGACCTTAACCATGACCTCTGACCTACTTTAAAAAGGCTTTAACATGGACCATTAAATTTGAATGGTAGATTATAGAAGTTTCAAATTTTACATGCGTATTCCTCATTACAAATATCAAACGTCTTCAAATTCAATAGCATCATTTTCAAACAACAGATACATTTCAGCATGGACCAGACATGCACGTTTCGGGTACTTAACCCTCCTCAGTGATCCTCAATCTAAACAATATAAAATGTCCAAAAAGTGTGAAAATTATTATGTCCAAAAATATACCGAAAGACGTAGCATGACTGGAGAGTTGTGCACACGTAATTCGGATAACCACACCGTCTGCTACTTGCTTGTCATACGGCCGTCCAATGTCGGCACCAGTTGCCCATTGGTCTTGTTCGTTCATGTGTGGTCATTTGTGTTTGATGTTTCTGCGTTGGTGCTCCTTGTCTCTTTTGCGACTCTTTCTGTGCGTGTCAGCTCTGTGTTTCTGCATTATTGGTTGTTTTGGGGTTTAGCTGTGTGTGCTGCAACCTGGTGTTGTTGGAGATCCCCTCCTTTGTTTCAATTGATACCATAAGTTTTGGCCTCTTTGCTCACAGTGACAGAAAATTGTTTTAGATGGGGAGTTTTCTATGTTAATTTTAGCATAACGTACCCGATGTTCTATGGAGAACGTCAAAAACATCGCGGTAAAATTAACATAGAAAAATCTCCATCTTAGATTAATTTCTTTCACTTTGAGAGTATCATTGGTCGTAAAGACAACTTAAACCGTTAGTTACGAGTGTCCGATATCTATCCCTTTATATAAATTTTAATCGTTAAATATGCCGATAAAGTAGACAAAACTTCAATGTACCGATTTCTGTAGTGAGCTGCGCGGACAGTAGTATAGTAGCTAATGTGTTGTGAAAGTGTCCATAACACATAAGATGATACCAAACATAGCAATATGTGTAGGTAATTAGTACATTATACCTACAGTTTTCTTGAAAGTAGATTGAACCGTTTAGGAGAAGTAAAAATTGAGAAAACATATGACAGAAGAACGACGGATTGCACCCAATGACAAAAGCTTCTTTTAACTTAGGTGAGCTAGCCTGATGAAACTGATATGTCTGACTTGATGATACACTTCTATAAAACAAAGTTTGAAGTTATTGCTTTTCTATATAATGTATCCCTATAACAAAACGTAAGTGTAAGCATATGTTCTTTCTCAAATGCAAAAAAAAGGAATTTGCGCAAAAGTTTCACTCAAGTTATAATTTCATATTGAATTTAAGCTGCTCTTTAATATATGATTTGCAAATCGTTTTGTAATACAATAAATTTTATTTTTTCTATGTTTCTGTACAGGATCGTGAACATTTAATAATTTGTCCGTTTTGAACATTTCAGAAGCAAGGACGCAAAACGATGTCTTTTTTGGTGAGATAGCATTTGTTTTGTTGCATTTACGCATCGTCAAGTAAATCAATGTATTTGAATTGTAATAAGGGTTTAAAAACTTGCATCGACTTATATAATGTATTCTTAATTTTCCAGTTTAACCGACATACCTGCAGAAATAATCATAGTCACAGTTCCTTGGAATCCGTGAATTGGTGTAATGAAATGTATGTAAAATACTTCCATGTATAATTCAATATACACAATTGAAGTATAAATAGAAACTAAACAAGAGTCATGCGCAGATATGTCTTATAATCGTAGCATTTGGCATAAATTTAGCTAATGGCTGATCTCATTCAAACTGAATTGACGCTTTTTGAATAGATTCATGTACGTTATAATTACTATAATTACTCTCATTTGTTTCATCATATTTTTTCAGAATGAATAATGCATCGTAAAATATACTTTTCCTATGAATGTTCATGAGTTAAAAGTACGATTTTTATATTTTATTCAATAAACATCAAAGACGTTCCTATCAGTTATTCAGTCTCAAAGTCGAGAAGGCAAGGAAAAATAATAAGAATTCCAATTTGTACGGTTGCGAACCTCGGAATGAACAACATTCCGAGGTTATCCCTGACAGAGGAGGTAGTTAATATTTGCGTGAAAGCTTTATTACATTACGTTACAAAATGTCGACTTGCGTACATTTTGTGGCATATCCCAAAATTACAATTAACAGGATAATCTGATGGTTAGAAAATAATGACAATATCTCACAAATGTTTATCTACGAAAAAATAAAACATAATCAAGATTAAATTAAACTTTCTACATGTGTTCATGCTTCCACTGTTTTTGTTTGTCTACCGCTTCATGTTCTGATCAAGTCTTTTCCGTTAGCGTTATGTGGAGTTTGCCTCTTTTCATGTGGTGGAGGTTTTTGTTTGTTTGCTTTGGTTCCTTTTGTATGCCTTCGGTTTCTGATTTTCTGAATTATCCATTTTGTGCTGTATACAGGGATATGGTCATTATCCATAGTTGTCATGCTAATTAAGCACGCTTTTGTATACAATATGGGACAAATCAAGTAAAATATTTTTGACAATTTAAGGGGGGTTGTCATGCAACTTACTTGATTAACAAAACGTATGATACAGGATGTCGATAAGAAAGTGGATAGAATGTCATCCTTACCACCTCTGCCATACCCATTCCTCATCTATCCAATCCTATCCACATGTTTCCAATTCTGTCCTATCCTATGCACTTCTTTCAACAATCCAATCCATTTCTTTGAATTATGAAGTTATTAACAACAAAGACGCTTATTTGTTTGAATTCGATCCATTGTACTTTAATACTTGACTTAATTGGTGTTATTATTATAAAATCTAAAACTGAATCAAAAAGTCTCTTTTTTCCACATCGTTCACTGTGACCTCGGAAGTGTGTTATCATATATTTGTATTGTTCATTGCAACTCTTCAAATGCTATTAATATAATTATAGAGTTTCCATTTTAATTCCATTTTAATATATTTATGTCATGCACACGTAGCCAACTTCGATCAATTTCGGTTGATTGTTTCTTCAACTCATTCGAAAATTTCTGTTATCAAAATTTCTTGAACTTTCTAAAACGTGGATCCTGTAGCATCATACCCGACCCATCCTGCTACCTCTTTCCTTTTTGTTTGGACGACACAAACTGTCCTGACGACAATCCCAACAGCACTCACAACAAAGCATCAAATTGAGCACCGACGGACCTCCAGCAAGCTAGAGATGGGACCAGTTGCCCGGGGGAGTAAGCATCCACCGTTTGGCAAGCCCCACTCTCCGTCGATGTTCATGCACGAAACTAAAAACAACATCTTTCATCAATTTGCCTAGAATACTTCTTTAAAGAGTCCTTGCTAGCAACATATCAATTGAACTATTATAAGTAAATGCATAAAGTCATTCCTTGATCGAATCTACAATAGGCATTTCCATCAACTTCATTTTTAATCACCCCTCATGTCCTTTTCAGAGACATCAAGTTGACGGCAATCAAAGCTAAAAATATATTTCCCTGCATTGAAGGGCATTTTCACAAGGAACTGAATGCTTCACAATTATGTGACTCCAGATACTTGTAAGTATCCTGATTTCTGGCTGCGAAGCCCTTACAATATTATTGCGCACAATGTACAAAAACATTTTTTTTCACACTGGAATATGTAAAGATTGTTGTCCTCTGTGTTTTATGGTGCGGTACTATTATTATTACCGTTCACCTTTTCTCTACCCATGATAATACGTTTCGCTGTCCTATACTGTAGGGATACCTTCCCTGTCTTTGTTCTAATGATATACTTCCAAGAATGTGTATGCCTCTTGATTTTAATTTTTCGATTGTGATTTTGCGTTTTGTGCTTGGCTTTCGTTCACTGACTAACTTTTTGCTCAGAGATGTACTTATAATCAATAAAAAAAAACCAAACAACTCATAGTTCGAAGGCTATACAAATTCTTGATACGATTTATTCTTTGTCTAGAAAACTATATTGAAAGGTATACTAGCTAGGGTCGAATCTGCAACCTTCTTATCACTGGCGAATATTTAAACCACAAAACGACTAACAGTTGAAACACATAGTTGACCTACATAGCAAAAGCCGCAAAAAAAAAAAAAAAAAAAAAAAAAAAAAAAAAAAACAACAACAAAACCCACACACACGACATACGACATTGAAAGACTAGACATAAACTTACGATGCCAATGGTCAGTCGGTGCCGACTAAGGAACGCGATCTGCCACTTAAGTAGCAAAAAGTTTTGTTATTCAGATTCTGTGCAGAAAAACCTCCCACTGTTTCGGTTATACAGAGGTCTCAGAACACACAGTTGTTGTCCCATTGTTTGAGGACTTCACAAAAAAGATAGCAACACAGTGGCTCTAGGAACACACAAATGAATATGTATTACGAAATGATTATGAAAATAAGCAAGAAAGGATATACGGAGAACAGTCCATGCTTTGCCGGCTGGCTCAAGCTTATGCATATAGTCACCTGAGGAGTCTGGCCGACATCCAGAGAGGACAGTTGGTCTCAAATTGTTTTTGGATAAGACCTGTGATGGAATCTCGTCTTCAAATTCAATAGCATCATTTAAGAGCAGATAACTTTTCAGCATGGACCAGACATGCACGTTTCGGGTTCTTAACCCTCGTCAGTGATCCTTAATCTAAACAAATGTATTATTGCCAAAGAGTGTGAAAAGTATTATGTACAAGACGAAGCAGGATGGGTGGGATATGATGCTACAGGACCCACTTTTTAGAAATTTCAAGAAATTTTTATATGGCTGATGGATTATAGGCAATTTGGAAGCAAGTTCTCGGCACTCCGGAGCTCTATTTTACATATTTATTTCAAATATTGTTCTTTCTATTTAGACGACTTGACGAGTTCATTATTTTCATACTTGAATATATGGTTCAAAGTGAAAAGATATGAGTATTTTGTCCCATGGTGACTAGTCCAGTCAATTTACCGATGAAACAATCAATTTCGCAAATAATTGCAACAGTTACAAATTCAACTGTTATTTGTTTATTAAAGTAACTTAAGCATCCCCCAAAAAGTTCAGAAAAATTTATAAAGGGGAAAGTTGTTTATTTGACGATTAAGTTTTGTTTTAATCTATTTATAGAACCGCTTCTGCTTGATGGTAAAAGTCCGAGTAACACAGTCGTGCCATTTCCCGCGCTACGGAGTAAAATTCGATATTTTGACTATAACTATTGACCCCGTTTTACTTGAAAATAATTGACTTGGCAACTGGAATCTTTATCATAATATGTTTATTAATAGAATAATATAACAAACACTATCTCTCCATTTTGATTTTGAATTATGAAAATCGATAACTTACTTGGTGTGGTGGGTGACTACGGTTTAAATAGCTATTGTATATATATACTGACATGTAACTTAGTGATTATAAAGCATTCTGGTTCACTAAAATGTATAAAAGAATTTTCAGTTGTATTTCAAATTTTCAATCTAACTGTAATTGAAAACTTAAACGAATAAACATGTTTAATCTATGGATTAGTTCCCTCACACATACCGTTTGCACGTTGGTTTATTTTCTGTTTGGCGTAATGTGAATCTATGATATACGATATTCATTCATGCATCTACAAACTATTATATCAACAAATATTTTTTAATGGTACTATCTGAAAAAAATATATATAAGGGTTTTTGTTTTTGTTTGCTTTGGTTCCTTTTTATCCTGATTTTGTATGCCTTCGGTTTCTGATTTTCTGAATTGTCGGTTTTGTACTGTAGACAGGGATATGGTCATTATCCATATTTGTCATTGATCTTTGTTATTTTTATCGTAAAATATGTAATAACTCATTCCATGCAACTCAGTAAACTCCCCTCCCCCCCCCCCATTTCGAACCGTTCGCTAAATAGACATAGATAAAGAAAAAAAGCTGTTTCAAAACCAACTTAATATCACTTTCATGCACAGAAAATGATGGTTTCATAATTTTTACAATAATATATAATATATGTAAATCGAAAGAGAGAAAAAGAGAGGGAGGAGGGACGGGATGCAAATCGTACATGCTAGGCATCGATTATACGATTATACATCGATTCTTGTACAGTATTTATAATACTTAAAAACTGTACGGACAGACGTCAATTGAATTGACAAAATAGTGTATTGTATTAAAGATTATGTTTCAGTGAGATATCTAAATCATTATTTGAATTTGTACGAAACTTCGGCAAAATTTGACATTTAAATGAATGCAACTTGAACCTTAGTCGTCAAATCTATATGTATAAGTTAACTCGCAAATTGTTCTAAATATATACGTAATAAAGAATGTCATATTTAATTGGAATGTTTTATAATTGACTAGATAGCCTTTACTTGTATAATTAATACTTTTTTCACAGATATGAAGAGGTTGAGCACTGCCATAGAATAAATATTACATGAATAGTAGATCGATTAATGTATACCATACAGTAAACCCCGAAACGCGCAAGAGTTCCGAAAATTCGGACTTTTTCTTTAAAGGTAATGGGTTTTTATTTTTAGATTCAAATTTTTAATCGTTCAAATAACAACTTTCCCCTGAATAAATTTTTCTAAACTTTTTATATGTTGTATATATGGTTTATCACTTCATTTTCCCGCGTAGAAACAAACTGTTGCAATTAGTTTAAAAAATGTTCCCCCTATGTTGACTAGACTGTATGAAGATTTAAAGCTAAACTTCGTTGCTGATGTTGTGTATCTTGTTTCAGAATTTCCAGAGATGAACAGCTTTGTATATAGAACAATATTCTCTCTTTTTCCTCTCTTTTTTTTTATTTGTGTGTGTTGTTTTTTTTTTGCGTAAACGATGTGGACGTTTTTGCGTTCAGATGTTCGCCTGACTGCGCCCCTGTATATACCATCTACACAAGGACCCCCTCCTTGGTCAATTTTTATCGCACAGTGAGAAATGTCACACGCATGAATCCACTATCACTTTATGATTGAAGAAAAAAGATCACAACATACATTTCAAAATACTTTTGTCATAAAATAAAGTATCTAAAAACAAACATGCGATTCAACAGTATTCTCAACGTTTTAAGGCATGTCCCCTTCCTTAAAATGCATTTCTAATCAGTACAAATGATTAATTCTTGGTTGAATTTGATCATTATTGCCTTTGGTATTGATTAAATAATCCATTTTCCAGAAAATATCCATGACCGTTTTAAATCTTGATTTTATATGCACAGACAAGAGACAAATTTTTCCATTGTGACGTCACATCTGATTGTCTGTACGCCTAATTAATCTTTTGGAAAATCATCTATTAAGCAAAACAACTTTCCCGCTCAAATTGACGGATATAAAACGTTCGTGAGTACATGTTAATTGCAGTACGCGTTGACTTAGCAAATTCCAAGGAGGAAAGAAGTTGAGTGTATTTCTGAAAAAAAGACAGCTCGAGGGTCATAGTTTCATTTGTATTAACTGTATCAGATCAGACGTCAATTTTTTTGATCGGAGTTTTTCATATTGACCATGTTCCGAGATCATTAGCATGACTCCAAGGTCGCAGCATATTCAAATTTTAACTGATTAAATGCAAACTTGAAGAATATAAATTCTGACTAAAATTGATTCAAGAAAAAAGTCATTTTAAACGTCACTGCAAAGTTTTGCATCTACACTGCACTAAGAAGAATAATGGTACAAAGATGAAATCGTATTTGGTAACAGCAAGGCTATCTAATCGTATCTAATCATATTTAACGGTTCATCTGTTCGATTCAGTCACTAGTTAGTAATAAAGTATAGGTCTACGTAAGAATCAGGCAGGGGTGATACACCAAAAGGTTTTGCAAATCTTTTTATTTCTGTTTTGAGACATAATTTAATATGTGGTACAAATCAAACATTCTCAAGGTAGCGATGGTAAAGCGAGATATTTGAAATACTTGGTGAGTGTCACTGCTGGTGGACCAAGAGTCCCCGAGGGCACATGTAGCCAAGTTCGATCAACTTCGGTTGATCGTCTGTCTCTTCAACGCATTTCAAATTTTCTGTTACAAAATTTCTTGAAATTTCTAAAACGTGGGTCCTGTAGTATCATATCCCTCCCATTCTGCCACGTCTTTAGGTACATTTTTGGACATAATTTTCATACTTTTTGGCCATATTACATTGTTTAGACTAAGGATCACTGACGAGGGTTTAGTACCCGAAACGTGCATGTCTGGTCCATGCTGAAAAATTTTGTCAGGTTTTAAATGATGCTATTGAATTCATATGGACGCTGATCTGAACACATTTCCAGAGAAAAAAGTTCTGCAAAAATGTTAATGTTTTTCAACTGCCTGATCCTTACGTGCAACTGTACTTAAAGGAACACGTCGGATTCCATGATTAAAATATGCCCTCCTAAAATGTAATAAATAGTATTCTAACATAATGCATATTTATCTTTTTTTTTTAAAGTACTGCTTCAAAGTCTTAAAGAGATTGTAGCTTTTAACGAACTTTTTGTTCTGATCAATGGAAAACGAGGTCAAAAGTTCCTGCATTTCTTCATATTCTGTAGTAACATTTGACAGTTTTATTCAACATCCCCCATGATACATACTTTCCCTTTTGCATGAATACATGTATTAGTATTTCTGATATAAAGAGAATATCCAATCAACATACTGTATCCAGGGAAGGTGGGGGTCGGGGGCATTCAATTCTCGGCTAACCGTCTGAAAAAGGGGTAATGTTTTAATATAATCCATTCTTTGAATTTATTTTTTACGTTTTGTTTCACAAAAACATACTTTAAAATACTTGATTGGAAATGATATATAAATAAGTTGAGATGTACCGAATATTGCCAAATTTTAGCGTTTCAAATTAACTGAATTTAAAATTCATGTTACATTTGACTGTACTGTAAACAAATACAGTTCAATAACAGTCACGTGGTACACTCAGGTAGATAATACGCTGTTTACAGGCAAAATATCTTTTCAACTATTTTAAAAGTCTGTAATCTTTAAAATAGTTTAAAAGATGAATGTTTGATCCAATTGGACAGGTTTGAAATTTAAAAGATGTTAACTATCGTAATGTGTGATATTTCATGAAATTGAAGAAATTTTAATTTATTTAAAGCGATTTTAGAAGAAAGGTTTTTCGTTACCCCTACCTCTTACATGTGTCTATATCTAGAATTTTTTTCGAGAAAAATATTCCTTCTTAATATAAAATTTTAGCTATCTGTATTAGCCCTATTTTGAACACTTATTAATCTTAAATGATGTAACGTGTCTTCCCTAAAGAAGCAAAATGTCACTGGAAAACGACGTGTTTCTTTCTCTCAATGCATTCATTTTTGTTCATTACATACATGTAGGATACACAACTACAAATATCTTATTGATGAAAGTAGAAACCTTGCTCCCTTAATTTTCTTTGCAGTGTACATGTACATTATTAGCAGCTCTCTGTTCTGACTTACTTGTTTAAGTGTACCAGGAACACGTACTTACTAATAGGCTATTTTTTTCTATCTCTTTGCTCGAATTTTAGCAGTACAGCTCTATGGAGGAATCCGTCTGTTCCTTGCAACAATGCCCATCTAGTTTACTATTCATATTTTGACACTTTCTAAATTTGATGTCTAGGGAAACGAAATGTTTCTTTAAAGTAAATGTCATCCTTGGATAATTGTCGATGTTTTCTACGCTGACTGTAGGTTGTGTAATTATTTTGCTGTATTAATTGTACGAATAGAAATCTCCGAAGTTTATTTATGTAACTATTATCATTTTATAATTGTAGTGTCAAGACAATGACAGCAAATGGGGTCGTAATCGACACAGATTTTACACGCAGTGGTAGGTATTGATTTCATAATTTCTTGTATACGATATTCAAGAGAAGCATATCTTGATCAATTTACTCAATTACAGTCCTGCAACCAACTTGTTTGACAAAAAAGGTAGATGGGATAGGATGTTGTACGCAGGTTGTAGGATAGAAAGGGGATAGAATATTATCATATCCTATCCTATCAAGTCATGCCATATCCAATCCTATCTTATCCTAACTACATGTACCTCAATCCAATCGAATTCTGTCATATCCTGCATTCTATCCTATCCTACCTTATATCCTATCCTATTCACCTCTCCTACAATCAAATCCCTTTTTAATTCTATAGTTATATGAAGACAAACATCTTTTTTATGTTATATGCGATCCAACGATCTAATGGAAAATGTAAATAATAATTGAATTTAAAACAAATTTGGAGGAGTGTTGATAATATTTTGTTACCTTCACTGCAAGTGCAAACATGGTATTTGTAAGTTATCTTAATGGTTAAATTTAAATGTTTTTATGTACAAATAAGACTGATTTGTAACCGCTTTAAGTTCTTATCTTTCTTTTCTCATTAGCCGAGCAATACTACTTGTTCGATTAACTTCGGTTGATCGTCTGTCTCTTCAACGAATTTGAAATTTTCTGTTACAAAATTCTTGAAATTCCTTAAACTTGGGTCCTGTGGCATCATATCCCACCCATTCTGCTACGTCTTTTGATATATTTTTGGACATAATAATTTTCAAAATTTTTGGCCATATTACATTGTTTAGACTGAGGATCACTGACGAGGGTTTAGTACCCGAAACGTGCATGTCTGGTCCATGCTGTAAATTTATCAGGCTGTAAATGATGCTATTGAATTTAAAGACGTTTACCATTTGAACTACTTGGTGAGTGTCACTGCTGGTGGACCAAGAGTCCCCGAGGGCACATGTAGCCAAGTTCGATCAACTTTGGTTGATCGTCTGTCTCTTCAACGCATTTGAAATTTTCTGTTACAAAATGTCTTGAAATTTCTAGAACGTGGGTCCTGTAGCATCATATCCCTCCCATTCTGCCACGTCTTTTGGTACATTTTTGGACATAATTTTCATACTTTTTGGCCATATTATATTGTTTAGACTGAGGATCACTGACGAGGGTTTAGTACCCGAAACGTGCATGTCTGGTCCATGCTGAAAATTTATCAGGTTGTAAATGATACTATTGAATTTAAAGACGTTTAACATTGTTGCACTCTCATGTTCTTTTTTATCATAATGAACTACAGTTGAAAGAAAAAAAATGTAATGATCGCTGTGCGATATAAGTTCCTTACCGGCAGCATAAATTTGTGTCCTGCATCTCTGTTCATCAGTTCATTATCTGCAACAACAGCCAAGAAAAGTCTTGGAAACTGAATTCACGAAATTTGCTAAGTCAAAGGGCCATAACCCTTGTGAAAAAAGTCAATCTTAATTAAACTCGAATTTGATCTGCATCACACTGCAATGTATTCACATACAAAAAAGCAGTTCATTATCTGCAATTACAGGCATGAAAAAAAAAACCCGGAAAACAAAACATTTCATGAAATTTGCTTAGTCCAAGGGCTATAACCCTTGTAAAAGTAGGTCACTCAAAAGCAAACTCAAACTTGATCTGTATCACATTGAGATATATCCACATACCAAAAATGAGTTCAGTATATGCAACAACTGCGAAAAAAAGTCCGGTGAAATGAAATTTTCATAAAATTTGCTAAGTCCAAGGGTCATTACTCTTGTAAAATTAGGTCAATCAAAAGCAAACTCAAACTTGCATGTGCATGTCTGTAGCATCATATCCCACCCATTCTGCTACGTCTTTTGGTACATTTTTGGACATAATAATTTTCATACTTTTTGCAATTGGCCATACTACATTGTTTAGACTAAGGATCACTGACGAGGGTTTAGTACCCGAAACGTGCATGTCTGGTCCATGCTGTAAATTTATCAGGTTTTAAATGATGCTATTGAATTTAAAGACGTTTAACAATTGTATCACATTGAGATATATCCACATACCAAAAATGAGTTCAATATATGTAACAAATGCGAAAAAAGTCCGGAAAATGAAAATGGGACAGACGGACGGACAGACAGACAGACAGACAGACAGAAAGACAGAGAGGAAACTTAGAGTCCCCTTCGGCGTTGCCGTTAGGGAACTAAAGAATGATATAAATCCAAAATCAGCAAATGTTAAAGATAATTCACCACATTACTTTTTATTAAGGTGATATCACACGTTTCGTGTTATACAACACTTATTTTCAGAAAAAGAGCATAATTCTGATTTCCTAATTCAATTCAGATGTAAGGGACAATATTAGGAGGTCACCATCCAAAATTTTGAGATTTTGAAATTGAGCAGATTTTTTAGCCATCCATTGATTGTAATGGAAATGCTCATTTTTTGGCTATATTATTTTTTCAGCCCAAGATTTTCAAATGAAACTTCACATATGATTCCCTCAACATATTGTGCAAATTCTTATAGAAAGAAATCATTCAATGACCACGTCATATGTTGCAAAATCTGACTGAATGTGTAAATTATCATGTAAAAAATTAAAAGTGCAATTCGAGTTATCTTTCTTTACTATGTGACCAAAGACAAAAGCATCCAAATTTATATAATCATCTTTTTGAAATATCACAGCAGTGTTCCTTCACTCACAAAGATGTCAATATGTAAATAAATAGAGCCGAATACAGATTTTGTTTGATAACACGACAGTATGTGAACATGTGTAATGATACTGCATGTACCATATGGGTAACTATATTTTACGTTTCTTTACATTCAAACAATTTACTGACACCTGACTTATTTCTGAATAGATACGACATATGTATGCAGGTAAAAAGAGTCTTAACAAAATTTTCAAATACATTTGTTAGTTCAATTTCAGCAAAAAATTTGACTATTGTTGGTCATTCTAGGCTTACCATTACTTTGCAAAGAAAAAAAAAATCATATTTGTATACGAATAACAATCAATTTGTTTTTAACTACACTCAGGCTCGAACCGCGGTCCTCCCGTATGGTGGACAAGAACTCTACCTCTGAGCTATTGGATCGACTTGCCTCTTGAGCGATTATAACAAAGCCATATCATCAAGACATTTTAAGTTACGAAAATCGGAAATCTTCAGCGTGGAGATTTCTTAAAAATTCTCGTCTAAGGGAGGCTACTGAAACGCGTGTGATATCTCGTTAAGTGATTTAGTTTAAATCATAGTCTCACTGAAAGTTGATAGAAGTCGATAATCTGGACAGAATAGGGTGTGTAGGATAGGATATAGGTTAGGATAGGATGGGATAGGATAGGAAAGAGTGAATAAGAGGTGGATATAGGATGGTGGATAGGATAGAATTGTAAAACTAGTGGGTTGCAGTACTCTAACAGAAAATATACGTGATCATTCAAATATAATTTTCCAAATGTGTTTGTTAATATAATCTAGGCATTTTGATTGATCGATCGCATTTATTGTGGCTTCCGTTATGAGGTGATAAATTGTCAAAATATTGACCATGACTACTTTCATATCATCGCCATAATTGTCTGACGCATTAAAGAAATAATACAAATGGTTTTATAGTATTGCTCAATTTCTAAGTGCGGCACGAAAAACTGCACAACTTGTAAAATCCTCATAACAGACACTTCATTCTCAAGTAATCTCACAAAACAAACATTTAACACCCATAGTTTTGAAAACCTAAACTGTAAGACATCTAATATTGTCTACGGAATAGAGTGCTCACTTTGTGGATTGATTTATGTAGATAAAACCAATGGTCAGCTCCGATTCAGAATGCCAGGACATCGGTCAAAAAAAAAATAATAAAGGAAGTCAAATTCCTTAACGGCATTTTGACCAGGCCGATCATTCTGTTTTATCTATGAGAGTCAGAATCCTGTAGAAAATATATCACCCCTCACACAATCACAAATTCGGGATAAAAAAATCTTTACACTACAGCGCCCTATGGGTGCAACAATAATATCAGCAGCATAGGAAACTTAACAAGTCCCGGTTGTCAATCGGTAAAGTTGACTTGCTTATTCAACAGACCAAAAAGAAGACCTCGAAGTCATGGTATTCGTAAATAAAATAGGCCTGAGATAAATAGTTTCTCCTTTGATGGCTTGGTTCCATTTTGAATGAGCCTCTAGGCTACATCATATTTGTACCAAATTATACTCTGTTCCTTAACGGAAGTTACACGAAATCTACGAATATATGAAGAACCTCACATTTATCGATACACGTTACCCAGAATACAGACTACAAGGAGTCATATTGGACATTTCTTCTTTTCGATTATTTCAAGCAGTTAGATCAGGTAAATCAGAGGAGAAAAAATCTTCCTTTCATTAAAGTAACATTGCAAACAAAGGTATTGATATTTGAATCTTCATCAAATTTTGAATCAAAAAACTGTCACAGAAAAAATCCCACCATATTTCAAAAAATAGAAAATCCTTGTATTTCCTATAGCTACAAAACAACAGTTGCATCTAAAATTTACAATTACAAACGAATCCCGCAGTGTATTGATTTAAGTAATCCCTCACTACATCAACTACCTTGCGAATGTTCTTAATCTGATTTCAACTACTCTCCTTGTGGACACGTTATTACTGGTAACCATAGTATAGTCAAGAACGACAAGTTAAGAGAAATGTTAAAAAAGGGTCCCAAATACAGAAAGTATGTCCTTTACATGGAACCAAATGTCAAAATTATCATGGACTCTTGTGAGGAATATGCAAGACGTTGGACAAAGAAAGAGGATGTACAGCTCGTCAACCTTTCCGAATGGATAAAATCCATCAGAGGGTTACTTTTATCTAGAACTTACCGATTAAAATCAACCATGAACACCAGATTCGAGTCTATCTTTAAAGACCCTGATGTTATCACAGAGCTTACGTACCTCCAAGAACATTATGTCATCACACCAGCAGATAAAGTCTCAAATGATTACACATTTACTTGCAAAAAAGTACTTATTCGACAATCTAGTTAAAGAGTTGGGTTTAAATCCGAAACCTGGAAATCCCACTCACACCCCAATTAAATTAACCTTTCTGCCTCTAAAATAGTAGATACATTGTAATCACAAATCAGCTCTTGCTTCCTTTGGCTTTGACACTTACAATTTAGATTTACCATACTTATACTA
The DNA here is from genome assembly GCA_033119305.1 of Pinctada imbricata. Classification (NCBI taxonomy): domain Eukaryota; kingdom Metazoa; phylum Mollusca; class Bivalvia; order Pterioida; family Pteriidae; genus Pinctada; species Pinctada imbricata. Next base: position 34,679,512 of record VSWD01000012.1, on the reverse strand, counting down.
CATACCTGAAATGCATAAGAATCCGTACAAACAACGTTTCATCGCTGATTCCTCAAAAAATTCTACCAAATCTCTATCAATCGTACTCACCAAAGTTTTATCTGAAAGCAAATATGGGCTTTAAAAATATTGTTCGACAGTATATTCTCGCAGTTGTATCAACCAGATGTAGATTTTAAAGAATTCGAAGGAATTTTTAACATCTGAAATCCACTCATTTTAGTAGAGTCCATTTGATTTTTCGACACTTTATACTACAATCCCACATTCTAAATTGAAAGAAAGAAAGTTATAAGTAATGCGTTTACAAGTAAGAACGGCAATCGCAAATACAAAGGAGCTGATAAGATATTGGCTGTATTTAGCCCTGAATATCATCAAGTATTTCTTCTACACAATGATTTATACATGTACAAAAGAAAAACTTGATCGTTACTAAAACATAATGTTATTAGAGACTCCTCATACATCTTTTATTTTGGTAAGCTTATTTTTAGAAACTTGAATTACAATCCAAAGAGTAGGGGGTAGCCACGTCGAAAAGAAGCTAATATCGATAAAAAAAAAACGTTGAAAATTAAAAACCCTCTGGCTAATATGGATATCCAACAACCTTAAAACATAGTTATACATGTAGTCTAAAGAAGATACTAGAAATCAAATTTAAAAGAATGGTTTCAACTTTATCCATAATTTTTAAAAGCTTGAATCTAAAATACAGTTGTATTTTGTATTCATTGGCTACAAAGTAGGTATTTTATCGCGAAATACACACTGTATAGAAATAAACAGCATGCTCTTGTTTATTTCATTCCAACATCTTGATCATTTCATGTGAACATATTTAGAATACTTAAATGAATGACTTAAACAGGGAGACAATGAAACTTTCCTTATATTATGGCCTAAAACACATAAAACATGTAAAAGGCTCCTACCCTCCCCTTTTCAGTTTTTCGTCTCTGGGGCATCGTTCCCCACTAGCTACAGAACCCCACTTTTTCAAAAGGTTTGTATTTGTGATATACACCTTCTGTAAAAATGGCGTTCTGTAGCTAAAGGGGGGGGGGGGCAATGTTTTTAAAAACTTTTTCATTATGTCTCCCCCCAGGAAGGAGACATATTGGTTTTGCCTTCGTCGTCCGTCTGTCCGTCCCTCCGTCTGTCTGTCTGTCCAACATCGTGTCCGGGCTATAACTCCTGAACCGTTTGCCCGATGACTTTCATATTTTAGTATGTTGTTGCTTATGACCCGAAGGTTTCACATCATCTTGACTTAAGGTCATTTGACCAAGGTCAAGGTCACTTAGTGCATTTTTAATGAAATTGTACATGCCTTCTTGTCCGGGTTATATCTCATGAACCGTTACCCCGATCGCTTTCATATTTAAGTATGTTGTTGCTTATGACCCGAAGGTTTCACATCATCTTGACCAAGGTCAATGTGACCAAGTTCAAGGTAACTTAGTGCATTTTTAATGAAATTTTGCATACATTCTTGTCCGAGCTATATCTCATGAACCGTTTGCCGGATCACTTTCATATTTTAGTATGTTGTTGCTTATGACCCGAAGATTTCACAGCACCTTCACACAAGGTCAATGTGACCAAGGTCAAGGTAATGTAGTACAATTTTAATGAAAATGTACATGCATTCCTGTACGGGCTATATCTCATGAACCGTTGGCACGATCGCTTTCATATTTCGGTATGTTGTTCCTTATGACCTGAAGGTTTCACATCACGTTGACTCAAGATCATGTGACCAAGGTCAAGGTCAATAAGTGTATTCTAAATGAAATTGTATTATGTGTATTATGTCCAGGCTTACTCTTTTGTACCGTGATAGGATCTCTTCATATTTTAGTATGATGGTGCTGATGACCCAAAGGTCTCCCATCACCTTGATCCAAGGTCTTATGACTTAGGTCAAGGTCAAGTTTTACATTTTTTATGAAATTGTAAATGCTATTGAGTCTTGGCTATATCTTTGGTATCGTATACTGGATCACTCTGATACTTAAGTATGCTGTTGCTCAGGATTAGAGGGTTTCTTATCATCTTGACCCAAGGTCATGTGCCCAAGGTCAAAATCATTTAGTTCTTTTTAATAAAATTGTATGTACTATACTAATCTTGTGTGGGCTATATCTCCTGAACCCTTCCTACAATTGTTTTCATATTTTATTATGTTGTTTCTCAGGACTAAATGTTTCTTAACACATTGTCCTAAGGTCACATGATTAAGGTCACTTCTTACAATTTCATTACCAAAACACTAATGTAGGTTTCAGATCACATATCCAAGGTCATGTGACCAAAGTCAATTTCACTAAATATGCTTCTAATGAAATTGTATATGCTAATCATGTTTGGGCTTTACCTCAAACAATATAATGAATCACTTTCATGTTTTAGTATGATGTTGCCCATGACTCAAAAGTTTCACATCATCTTGGCCCAAGGTCAAAGTTACTTAGAGGGAGGGGGAGACATCTGCTTTTTTCTGAAAACATTTGATTTAATTTTCCATTGATTTTTATAGAAAAAAGACATATCTTGCCCCAAAATTTAGGAAAACGATTCACGATAAATCTTATCCAACTGCTGAATATGATGAAACCAAGAACTGGTAACAATTTTGTGAAAGAATTTTCTTCAAGTTCCCATCTTGAAAATTCCACTTTTTCAGGACAGATTTTACACCTTATCTTATCAGCTCCTTTATTGTTGTTATCTATGACAAAACGTACTTTGTAAAAGAAAAGTCCCATTCTGAAAATAAGTTCACTGAAAAAGATATTATTCAGATGTTAAACCTTCTGATCGACACCATTTCTGTGGTGTTTGGAGGAAAGGTCTTCCTGCAAAATGTCGGAATTCCAATGGGGACCAATTGTGCCCCCATTCCTTGCCGACATTTTCCTTAACTCGTGCGACGCTGAATTCATTTCTGGTCTCTGAAGGGAAAATATACTTAGCTTCTGACTGCAACAGTTACTTCACTTAAAGGTACATATACGATGTGTTGTCCATCAGTAATCCAAAATTAGCGGATTACCTCAGCAGTATCTATCCTTCAGAGCTTGAAGTTGAAAAAACTACAGAGACAAATAATTAAGCATCCTATTTGGACATAATGTTGTCCTATGACACTGATGGTCACATGAACACCTCACTTTAAGACAAACGTGACGACTTTAATTTCAGCATTACACACTTTCCTTTTCTGAGTAGCAACATCCCTTCATCGCCTGCTTATGGTGTGTTCATATCTCAGTTGATACGCTATGTCACAGCAAGTACCAAATATACGGATGGATTTTGTTCTGAGAGCTAGGCGTCTTTCAGATAAGCTTCTCAGTTAGGGATACGTTTGTGACCGACTAACATCGTCACTGAGGAAGTTCTACGGTCGATATGGGGAACTCGTCATACACTATGATGTCCCACTATCCAGAATGGTGGATGATATTCTGTCATAGACCATTTGAACCATCCAACCAATGATTGTACTCTATATCTTCCAAAATGGAAGTAACTGGATGTGACAGTTCTACCGAATTGAAGCGACGGGTGTTGCATGCAAGCAGGAGATGCTTACTCCTCCTGGGCACCTGGTCTCACTCTCATATCGGGAGTTCGCTTCTTTTCATATGGTGGAGGTTTTTGTTTTTGTTTGCTTTGGTTCCTGTTTTATCCTGATTTTGTATGCTTTCGGTTTCTGATTTTCTAAATTATCGATTTTGTGCTGTATACAGGGATATGGTCATTATCCATATTTGCCATGCATTGAAACAGTTTCATGTGTCAACTGATAAACATGTTAGTCAAGTATTGCGAAAATAAGCAGTGATCACATCGGTTGATTTAAAACCTACAACAAGGGAACGGCAACATGCCAAGATATTGTGTTTAATTTGTTTCGAGAAAAACTTATGATTTGTGCACGAGAAATACAAATTCCTTTATTTATTTACACCAAAATAAATCTTATACACATGGATATCGGACGCATAAATTTGAAAATACAAGCATAAGCTTCAGTGCGATTAGCAACTTACCGAACTTCTTTTCCGATTTCTTTCTGATTTCTAAGAAATGATCTACAGCTGTTTTTCTAAGAAATGTAGATCTTTTAAATAATGTGGGTTCTCTTCACACATGTACAACAAGGGATGTTTACTACTACTGGGCACCTGGTCCCACCTCTAGCTTACTAGGGGTCCGTCGATGCTCGATTTGGTGCTTTGTGAGTGCTGTTGAGATTATCGTCAGGATCTTTCTTTAACTCATAAGATCTACAGGTAGAACATCCATATAAATTCAAACAGAAACTGCTTCGTGTTTATTTTCAAAGATGTAGGTGCGGTTTCCTGCAATTTCGGGCCTATTTTCGAAGACATCCAGATATCCACAATTTTCTTGTCTACAAAACGTCAAATGTAAGGTGAATCGACATTAGGAAAGTTTTATTAGGTTTAATAGCCTCATGGTGAATACTAAGACGTTCAAAATGTCTGAACTAGGCGAAATCATCGAAAATATCAATAAACGGACGAAATATCGATGCAAAATAATGAAATTTAAGAAGAGCGCAAGCCCTTATCCATAACAATTTTTATACACAAATTGATAGATATCGACTTTTCAATTCGCATAAAAACTTTGTGGGCGAGGCCTGGCGCGCACTCGAATTGTGAAGACTTGTATATTTCCATTATTTTTATTATTCAGGGGAGATGACGTCAAATATGACGTCATCCAACACGCGCATGACGTTACGAGGGCTTAAAATTATGACGAAGTATTTTCTCACATATTGTACACAATATGTGATGATTAATTATTCCTTCAATAAAAGTAATTTTCATCGAAGGTTTAGCACACCTGGTCATTCCGCGTCACAAATTACGTCATCATGCAGTACTAAGTGCAAATAGGTAAGATATGCTAGGGTTCAGAAGGTGAAAATTACTTTTGATTATCTTTTTTAAAATAAATACTGGCTTGGTTTTTTACGCATCTTGATTTTGTTCTTACAAGTTTAATACGTTCATACGCAACGTACTAAAACTTGAAATAAAAACTATGAATTCGGAATAAATTTAATATCTTTTGCAATTATAAGAATTGATTGTTTATTTCTGTAGTTTTATTTGAATATAAAATGTTAGTTGTTGTATCACAAATTTTGCGGTATTAAACAATTTGTGATACAACTGACATTTTATATTCAAATAAAATGGCAAGAAGTGAGTATATAACAAAAGTCACAGTCGAAATGGATCTATATTAATTTTGTTTAATATTGATTTATGCGTGCAAGAACATAGAAAAATTCATTTTTCGATTTATTTTCAGACAAGGCGGCTCTGACGCATACCAACTCTGGAACAACTATTGATGAACCAGATTAACTCTTATAACGAGAAAAGAGATCGTAAAAGTATAAAAATCAATCCTTTTACAGACTGTGAAACATTAAAAATGCAGAAAAAAAGAATGTTCCATTTATAAAGTTCTCAATTGTGTTAAAATAATTTAGCTATTACAGATAACATCATATACATAACCTACACGGAGGATTAAGCCTTTAATCTTATCTTTACCTGTACATTGGAAATTATTAAATCTTGAAACTTTTGAATTATTTCGTATTTCCCGTATTGCTCAGTCAACGTCCGTCTACTCGTCTGTCGAACGTCCATAGGCTTTCTTACTTTTACTTTTTCTCTTGTAATTTGATTTGCAATAAACCGCAACTCTCATGTCATTTAAATTAAAAATCATGGCAATATCCTCAAAACAGAAAATGAATATCTGTAATTGAAGCCTCCCAACCACTCTGTTGTCTTCACAACCCCGATGTTAACATAAAGAAGTTCGATTTCAAGCACGTTCCTTTAGAAAATACCAGGATATATTTATTTTATAACCCGCTTAAAGTCGCGATGGGATACAGTATTCCACACGTCTAGGTGTGTATCCTTCCGTCTGACGGTCACATATATGTATGTGGTTTCCGGAAGAAAAAAAAACATTACATGTACAGAAAATCGATTCATTTCTCGGATATAGCTTTAACACCAACAGAAACAGGTCAAATTGAAATTTTGCCATGTTCCTCATTAATGAACATATTTATGCCCCTTGTACATAACCTTAAAAACTACTTTTAAGGACTTTGCTCTTCATAATCATATCCCGCCAAAAATATATACTATATTAGTAATACACATTCCATGCGACTTTGCGTCCGTCCGCCCGTCCAACATGTGGTTACCAGAAATTTAAAGTGCTATTAGAGCTACCTAATTTGAGAATGGCGTTGTCGTACAAACGAACTTCGTTCAACGAAATACTAGAGATGTTTTGTTAAAGAACTAACTAAAAGAAGCCGAACGCAAACGATTTTAAGAGTACGTTAAGGCAGATAAAACAGGGAACGGTCATTAAATTAAGTACATGTAAAATACAAAAATTGATGATATGGACGTTTACTTCAACAAATGAAATAAAATATACCCCTGAAAACCATAGAGAGTCTTAATTTGAACGAATGACATAAAATAAAAAAGTAACACACGGCCCAATGAAATCATCGGACAGTCAAATCATGTGGATTGTTTCTCAGTTCAAATATTACGGAGGTAATCTGTTTTCCGCTTTGCCAGGGCAGCACCGACTTCTGTTATAGAGGCCAGGTAAATTCTTTGATGTCTATAGATACCAGAGATGACTCTGAAAACTTTAATGTCTTGGATGACATGCTCTACATAGATCCTCCTTCTTCTCAAATACGATAAAATTTTCTCATCCTTCTCTGCTCAGTGAGTGTACATCTAGAAATTGTTGATGCCCTATACGGTGATATGATTTGGTCGTTACAAGGGTAGATGCTGTCTGCAAGAATACGAAATCCAGCCGGGAAATCGAATTCACACCCTGGGCCTAAAGATGGCAACTGACGAAATGTAGTAGCGTCATTTTCGTGACCCAAGAAACCTGAGTGTGTGTATACAATATTTTTACAATAATGATCACTTGAGTATGGAGGCAATGAATACAAGTGCTGATTTGTTGATGGAACTAAAATTTCATGCGAAGTTGCATCAATAACGCCTATAACAATAGGCATTTATATGTATATAGTCTTCGCAACTACTACCCTACCACAAATGAACAGCAAAATGTCGAAATGTATAGACAAATATCTAAAGGATAAAATCCTGTTGAATACGTGCAAGCAGACTCATCGTTTTTGCTATTTTGTTTGGTTTATTTGTTATTTTCAACTAGATTGATGTTGAATTTATTATTCAAGACTCTATGGATTATTTGGAGATAAATTTTATTTCATTCGTTAAAATAAACGTCAATTTGATCAATCTTTGTATTTTGTGTTTACTTAATAACTGCTCCCTGTTTTATCTGCCTTTACGTACACTTATGTTCGTTTGCGTTCGGTTCTTAAACGAAACATCTTTAATTAGACGTAATTTAAGTGTGTGGCATAAGGTAAAATAACGATATTCACATCTTTTCTAATAGAAAATAAATGTACATAATTATATCTAACAATATTAAAACACTGAGTTTTGACAATGCACCACAGAACTCGACCTAAGATGGGAAAAGAAACGATTTGGTGACTGTAAATTGAAGATAAACATCAGAGAGTCTTTATTTCCTAAATTACGTGATCCACATACACTCGAAATGGCGTCGAATCTTCTTGTATCGACGTCGCCTGCTGACTGGTTAGCAAACTTTGACATGAGAACTAGTTATCAAAGAAAAGACACAAGGGCGTTTGGAGGAAATGAGAGGTCGTCGTTTTGGAGCAGGTCCAATATTTACACTTTAACTGTCCGTCGTAGCGTCATTTTGATGGCCCAAAATATTTATACATACAATACATTGCAGGTTGTGACTAGCATTTGAGTGTGTAAGGCACGTACTTATGTACGGCTTGTCTAAGGGACGGACTGTTTCTTCTGTATTCATAAAGACGTTTAAGTGTCGTTGTCATATGTACCTTTTTGTTCTGTATACATTATGTTTTTTTAAGTGACTTGCATTCGCCCTTTATTTGTTGACTGAATAGTGAAAGGTGATACCCTTTTTGTGTTTATATTTATGTATTCATACCAAAAAAAAAAAGAAAATAGAGAAAAGTTAAATTAAATAAAATTATGATCGCTGAGCGATATAAGTCCCCTACCGGCATAAAGTTTGTCCTGCAACTGTGCCTAGAACTCTTCAATTAAACATGAATTTAGATTTACTCTCCATGCAGCTCACTCTAGAAATAAGGAAGCTGAAGTTTTATATCCTTCATTGATTTTTTTCCGAAAAAAAAAATCATATAGTGGATAGATTTCGTAAATAACGGTGTAAGTTATATGTCTGTACGACCAATAGTACGCTTACATTCAAAAGAAATGGTTTTAGATGGGGAATATTTTATGTAAATTTTAATGTTACGTAGGTGACTTTCTCCTTACGTCGAACTTGCTCTGTAATATTCCAAAGCCAAGTTATTCATTGAGTCAATGTGCTATCCAAGAACAAGATTATTAGTTGCAGAGCAAAAGTCCGTAAAACTGAATTATGCAAGTCATGAATTTTGCAAGTCCTCATGGGGCATAACTCCTCGGAAAATAGGTCAAGCGTGACGTCAAACTTGCTCTGTAACTATCCAAGACTAAGCTGTGTATCATATGTCACCTGCATATCTGTATTTGTTTCAGAACAAAGTCCTGAAAATTTAACAAAACTGATTTTTGCAAGACATCAGGTGCATGACTCCTCGAAAGGATAGGTCAAGCATGACGAAAGTCGAACTTTCTCTGTAACTATCCAAGACTAAGCTGTGTATAAAATTTTACCTGAGTATTCCCATTTGTTGCAGAGAAAAGTCCGGAACACTGAAAAACCCCTAAATATGGGGCATAACTCCAAGAAAAATAGGTCAAGCATGACGAAAGTCGAACTTGCTCTGTAACTATTCAAGGCTAAGCTGTGTATCGAATTTCACCTGAGTATCTCTATTTGTCGCAGAGAAAAGTCCGGAAAACTGACAAAAAACAGAATTTTGCAAGTCATTAGGGGGCATAACTCCTCGAAAAATAGGTCAAGCATGACGAAGTCAAACTTGCTCTGTAACTATCCAAGACTGAGCTGTGTATTAAATTTCACCTGAATATCTCTAATTGTTGCAGAGAAAAGTCCGGAAAACGGAAAAAAACTAAATTTAGAAAGTCATTAGGGAGCGAGACGAAAGTCGAACTTGCTCTGTATATGTAACTATCCGAGACTAAGCTGTGTATCAAAGTTCACTTAAATATTTGTGTGTGTTGCAGAAAAGGGTTCGGAAAACTGGACGGACGGACTGACAGACATACAGAGAGGAAACTGAGATTCCCCTTCGGCGTCTCCGGTATTGAACTGAAAATACTAGAATCAAAGGAATAGAGAAATTCAGTAGAAATGAAGAGATGCTCGATAGATATAACTGAATTAAAAATACTAACATAGGAATAATGTCACTGAAAAAAATGCATGCGTAAATGGATTGCTAATATATACTGAGCAAAACAAGTAAGTTCTCCAATTTTGACAGACGACATTCTATGCAGATGAAACGTCAAATTCCCCGAATTAGTGAATTTTATTCAATCAGGACTAAGACACTTCCTCTTCATTACTTTTAAATTGAATGCATTGATGCGTGTCGAAGAAGAGAGTTTTTGCCTTGTAACGGAAAATGCTACGCTTCTTTGTTCAAGTTGGCTGTTTCCGATGGGATAGTGTCTACATCGTACAACAAATCTAGAGAGTCTTCCTGACAGTAAAATCAATTAAACACTCAGAAAAATGTAGCGTAAAATCAATAGAATGACGCAAAATCAGGAAATTCAAGCTTAAAATAAACCGGAAGTCTTCCGGAGGTCATGTGCGATACCGACAATCCATGCCACGTTGAAAGGATACCTAAGGCGGTGCATGGACGAATCAAAAAGTTTTACTAGATTGAAACCAGAAATATTGGAACTAGAGGAGGTCAAATAGGCATAATCACTCTGATTTCAACCATTGGTGATGACTTCACATTGCGTCAGTTTATCAGGAACTTGACAAAATCGAAAACTGGAAGAAAATTAAGTTTATTCCTAATTTTAGAATGAAGTTTTATTGTGGTACCTAGCCTACACAAAATTTTATTGAACGTGCCATATAAAAATATACGAAAAAGTGGGTATTTTCTTTTTTGCTCAGTATATATTGAATAAGGTGTAATATCTAACAATATTTAATTCCTTCTGTGTTTCCCTTATAAGAAGGTATCAAACCAAATAAACTGCAACTTTCGGTAAACGCAAGAGCCTTTCACATGACATTAGAATATACGCGGATTAATTTTTCATTAAATGCCCATTCTATTTATTTTTTTTTAACACAGATTCAAAATTCCATTATAAATCGACGCCGTCTACCCAGAGATTTAATGTGTCAAAATAGAAGTCAACCACATGTACACTTCCAAGAAGTGTGACGTAGTAGGTTGATCAAGCGTCACATCAGAAGCAGTTCAAGGACGACCTGCAATGTCGTCTACAGAAAGATGTCATGTTTGGATGAGAGAAATTCAGACATTAGTGTTTCAATTATTCAATATCGAGGATGAGCATTTGATCCACTAGTGTCATTTATCAATAGTGAATATTTATTAGCCTCGTATGGAATTATATATATATATATATATATTGTCGTCCTTGAACTGCGTCTGATGTGACGCTTGATCAATAGTTATCGATAGTTAGAATATCATCCAGGAACATAGAAGTACCAATGAAACATTTCACATCATCATGTTTTCTTTGCCTTTGAAGATTTGTGAAAAAATTCTTTTTCATACGTGTATAAAATAAATCTGCAACAAGAGGCGCACCATTATTCAAACTTCTACAAAATTACCCTGTTTCTGCTGAAAGTAATTATAGTAATGGGAAAAGATACAAATACGAAAACTTGATCGATATTTTCATATAACATACATCAACATGGAACAAGATTCGCTGATACTCATAAGATTTCTGATATATATATATATATATATATATATATATATATATATATATATATATATATATATATATATATATATATATATATGTATATATAGACAGCACAAAAGAGGTGAAAACAACCACGTTTAGTGTCGTGGTCGCTTGTACCTTTTTTTGTGCTTATATATATATATATATATATATATAAAAGCACAAAAAAAGGTACAAGCGACCACGACACTAAACGTGTTTAAACCCAGCGGAAGGGACAGTACATCCCTTGAGCCCTCTGGATACACGAATATGTACTTGTATCCAGACGGAACAAGGGACAGTACGTCCCTCATTCCGTTCGGACACAAGTACATAAAAAAAAAACATACACACACTCTCATGCTAGTCAGAACCTGTACTATACTGAAGCTCGAAAGGCTATAACTAGTAGCCAGGTAGGTAATATTCTCAATTCATGAACCAAAGCAGACCCCGCGAGGGGCGAGACCAGGTGCCTAGGTAGAGTCAGCGTCTCCTGTTTGCATGCAACACCGGGATGTACTGTCCCTTCCGCTGGGTTTAAACACGTTTAGTGTCGTGGTCGCTTGTACCTTTTTTTGTGCTTTTATATCTTTTTTTTCCAAGCGACGTGCATTCGCCCTTTGTTGGGCTGATCCGACATTGTCTGAATAGTGAACGTGGTTGTTTTCACCTCTTTTGTGCTGTCTATATATATATATATATATATATATATATATATATATATATATATATATATATATAGACAGCACAAAAGAGGTGAAAACAACCACGTTCACTGTTCAGACAATGTCGGATCAGCCCAACAAAGGGCGAATGCACGTCGCTTGGAAAAAAAGATATAAAAGCACAAAAAAAGGTACAAGCGACCACGACACTAAACGTGTTTAAACCCAGCGGAAGGGACAGTACACCCCTTGAGCCCTCTGGATGCACGAATATGTACTTGTATCCAGACGGAACAAGGGACAGTACGTCCCTCATTCCGTTCGGACACAAGTACATAAAAAAAACATACACACACTCTCATGCTAGTCAGAACCTGTACTATACTGAAGCTCGAAAGGCTATAACTAGTAGCCAGGTAGGTAATATTCTCAATTCATGAACCAAAGCAGACCCCGCGAGGGGCGAGACCAGGTTCCTAGGTAGAGTCAGCGTCTCCTGTTTGCATGCAACACCCGCTGCCAAAAAGTCTGGACGGACTGATCGATAGAAACACGTCCAAGACTTCTAAAGGTTCAAAAAAAAAAAAAAAAAAAAAAGCAGAAAAGATGCTCCCTGATTGATTAAGTAACATATTATCAAGTGAGTAAAATCAAACAAAATACCGCCTCCCCCCACTCTATATAAACGTAAGGTACTCGATTGACTAAGTAAAATGAAACGAAAAATCCCCCAATTAAAAACACGTCCGTCCTGAAGAGAGATACTCACTAAACTGACAACGCGCGGGTCAGTGTGAATAGAAAGTCATATCACGAGAGGCCCACATAAAGGAGGTTAAAAATACAAACTGTAAAAATGAAAAATTATAAGGTGTAAAGAACGAATCTAGCTACCGTCGTCGGTTTCGGAGATTGACCTCCGTATCCAATCAGAATAAATAGGGCGTGTTAAGAAATAGTACCCGTGAGGGAAGATCAAGCAGAACCTTTCTCATAAACATAGCAAGTAAAGACTCTAAAAATTGACAGAAGTCTGAAACTTCTTGAAAGCACTCAAAACCCGACATCATAATGTTCAACGGCGACCCGAATTTTCATATATTTAACGTAATTAATACATAGCTATAAAACATGGAAAGAGCTGTCTCAGAGGACCGGTGCGACAAGTTTGAGTTCATGATACAACTAAACTGACAATACATACACACAGTAGCATACACCATATTCACAAGAATAGGAACGGTTCATGAATTGAGAATATTACCTACCTGGCTACTAGTTATAGCCTTTCGAGCTTCAGTATAGTACAGGTTCTGACTAGCATGAGAGTGTGTGTATGTTTTTTTTATGTACTTGTGTCCGAACGGAATGAGGGACGTACTGTCCCTTGTTCCGTCTGGATACAAGTACATATTCGTGTATCCAGAGGGATCAAGGGGTGTACTGTCCCTTCCGCTGGGTTTAAACACGTTTAGTGTCGTGGTCGCTTGTACCCTTTTTTGTGCTTTTATATATATATATATACAAAGCACAAGAAAATCATGTATATAACAAGGTACCCTATTTACCTATTCTTCCCTGCCAGGGATTCGAACCCACTACCTACGGCACCTTCCGCCTGGCAATCACGAGTCCGGCACGCTATCCACTACACCATCTCGACTTCACAAAAATGAAGTTTTGATGGCAAGGGTCTATCGTATCGGACTCGTGATCACTCGGTAGTCGAGTTCCTAGATTACCATCATACGGTATGTACATTTCACAGCTCATCCGGTATGCTAGAACTTGTACTAATGTTTTGGATTGTCATGGAGGAAAATTTACAAATTACTAAGAAACCTCTAGGTCAAGGTTTTCGCTTTCACAAACTAGTAAAGCCTCTCTGGAAATAAATAAAAAAATACGGTCAACTTTTTTTGAAATTCGGACCCATACAAGCAACAGAGTGTATTACTTTAGGTATTTTACAACCTGCATTTTATGGTGACATAAAACAAAGGAGGGGATCTCCAACAACACCAGGCTGCAGCACCCACAGAAAAACCCGAAAACACCCAATGCAAAACACAAAGCAGACAAGCACAGAAAGAGACGCACAAGGGACAAGGAACGTCAACGCACAACACAGAAACATCAAACACAAAGGCCTACACATAAACCAACGAGACCAATGGGCAACCGGTGCCGACTTAGGACGGCCATCTGCCACTGAAATAGCAGAAGGTGTGGTTATCCTGGATTACGTGCGCACAACCCTCCCACTTTTCCGATTACCCAGAGGTCTCGAAGAACGTACAATTGTGGTGTAAAACAACCTCCTCACTGTCAGATGACCACACACAAACAAGATCACAAAACGCAGGGCCCCAAGCAACACAGATGAACATGTAAATGGATATAAAAAGAGGGCGTACGTAATAAAATCCTTGCTCTGCCGCCGCGAGCTCATGAACATTCACAAAATGAGAAGAATCAATGGTAGACAGCATAACCATCGAAAATGCGTCAGAATCATCAAACGATTTTTTTATACCGTGTATATGATCCTAATGTCACAAGACGGACACTAGGCTATTCTACCGAATTGAAGCGACGGGTGTTGCATGCAAGCATGAGATGCTGATTCTTCCTTTGCACCCGGTCTCACTCCCATATTGGGAGTTCGCTTCTTTTCATGTGGTTGAGGTGTTTGTTTGTTTGCTTCTGTTACTGTTTTATCCTGATTTTGTATGCCTTCAGTATATGATTTTTTGAATTATCTATTTTGAGCTGTAAAAAGAGATATGGTCATAATCCATATGTGTCATTTTACCACTGTTCATGTGTCACTGCTGGTAGACAAATTGTCCGCGATTGCACTTGTCGGGTAGTCGTTTGCTTAGATGGATAGTTTTCAGAAGACCTTCAAAGTGGCTGGGGCGTCGCCCAACCTATTGCGTCTACGGACACGTACGCAAAAGGTAATTTAGTTGTCCCTAGAGTGAAATTACATGATATTAGAGATGAAACTTTCGTAGTAAGTAGCAACCATGAGTTTTGGTATAAACATGCAGATGGGTATATTTAAATCAAGCCGTGTAAGATTGAAGTCGTCGATATACTAAAAGAGCATGGATTTTTACCAAGCGATTGCTTAATTTCTAAGTGGGGCACGAAGAACTGCTAAAACCTGTAACAACCTCATAACAGAAACTTCATTCTCAAGTAATCTAACAAAACAAACATTTAACACGCATAGTTTTCAAAGGAGTCATCTCTGAACCGGAAGTGAAATTTTGGCAGATGGTTGTCCAATGCTGTTGAATAAAGAAAATATTGCTCTTAAAAGTGTTATCTGAAATACAACACAGAAAAGGCATTCAAAAAGATATCGTTTTCAAAGTTAACTTCTTTGAAAAAAGTAATAGTGATAATATTACACCCTAAATAATCTTATTGGTGGTCTAATTTATTTAAGGATTAACGTTAACAATTTTGCAATTAATTGAGATATAATATGGTTTGAGGCGGTGCGCACTTTATAATCCGCGAAGATTTTAATCATATACTAATAACACTTCGATTAAATTCTGTTCATATTTAATCAACAACTTTAAACTACAAACAAAATTGAACAACAAGAGCGGGGGAAATTATCCGCTCAGATGGTTGACTTTTAGCAACCAGGGTATTGTCCTGGTCAGAAAAATGACGATTTAAAAGGGAAAATATTACTACATTAGTCCCGTTTCTATATCCAACTGTCTTGCGTCGCAGAATCTCCGAAAAGAGGGACAGCTTTGATATAATGCAGAAAATATTGATTGCACACAGTAACTCAACGGAAACAGGTCGCCATTTTGTTTTGACCGTCATTTCGCGCGAAGTCATTGACGTCACAATAGGTTATACGTCACGTACACGTCAGTTTGTACGGGAAATTAGTGCAACCTTGGTATTTTTAGGTCGAAATTAGTTCCAAGAAACATAATCTCAATTCACATAATCTTAGCATTCTTAACACATATTAAGTATTCAAATTCATTGGATTAAGAATTTGATTCATAGTAACCAAATTTAAGAGCATATTTTACGAGATAAATCAGCCCCATGCATGAAATGTCTTACTTGAATTGTTGAAAACCATACCCGAACCTATTTCGCTTCCGATTTAACATAAGAAAGATCACACAATTTTGTTTAATAAGGTAATATTGTCTTCGTCAAAGTCCGATCTATATCATGATACATAATTGTCAAATATTCTTATATCAAACCAGCATTTTGCATTAAAATCAAATTCACTGTTGTCCAACTTTTGTCTTTGTGTTTATAAAGAAGTACAACTTCTTAACATTGATACCCAAATCTCCCTTACAAGTGCATTCACACGGTAAATATAGGTCATGACCTACTTTTGAATAAAGATTTGTGATCTACTCATTACAACGCATCAGTTAGATTTGCAGTATGGACCAGACATACACGTTTCGGGTACTAGTCAGTAATCCTCACTCTAAGCAATAAAATATGGCCCAAGTATGTAAAAGTTATATCCAAAAAATACCAAAAGACGTAGCAGGATTTGCGGGATATGATGCTACAGAACCCTTAGATTTGTGACCTACTCAGAAAGACGCATCATCTGTGCAAGTCGGCTTTTCTAGTACTTGAGATAAAGAAATAAAACTTCTAAACATACTAGTGCGGTCGCCGACGCGTGGACGACAGGGTGATAGTATAAGTTCCCTCTTACTTCGTAAATTGAGCTAACTAGTATATACTTAATGCAATCTGTACGACGTATTTTAAGAATAATGGTAGGATATTTCGACCTAACAACTATTGAAAGTAGTTCGGTACACCCAAGAAACGCAACTCTAGCCAGCACATACATTCCTTAGAGGTTTGTTTCCAAAACTGAACGTCGCGTAACTCTCTTATTTTTGAATAAATTGTAATGAAATTGGTTTCTATGATATCAGAAAGATCTTTTCTGAATGTTTACACCAAAAATTGCGTTGGATTCTGGCCATGATAAATTAAAAAAAACCGTCAACAATTGAGCTAACTTATTCAATATGAAGACGTTTAAGTTTATACCACTTGGTGAGTGTCACTGCTGGTGGACCAGGAGTCCCCGAGGGCACATGTAGCCAAGTTCGATCAATTTCGGTTGATCGTTTCTTCAACGCATTCTAAAATTTCTGTTATCAGAATTTCTTGAAATTTCTAAATCGTGGGTCCTGTAGCATCATATCCCACCCATTCTGCTACGTCTTTCGGTACGCTTTTTCGACATAGTAACTTTCATACTTTTTTGGCATATTACATTGTTTAGATTTGAGGATCACTTGGTCCATGTTGCCAATTTATCTGTTCTTAAATGATGCTATTCAATATGAAGACGTTTACATTTATACCACTTGGTGAGTGTCACTGCTGGTGGACCAGGAGTCCCCGAGGGCACATGTAGCCAAGTTCGATCAATTTCGGTTGATCGTTTCTTCAACGCATTCTAAAATTTCTGTTATCAGAATTTCTTGAAATTTCTAAATCGTGGGTCCTGTAGCATCATATCCCACCCATTCTGCTACGTCTTTCGGTACGCTTTTTCGACATAGTAACTTTCATACTTTTTTGGCATATTACATTGTTTAGATTTGAGGATCACTTGGTCCATGTTGCCAATTTATCTGTTCTTAAATGATGCTATTCAATATGAAGACGTTTACATTTATACCACTTGGTGAGTGTCACTGCTGGTGGACCAGGAGTCCCCGAGGGCACATGTAGCCAAGTTCGATCAATTTCGGTTGATCGTTTCTTCAACGCATTCTAAAATTTCTGTTATCAGAATTTCTTGAAATTTCTAAATCGTGGGTCCTGTAGCATCATATCCCACCCATTCTGCTACGTCTTTCGGTACGCTTTTTCGACATAGTAACTTTCATACTTTTTTGGCATATTACATTGTTTAGATTTGAGGATCACTTGGTCCATGTTGCCAATTTATCTGTTCTTAAATGATGCTATTCAATATGAAGACGTTTACATTTATACCACTTGGTGAGTGTCACTGCTGGTGGACCAGGAGTCCCCGAGGGCACATGTAGCCAAGTTCGATCAATTTCGGTTGATCGTTTCTTCAACGCATTCTAAAATTTCTGTTATCAGAATTTCTTGAAATTTCTAAATCGTGGGTCCTGTAGCATCATATCCCACCCATTCTGCTACGTCTTTCGGTACGCTTTTTCGACATAGTAACTTTCATACTTTTTTGGCATATTACATTGTTTAGATTTGAGGATCACTTGGTCCATGTTGCCAATTTATCTGTTCTTAAATGATGCTATTCAATATGAAGACGTTTACATTTATACCACTTGGTGAGTGTCACTGCTGGTGGACCAGGAGTCCCCGAGGGCACATATAGCCAAGTTCGATCAATTTCGGTTGATCGTTTCTTCAACGCATTCTAAAATTTCTGTTATCAGAATTTCTTGAAATTTCTAAATCGTGGGTCCTGTAGCATCATATCCCACCCATTCTGCTACGTCTTTCGGTACGCTTTTTCGACATAGTAACTTTCATACTTTTTTGGCATATTACATTGTTTAGATTTGAGGATCACTTGGTCCATGTTGCCAATTTATCTGTTCTTAAATGATGCTATTCAATATGAAGACGTTTACATTTATACCACTTGGTGAGTGTCACTGCTGGTGGACCAGGAGTCCCCGAGGGCACATATAGCCAAGTTCGATCAATTTCGGTTGATCGTTTCTTCAACGCATTCTAAAATTTCTGTTATCAGAATTTCTTGAAATTTCTAAATCGTGGGTCCTGTAGCATCATATCCCACCCATTCTGCTACGTCTTTCGGTACGCTTTTTCGACATAGTAACTTTCATACTTTTTTGGCATATTACATTGTTTAGATTTGAGGATCACTTGGTCCATGTTGCCAATTTATCTGTTCTTAAATGATGCTATTCAATATGAAGACGTTTACATTTATACCACTTGGTGAGTGTCACTGCTGGTGGACCAGGAGTCCCCGAGGGCACATGTAGCCAAGTTCGATCAATTTCGGTTGATCGTTTCTTCAACGCATTCTAAAATTTCTGTTATCAGAATTTCTTGAAATTTCTAAATCGTGGGTCCTGTAGCATTATATCCCACCCATTCTGCTACGTCTTTCGGTACGCTTTTTCGACATAGTAACTTTCATACTTTTTTGGCATATTACATTGTTTAGATTTGAGGATCACTTGGTCCATGTTGCCAATTTATCTGTTCTTAAATGATGCTATTCAATATGAAGACGTTTACATTTATACCACTTGGTGAGTGTCACTGCTGGTGGACCAGGAGTCCCCGAGGGCACATGTAGCCAAGTTCGATCAATTTCGGTTGATCGTTTCTTCAACGCATTCTAAAATTTCTGTTATCAGAATTTCTTGAAATTTCTAAATCGTGGGTCCTGTAGCATCATATCCCACCCATTCTGCTACGTCTTTCGGTACGCTTTTTCGACATAGTAACTTTCATACTTTTTTGGCATATTACATTGTTTAGATTTGAGGATCACTTGGTCCATGTTGCCAATTTATCTGTTCTTAAATGATGCTATTCAATATGAAGACGTTTACATTGTATATACTTAATGCAATCTGTACGAAGTATTTTAAGAATAATGGTAGGAACTTTCGACCTAACAACTATCTAAAGTGGTCCGGCACACCCAAGAAACGTATTTCTAGCCTGCATATACATTCCTTAGAGGTTTGTTTCCAAAACTCAACGTCGCGTAATTCTCTCATTTCTGAACAGATTGAATTGAAATTGGTATCTCTGTGGTATCAGAAAGATCTTTTCTTAATGTTTTTACCAAACATTGCGTTTGATTATGGGCATGACGAATTTTAAAAACTGTCAGATTTGTAAAACGGCTTATTTTTTGTGCGATGCGAAAATTGTCTCCTTTGCGGCGTGACTTACATGCATTTCATTGGGCATCTCACAAGGAGTTCAATAAGCACTAGTACTCTGCTTTTACATTGAAAGTGTAAAAGTTTATAATGATATTATTTTCAAGTTACAACACTTTATGTGCAGTTTTGTGTCAAGAAAAGCGCAAATCATATCGAAAAAATATGATACATCTCAATTTAACGGTAAATGTTATCGAGAAAAGTTATTTTGAGGGAAATGAGCGAATGAGTTAGTAGTAAAGCTCTCCTTATTATGAAAATGTTTCTATATCAACGGTAGCTTTTAAATTATCTATTTCTGTAATCGAGTGAGTAAAAAAAATTGCTCTAACCTATCGCAACAACGTAAGTTCGCTAAGAAAACGTATTTTGACAACGTCATTATCATTTGTTTCAAGGCTCATTACGAAAAATTAAAACGAATGAATTACAAGATAATGACAGACGACAGGCTATTTCTTGCAGATTAAAAGAATACAAATATAAACAAAAAAAGAAAAAAAAGCTGCTCAGACAGACGGCGGCATCTCTGTGTAAAAGCGGAGTGAGTTTACGCTATCTCAAAATAACACATTAGAGAGACCCAACAAATGGGCTTAGATTCTGACTTGCGTCCCTGCTATAACAACAGCAAAAATATTTATTTGTTTGTAGAAGAGGACTGAAAAGAAAAGAAAAGTACACGAATTTTTGAACATCTTTATCAATAGAGCTAAAAATCTGCAATTCTGGTTGCACGTTGTCTGCTCGTCAGTCCCAATCCGTCTGATTATCTTGCTGCCTATTAGTCTTTAGGAAATGTCTTCGCCGTTCTTGCATATTTTAAAGCCCTCGATATTCTTTTTGTTTGCATGTGAAATTCAATACATATAAAGTACTAGTTTGAGATACTTACTTCTTAATTGACCTTTTCCGTAACGTAAAAAATTATAATCGACGCTCTGACAGAAAAGTGAATTTTTTGTACAATTACATTGTATATATAACACATTTTTATAAAAAATGTCACTTTCCTCCCCTAAAATTTCACATCAAAATAAAATAGGTTTTGCAAGAACAATGACAAAAAAAAAAAAAAGAAAAAAAAAAGAGAGAAAAAAACCCCAAAACAAAAACAAAACAAATCAGAAGTGTGATTTGGAAATAATAATTAGAAGAACATTTTAATATTCCTAACCGATTTATTATACCCGTGAAAATATTAAATGCAGCCCAGGAAAAAAATAGGATTATTAAAAATGAACTTTAATTATTTGTAACATCATAACAAAAAAGTTACACGACCGTTTATACATGTAATAAAGTATGACATTGGTTCAGAAATTTCGTTTTTTGTCTTGGGAGGGTCCTTGAAGTACCCGGATAAAAACATTTTGAGACGGGTGGGCGACTCCTATAACCGCCCACATTTATTCCTTTAAGAATCGTGGCCTCAGAGGTTAGAAGCAAGCGCAACACCACTGCGCTTAACTGGTCGATGCAGGGCTGGGAGTGAATCCCCCCCCCCAAAAAAAAATCAGCCCATCTGACGACTTCAATACATCGTCTCAAGTGTCTGGGATTTTATTCTGATTTTTTGAAGACTTCCCTACTTATAGAATTTTTCACGTTCACCTTTTAATGAGTCATATTGCAGCGCACCTATAAAGGTCATCGCTTCAAAATTTAGAAATCATTAGAATAAAATTGCAGGAGGAATATAATTTAAAATCAAAGCACTGAAGGAACTGAGTGCGAATAGCCAGAGAAATATCTCTTATAATGTATGACAAAATATTGTGTTTTCAAAGTTATATTTGTTCCTGAACACCTTCGTAAGTTTGTAGGCCAGTTTATGGACGTATAAAGACAGAACAAAAGTGCAAATCCATAATATTGTCGTAATGAATTGAAAGATGATGTCTGACATTGAACATGAAAATTTAATAACATCACATTAAATCTACCCCCTAAAATTACAACAATCCAATATGACTATCGATTGATGATACCATACACAAGGAAAGAAGAAGAATCTTATTTTCTAATTTGATCCCCACTCTCTCTTAAACGTTTCATGTTCAATGTTAGGTGTGTGCTAAGAATTTGAAGGAAAATTCACTTCTTTTTTAGTTTATAAAAACATGATACATCCTAAACGGGAATGTTTTGATCTTTTATTTTTCATAATTATTCATATTATATTTCATGATGGAAGTTCCTAATTTTTCCGTCGTATACAGATTTTCTTTCGTGAAGCGGGACAAAATAAGCCTACTTGAAGTTAGTTTTACGTTTCAATGATTCAACTTAATATCTTTATCGATAGCACCGTTTCATTTATATATTGTCCACTAAAACAGGTAATGGAAAGGGGTTCCAACTCACAGCCTGTGTTCATCTCAGTACATACAGATGCAACTTTTCATTAGGCCATGCATGTACATAATACGACAGCTCGATTCATACAGATAATTCATTGATTCAGACAGTGATCAGACTTTATACCGATCATGACGCTGAAGCAGTCCCAAGATACATGTAAACAGAGTAACATCGTTTATACATACTCAGAGGACGGGGCACCCATGAGTGAAGAAATCAGGCAATCGCTATGTGCTATTCGCACAAAAATCAAGAAATCCATGATGACGGCGTAAAAGCTGTCAAGGCGTCGTTACAGTTTGTATGACGTGGTCGGATGACGTTCGCCAAAATTGTCCGAAAAGCATATCAAAAACCAACTTTATATCGCCTGTAACAAAACATTGTATCCGTGTTTTTATTATTTTTTTATATCAGTATTTCCAAAACGATTTCAAGAAAAATGTACTGGAATATAATGAATCTGTCTCGACTCGTTTTTAAATAAAAGCTGTAATGGAGAAAAAATGTAATTTTTTCTTACCTTACTGTGACAAAAAAATCATTCCAAGGAATGCATGTGTCGCCTGCGAAACATAGCGACACTCAGGAATCACTTTTATAGGGTGTGACATCCAAGTGTGACAGACAGACGGACGGACGGACAGACGGACAACGGACAAAGTGATCCCTAAGTGTCGCTATGCTTCGCAGGCGACACAATAAAGGAGAATAACATGCAAAAACATGCAGAATATACATGTTATTGACAATGGATTTATGTGGATTTATGCACAGAATTAATATATTTTCCTAATCAATGTATTATTTTCTTCGGATGACATGTTTTTAAGAAAATTATCTCGCCAAATGTACAAGTGTGTAATGTATCTCTATTATTACAACGGCAAGATAAAAGTCACATTTTCGTTAATGTTAACTTTATAGAAGCATCAACGCAAATGTAAGTGAGAATAGCGGAAAAACTAGGGAATGTTTTTGAAGATTTTTTTATATCAACATGGAGAGTACATCTAGTACATAGGATATTAATTTTTATAAGGAGAAATGTCGACTAGATTTTGAATATTTGTTAAAATTATATGAAAATAAAAGATCAATAGTCGAAAAAAGCCGTTAAAATATGACTTGCAATGTTTATTTTACACATTACGAGAAAATGTTATTATAAACTCACGCTAAAGAGATTTATCACTCAGAAATCTAACTCAGGGCATCTTGTGAACATAAGTTGTATGTTATGTATAATTTGACGTTGTTATTATGCAATTTAGCGCATACGAGCGGCGCAAAAATATGCCATCTACTTTGTGACGTTATTACTCAGGAAACCCAGCTTCATAACAAAGGATGCTTACTCCTCCCGGGCACCTGGTCCCACATCTAGCTTGCTAGGGGTCCGTCGATGCTTAATTTTGTGCTCTATTGTGAGTGCTGTTGAGATTATCGTCAGGAACTTCTTTAACTCATTATTAGCACAACATAATGTATTTAAAGTTAGCTTTTAGATTATGTATAAATCATATCAAAATGGACTCGTTTTACGGAAAACGTAACTTCGATATGACGCCTGTACCGAACGACCTGAACGAAATAATCTTAAGGGAAAAAAAAACAGTCAAATATGTAACAAATACTGTCCCGACTCAGCGTATTTAAAAGCAGTAAAAACAAACGGGACGCATCTTCCCTAATTTGAGGTATCTCTTCAAATCGTCTATTTTAATCGTTTATTTGAAAACGGTCTATTTTTCCTGCTTGTTCCATTCCGTTAAAACTGGTGTACATTAATATAATCGACAACGCCATACCATGCTTCAAACAATTCCATATATTTTTGACAATTTTATAAGATATCAAAAGAGAAAAAACAATTCCATATATTTTTGACAATTTTATAAGATATCAAAAAAGAAAAAAAGAAATCAAATTTAGTAACTGCAAATATTTAAGCTACAAAATTTTATTCATAACTACGACAGGGCCGAATTCGATGGTTATTGAACCCTTTATCATGTATATTGACTAAAGGAAGACAAAGAATCCTGCCGGTGTTTAAGGTCAAATATCAAGTTAATTGTTGGCTGAAAATATTTGTTTCGCCTTTCACAAATAATAAGAGTACTCCTGATAAACAAAAACCAAACAAACCAAACTGACAAAAAGGCCACACCTACCTTGCCACTTTTTTAAAACGAAATTATCTAAGAAGCATATAATTAATTTCACATGACCAAAACAGCATTTTTTACTGAATGTACGAATATCATATAAAAGTATTCGAGAAGAAGCTGTCCACACTCTAAGTCTTCGGACTCAGCCTAATGATATTTCATGTATTTCAATAGCATAGGTACGGTTGGATTGTCACGGAAAAGAATAATATTACATTGTTTTGTTTCGGATTTTATTGCCTGTTTTATTTGTGTTTGATTGTTTTTATGCCCTGGCGGATCTTGGTAGAGGTGGTTGAAGGGTCCATTACACCAACCACTTCACCTCAAGATTCCCCCTCTTCAAACCCCGTCCCGGCTTTTTACGGTAGAACGACTTTTTTCTTCTTTAATATTAAACATGTTTCGCTAGCGAAAGGAAGCCTGACTTTCCCTGGCGTGAAGGTGATGTTCCTAGATTACCTTCATACGGTATTTACATCAGATAAAAAAAGATCCATTTCACAGCTCATCCAGTATGCTAGAGCATGTACTGATGTTTTGGATTTTCACAGTAGAAATTCACAAATTACGAAGAAACTTTAAGGTCAATGTTTCCGCTTTCACAAACAAGTAAAGATTTTCTTGACATTTTACAAAAATAATCGCCAACGTCTTTCGAAGTTCGGACCAATACAAGCAATCGAGTATATTTCTTTGGATATTTCACAACCTGTATTTTATAAGAGCTTTTCGAATAAGAGACGTAAACCCACGAACGAACTTCGTACTACGTATCGGTACGTAAGGGAATGAAATAAGGGATGCTCTCAAAAGTACATGATTAAACAAATGTTACGAAATATCTTCAAAGGTCCGATATCTGAAACAAATTGTAATTTAAATCTAAATATACCGGATTTTTAGCAGCTGGTCTTCTTGTAATAAAGAGGCAAGGAACTTCTTTCGTTTTTTGGAAAATTACCTCGACCAAAACCACAACGTCAATTCCGCAAACAAACGTTTATGGGGTATTAAGGAAAGGTGGGATCTTCAACAAGACTTGGTTGCAGTATCAACGACGAAAAGATCAGAAACACCAAGATGCGAATACAAAGAGTGGGAAAACACAAAAGGAGAGATCAAATGGTACATGGAAAACCATACACGAAGGGGACATCAAAACGTAAGATATAAAAGACTTCTCATCAACCTTCATTTTTGCTTGTCTGTCTGTCTTTCCATCAGTCACGTACGTGCTTTAATACGTGGCTTTGATAAATTGATATTTCTCAAACTTTTAACTTATGACTGAAGAGTTTGTTATGACATTGAATTGATTTCATACCAGAATGACTAAGATAATGATTGAATATTTTGTATTAATCTTATCCAGACCATAATAGGTTCTAAGGGTGAATTATCTGTTAGTGCAGCTGTGCAGAAATTGTCAAAATCGTTGAATTTGAAAATAAGATTCTACAGATAGAACGATAATCTTCAGGTCAAGGTCATGACCCCTGTGTCCTGGACAATAATTCTGTGAAACTTACTTTCGATGTGATCTGAGTCTTTCAGATAAAGTGATTCTGATTACGGTCATGATTTATTCTTTATCCTAAAGTCCTGTGCAAGAATTGTACAGAAAGATTAAAAAGGCGAGAAGTGCAAAAGCCTACCATTTCTTTTCACTTCGACTTTGGCCTGGTAGATATGACTTTGGTCCATGGTTAACAAAGACATACGATCCTTGATTTCAATTTAGCAATTCGCATCCGGTTATGGCCTGGACAAGATTTCAAATAATGGAAGCGTTTCATCTCATTTCCTCTTTAAAAGAAACTTTCAATGCAATTTTAATGCACGAGGCACGTGTTTCTGATGGTAAATCCTCGTCGTTGGTACTTTATTGAATAACGAATTAATTTTCAAACACAGCTAAATGAATCTCAGTAGAACCCTTTTTGTTTACCTTTTGAATCTATTTTCTTGCTTTGCAAGGAGTGCTTAGCATAAAATCACCTGTAAGGTCTATTCAGTAGCATAGTTTAATAAATTTTATGACCAAAATAGCATTCAAATTCATTCCACTTTTATTTGGTATTGCAGATATAACACGCTCTTTGTTCCTAAGTAAAAATAAATGTTCTAGCACGTACACGACTGACGGATACACAGACAGACGAACAAACATGAATTTTCCTTGATACCCAAAACGGCTTGGTTTTTGGCGTATGGGAATTTGTAGTATTTGGCAAGGTAATTTGGAGAACTGTACAAATGTCATTTATTGATGGAATATATTTTATCTTCGTTACGAGAAGACCAGCTGCTAAAAATCTTATCTATATTAATTATGTATGAAGCACATTTACTAAACTGTTTTTAAATATAGGATTTGTGAAAAGAATTTGTATGGATAAAGAATAAATTGTAGTATTTCATGTTTGATTCATTCCTATACATCCCTTATTTCTATTCCACCTCTTCCGAAAATTTTGTACAACGACGTTCGTTTGTTGGTTAACGTCGTTCATCTCCTCCCATTGATATAACTTGATGCAATGACAAATATGGATAATGATCATATCTCTGTATACAGCACAAAATCGATAATTCAGAAAATCAGAATCCGAAAGCATACAAAATCAGGATAAAACAGGAACCAAAGCAAACAAACAAAAACCTCCACTTTATGAAAATAAGCGAACTCCCGATATGGGAGTGAGACCAGGTGCCCTGGAAGAGTAAGCATCTCCTGTTTGCATGCAACACCCGCCGCTTCAATTCGGTAGAACTGTCACATCCGGTAACTTCCATTTTGGAAGACATAGAGTACAATCTTTGGTTGGATGGTTCAAATGGTCTATGACAGAATATCCAATTGAAATATGTGTCATGATTGGGATGAAAATGATAAGTAGGAGAACAGAAAATTCCAGATTGGAGTAGAGAATTTTCAAAATGAGGATAGCAAAGTATCTAATCAAGAGCAGTTTAAGTTGAAAACAATAACTGTATATCATGAAAAATAACATTGCAACAAAATTTCATATATTAAGTCAAAGTGATTACATGTGTTATTTTTTTGTTGGTGTTTAGCGAGCCGTGAAGAATGTCCCGGGAGCTAGTGTTATAGCCTGAGTACCTGCGTCCGACAAACACTTAAACATGGAATAGATTCCATTAATTAATAGCAATTCTCTGTAACCATTTAAACAATTTCGGCACGCTTGGTCTCCGATTTTCATAAAATTCCACACATAAGTAGGGACCAATGAAAAAAGGAAAATTTGACAAAAAATTAACTCTAGGTCATCTGGTTACCATGGCAACGGCCTTTAAAGTTGAAAAAGTGGCAAAATTGAGCTAATTTGAAGCCCTATAATTTGGTCTATATGTGACATCAATGGAATATTTTTTATGTTTCCTAATGATTAGGACATAAAATTTTAAATAAGCTCCTTAGTAGTGTCTGATATTGTAAAAAAGGCTGGTTACCATGACAATATAATAAGCTAATTTTGATAGATTGATTTCAAAATGCTGTTTGTATTTTCCAATTTTTCTTCTCTCTTGATGGGTATATGATAAGGAAATAGTATTTATTTCATAAAATAAGCAAATTCAAGATAAATCCACTTGTTGCTATGTACATAAGTTACCTTTGCAACGGTAACTATGGTCTTTAATATTACCTATTTTGAAACTTCAGAGTCATTTTAAAAAAATTTGCATCATGATGAACAGATAAAATTGTTGGAAAATGTCCAACACAAAGAGCTCTTTCAAAAACCGTGAAAAGCTATGGGGAACATTTGTTACCATGGCAACCTTTTTTTTTTTAATTATTTTCATAAAACAGTTATTCTTAATCCCAGGAAGTTCAAATTTAAGAACAATAAAGATCAAGTAAGCCTCTATCAAAATATAATAAAAAAGTTTCAAATTATTAATGGTTGCTATAGTAATTTGGCCATACATTATAAAAATAAGCATTTTTTGTTGTTTTTCGAAGCCTTTTCCTCAAAAAACGAAACAGGCTGATACAACCTTTTTTACATATACGATAAAGCAAAGTCTAAACTTTATTCTAGATTTTAAAAAATTCAGATTACTTAACTTTTGATGCTCGTATCGAAGGACTCAAAGTGGGCCTATGTGCAATTTTACACAATCGTCCCCATAGCAACGGGCTATTTCCTGAATATTTCTTTAAATTTTTCTTTCGTGTAATGAAAGATCTACTTGAATACATTCATTAATTTTCATCACTTTGATTGAAATTCAATGATCTAGTAAAAAAAGGATTCTAAGTTTTGTCCAAAATTGCTTTCATTTTTGCGATTTGAGGTCATGTTGCCATAGCAACGAACAGAAACTTTGTAATGTAAATGCTTATGGTTTTTTTGCATAAAAAACTCAAAAATGTAAGTAATTTATCTTTGAATTTTGAAAAAATGCCAAAAATACTATTTTGATAGGGTACCTGTTTTGTTGCTATGGAAACATATAGATAAGACCATAAACCCAACACTATTATTACTTAACATGAAAGAGCAATAATAGGGTACTGATAATTTATTAGTGTTTGTTTTAGATTATGCTGCATAAATTATGTATGTGACTTCAAAAACGCCCAAAAATGAATTTTTTCAATATTCAAAGTCCGTTTCCATGGCAACCGGATGTGATATTAAGAAAATTTTTAACAAATTTTTACTTTTGGGTCAGACCCAACCTTATGTACAAATTTTATCAAAATCTGAGACATGCCGTGCCATGCGTCCTTAATAAAAGTGCAAATGCTTACAGAGAATAGCTATTAAGTATTAGGGGTAGGGCTTTGTTAGTTCACATGTGGATTCCTCATGACCAGACATTTTATTTGGGACCTTGACTTTTGATCAAGTGACACTGACCTTGGAGTTTGACCTACGTTTAAAAACTTAGGCTATATCTCAATATACTACCGGTATAAGAGACAGGTTTTGATATTCCTTATGTAGAATTCCAATGACCAGACCTTTCATTTCAGACCTTGATGTTTGACTTCGTGGCCTTGACCTTGTAGTTTGACCTTCTTTAACTTGGGTTATACATGTATCTGTCATTATCTGGTGAACTATAAGGGCTAGGGCTATGATATTTCACGTGTAGATTCCTCATGACCAGAGCTTACATTAGAATATATGACTTTTGAACTAGTGACCTTGACATTGACCTTCTTTAAAACTATAGAGATAGGACTTTGATATTTCACATATATAGGTTCCTCATCACCAGAGCTTTCATTTGTTATCATGAATTTTGAACAAGCGATCTTTACCTTTGACCTACTTATGAACTATGAGGAGTAGGACTTTAATAATTCACTTATAGAATCACCGTAACCGTAGCTTCCATTTGATACCATGACTTATGACTTTGTGACTTTGACCTTTAATTTTATGAAATTGCTATTTTACTATCAAAAACCTGCACGGCGAGGGATGTAATCTTCTAAAAGTCTTATTCAACAAAGAAATATTAGTATTCTTCAAATGATCAATCATGATGTATGTTCTTTCCAGTTAAAATATACATATGTTGTATGTGTCAAATTAAAAGCAAATTTGAAAAATAAAGTGTTTTCTTACAGATATTCATGAGATTCTAGCAACTGAGATGAATATATGGTTTAGTTTAGGAATTCATTTTGTGTTGTTTTTGTATGAATAAATCTGTAAAACTAGATCACTAAGGGAGCAACCATTTGATATTTGGTTTGGGGAAGAACTTTTGCTAGCACTTTTTCAGAATATTTTTAAGCTAGAAAAAAACTGAGTTTGAACCTATTTTTTTATACTTAGGCCCTTTGCCATATTTGCCGCTCCCTTGTCCGAATATTTTAGCAGGCCATTTAGCTCACAGCCAGAAATACTTATACTTTTTTCAAAGTATTTATATTTTTTCTTTTTTTGATTTTTATTTACATCCCCCCAGATTAAACGGTTGCTCCCTAAACTTGATGTGTGTCCGTCTGACTGTCACTTAGTTTGCTAGCCAACCTTTTGCAAAGTTCCAATCATTAGGTTATCAACACTATTACTGAGGTCACTTTTATAAACGGCACAATTTATTATTTCATGATCATAACTTATTACTTCATGGTAGTCTCTCCGTCTCAATCTATAACCCACATTTCAGACTTGGATTATCATGGCAGAAAAAAAAGCTTATTCATTATTGCCAAGGTCATAACTCAAAGGTCAAGGTTGTACTTTGATGCAGTTTATATTAGGCAAAATTGCTTTCATTTTTGCGATTTGAGGTCATGTTGCCATAGCAACGAACAGAAACTTTGTCCTAATGTAAATGCTTATGGTTTTTTTTGCATAAAAAACTCAAAAATGTAAGTAATTTATCTTTGAATTTTGAAAAAATGCCAAAAATATTATTTTGATAGGGTACCTGTTTTGTTGCTATGGAAACATATAGATAAGACCATAAACTCAACACTATTATTACTTAACATGAAAGAGCAATAATAGGGTACTGATAATTTATTAGTGTTTGTTTTAGATTATGCTGCATAAATTATGTATGTGACTTCAAAAACGCCCAAAAAATGCATTTTTTCAATATTCAAAGTCCGTTTCCATGGCAACCGGATGTGATATTAAGAAAATTTTTAACAAATTTTTACTTTTGGGTCAGACCCAACCTTATGTACAAATTTTATCAAAATCTGAGACATGCCGTGCCATGCGTCCTTAATAAAAGTGCAAATGCTTACAGAGAATAGCTATTAAGTATTAGGGGTAGGGCTTTGTTAGTTCACATGTGGATTCCTCATGACCAGACATTTTATTTGGGACCTTGACTTTTGATCAAGTGACATTGACCTTGGAGTTTGACCTACGTTTAAAAACTTAGGCTATATCTCAATATACTACCGGTATAAGAGACAGGTTTTGATATTCCTTATGTAGAATTCCAATGACCAGACCTTTCATTTCAGACCTTGATGTTTGACTTCGTGGCCTTGACCTTGTAGTTTGACCTTCTTTGAAAAAACTTTAACTTGGGTTATACATGTATCTGTCATTATCTGATGAACTATAAGGGCTAGGGCTATGATATTTCACGTGTAGATTCCTCATGACCAGAGCTTACATTCGAATATATGACTTTTGAACTAGTGACCTTGACATTGACCTTCTTTAAAACTATAGAGATAGGACTTTGATATTTCACATATATAGGTTCCTCATCACCAGAGCTTTCATTTGTTATCATGAATTTTGAACAAGCGATCTTTACCTTTGACCTACTTATGAACTATGAGGAGTAGGACTTTAATAATTCACTTATAGAATCACCGTAACCGTGGCTTCCATTTGATACCATGACTTATGACTTTGTGACTTTGACCTTTAATTTTATGA
Source organism: Pinctada imbricata (assembly GCA_033119305.1). Lineage (NCBI taxonomy): Eukaryota > Metazoa > Mollusca > Bivalvia > Pterioida > Pteriidae > Pinctada > Pinctada imbricata. The sequence continues at coordinate 34,647,810 of VSWD01000012.1, read as the reverse complement.
AATTGCTATTTTACTATCAAAAACCTGCACGGCGAGGGATGTAATCTTCTAAAAGTCTTATTCAACAAAGAAATATTAGTATTCTTCAAATGTGCAATTATGATATATGTTCTTTCCAGTTAAAATAGACATATGTTGTATGTGTCAAATTAAAAGCAAATTTGAAAAATAAAGTGTTTTCTTACAGATATTCATGAGATTCTAGCAACTGAGATGAATATATGGTTTAGTTTAGGAATTCATTTTGTGTTGTTTTTGTATGAATACATCTGTAAAACTAGATCAATAAGGGAGCAACCATTTGATATTTGGTTTGGGGAAGAACTTTTGCTAGCACTTTTTCAGAATATTTTTAAGCTAGAAAAAAACTGAGTTTGAACCTATTTTTTTTATACTTAGGCTCTTGCCATATTTGCCGCTCCCTTGTCCGAATATTTTAGCAGGCCATTTAGCTCACAGCCAGAAATACTTATACTTTTTTCAAAGTATTTATATTTTTTCTTTTTTTGATTTTTATTTACATCCCCCCCACAAAATTAAATGGTTGCTCCCTAAACTTGATGTGTGTCCGTCTGACTGTCACTTAGTTTGCTAGCCAACCTTTTGCAAAGTTCCAATCATTAGGTTATCAACACTATTACTGAGGTCACTTTTATAAACGGCACAATTTATTATTTCATGATCATAACTTATTACTTCATGGTAGTCTCTCCGTCTCAATCTATAACCAACATTTCAGACTTGGATCATCATGGCAGAGGAAAAAAGCTTATTCATTATTGCCAAGGTCATAACTCAAAGGTCAAGGTTGTACTTTGATGCAGTTTATATTAGGTCTTGAACCAATCAGAACCATATAAATAATCCCTTTGATTTAGATTTCGTTGTTACAAGTTCAAGTTCAAGTTCATGCTCATAGTAACACCACCATATGTGTTTGGTTAGTGTGTTAATTGGTGTGTGTATGCAGAAAAGCTTGTGAACGCCTTAGAGACCACAACTATCAAATTTTGCACATAAGTTGTCCATGGTGAGATGATGACACCTATCGATTTTCAAATTCAAAGGTCAAGGTCACAATGGGCCATAATAGTAAAACCTTGTGAAACTTTGTTGCCAATCTAGAGACAACATTTCACTTACATGGTCTGCGATAAGAGTATGACGCCTAATGATTGTCAATGGTTAAGGCCATATAATGGGTGATAAATAGAATTATTAAATGATCAGGAATCATTGCCCATTTTGCTTATTTCTTATTGGTTAAGACGCTGTTTGAAAGAGTGTACCTCAGAGTGAGTTGAACCCTAATGCTCCAAAGCGGTCTATTCGGGATTCAGTGACGTAGCGCGTGCGTTGATTTTTGTAATGTTAGATCTTTGACTTCGCGTATGCAATGCAAATGTTAATAAAATTCTAATAATTATAAAAAGCAGTTATTGACTTTTATTTCGGTCTACTCATGTCTATATATACAGACATGGTCAGGAATTGGTGTCGGCCTCGGTCAACTAATACCTGATCAGGTCTGTTAGTAGAGCAACCAAGTCGCTAAATTTGAAAATTTAATCAACGCCCCTAACACAGGGCTAAATTTCATATCAAACGAAAGAATATAACGTGGGCCATGCGTTTGAGGTGTCGTAAACAAATTCGTATGGTCAGAATTTCTGTAATTTCACAGAAAAGCGGAAACTTAGTAAAACTCAAATTCATAGATTTTTGAACAAAAACTTACATTTTTTTACAAATGGATAGTCCATGTGACCAAAATAAATGTCATTATGCTTATTGAAGTCAAAAGAAACTTTTTGGATTAAATTGATTTTTCTAATTCCAACTTCATGGATGAATGAGCACACATTCTAAGATAAATAGGTAAAATGGAAAAATTCAATTCTTTCACTTGAATTTTGAGAATGTTGATTCAAAAATAAAAATAACCAAAGCGGAACAATATTTTGATATGTGATTGTGTTTTGTTTTTTTTTTGGAAAGTTTGATAGAGATCGATTTACAAACTTAAGAGTTACAAGCAATTAAACTGCCCCTCCCCATAACATTGTTAATAATAATCATTACAGAATAAATCAGATGTTTCCTCGATACTATTACGGAGTTAAACACCACATAATTACAGCAAAGTCTAATTTTAACATATGAATATGAATAAAAGTATTGTTTTATTTTAAAGTAGACGACAAATTTACATCTGGATTCAATAATTTTGAAAATAAAGCTTTTTGTCTTTCTGTACTATCTCTATTCTGATGATTTCAAACATTTAATATGGAAGCCTTTTGTCCGCCCAATTATAGAAATAATTTAGTAAAACAAAGATTTTGCGGTCAACAAAACAAGGAAATGCGCATTGTGTTTTACTTCCACAAGCTTCAAGTTAGATAAGCAGCGTAGCTGCCTATACGACCCCTTCACATTCAAGGCAATTATTGGATTTTCTTCCTCCGTTTGACGTTGTTAAAACACTTGTCGCTTAAGGTGTGACAGCTGTATAAGATTTTATGCAGTTTTCAACCAAATTATAAGTGACATTTCTTTCTTATAAAAAAATTGTGGACACTTTCACCTATCTAGTCTTGTATTCTGATCTTAACTCTTTATTTTAAGTGCAAAAAAAGTATACCTTGTGTTTATAAATCGAAAAATAATTACACATAAAGTACACAACCCTCTGTTTACGTACATGCGTGCATGATTACCTCTTAGGACCCCCATGATCAGAATCGCATCAAATTTGATATAAAAAATGATTTCACATATGTATTATTTTCTGAAATGTCTTCGTCTATTCTCAAAGATTATACTTATATCAAATTCAAGTTTATAATGCTTGTCATTGTCAACATTTCATAGTAAACACGTGGTAGCTCTGACGTCAATTTTCGTGACCTTGGGTGTGTTACAAATTTGATTGGCTTATACAGCCATGTGACCTTAAGATGCTCACCTTTGCACATCTGAATCAAATTCACAATGTTATTATATACAGCAATACCTACCTTTGTCATGTTCCAAGTTTCAACAAAATATGTTCATCCGTCTCCATGAAATACGGTGCTATCAGAGGTAACCCTATTGTGAAAAAGCTGGCGAAATACACAATTTTCCTTGCTTTTAATTTTCCTCATTTATTCGTTTTTAGAAACACAAATTTGCATCAACTATGTCACATGATCTTCATTTAACTTTCTAATTACTAGATTTATCATTATCAATGCTTTTTGTTTATATTTGAAAATTATATGAGCATAATTCAGGTGTCCGTAAGTAAAAGTTAGAAAACATAGAAAAATGCAATTAAAAATTGAGAAAAAAAGTGTTTAATTTTTTTTCATAAATGTTGGTTTGTTTTATCTTTAAAACATATATACAAGACTCACAACTCATAAGATAATGCATCTAATCAAATAGCAGCTCGTAATTCACAAAACATAACCCCTACCCCCTTAACTGCACGAGTCCATTATCTTAAAGATATGCCCAATATATTCGTTTAACGGAGTTTACAGCCTTATTTTGTAATTGATTTTCAACAAAATTCGATGTTTGAATAGTTACCAAGAAAAATAGAATCATTACGGCGATAAAATACATTACTTTCCATATTAATTAGAGGAATGAAAATGGCGGGAAGGGGGTTGAAGAACACCCCTCCCCCCTTTTTTTTAATTCCACGTAGTCTTTGTTGTGTGTCACACATGAATTATGATTGAAATTGACCAGACAATATCAAACATTTATAATTGAGTCGAAAGGAGCTGTTAAGATAAGGGCCGTATTTAGCCCTAAATCTCATGACTTATTTCTTCCGCATGGCGAATCGTACACAGAAAAACATGAATCATTATTGAAATATAATGTATTTGCAGACCTTTTACATGATTTACATTATGTTGAGGAACTCTTAAGGTTGTAAAATTAAGGTCGAAAGAGGTAGGGGTGCTCGGATAGAAAATTCGATAATATCGACCAAAAATCGTATACATTTTTGAATATTTTATCTAAAATGGATAAATTTAAGCTAAAAGACATCAAATATGTCTACATTGTGTATCAGAAATAGATTTCGAACGTTCAACCTCCTTTAATCGGTAAATAATGAAATCCGGAACTTAAAATACGGTCTTATTCTTCATTCAATGGCTACAATGTAAGCCTTCTAGCGCGAAATACACATTGACGGAGAAATGAACATCACTCTTGCTTATTTCGTTTCTAATTCTTGTATCTTTCATTCAATCATATTGAGTACACAATGTTTGATGGATTAAAGAGGAAAAATAGTCAAATGTGCTATATTTAATGGTCAAAAATATCGATTCTTATAAAATGCACCCCCCTTTCCATTTTTAGTTTTTCGTCTCTGGAGTAGTGTTCCCCCCGGAGATACAGAACCCCACTTTGCCAAAAAATTTGTATCATGGATACACATCTCCAGTAAAAGTGGCTTTCTGTATATCCGGGGGGAACAATGTTCAATAAAACTTTTCCGTTTTCTATTGATTTCTATGAGAAAAAGATAAGTTTTGACCTAAAAATTAGCAATATTATGCAAAACAGATAAAAAATAACTTCATATTCTGATGGGATGCCGTTTAGGTATACATTTTACCAGAAAAGGTTCTTGAAATTTCAATTTTCAAAATTCCACTTTTCAGGGCTGATTTTACGCCTTATCTTAACAGCTCCTTTTGATATATTGACACCACAAGCGTTCGTTCTGCACAAATTTTACACATACATTCCAATGCGCTCTTAAGGTGTGACAGCTGTATAAGATTTTATGCAGTTTTCAACCAAATTATAAGTGACATTTCTTTCTTATAAAAAAATTGTGGACACTTTCACCTATCTAGTCTTGTATCCTGATCTTAACTCTTTATTTTAAGTGCAAAAAAAGTATACCTTGTGTTTATAAATCGAAAAATAATTACACATAAAGTACACAACCCTCTGTTTACGTACATGCGTGCATGATTACCTCTTAGGACCCCCATGATCAGAATCGCATCAAATTTGATATAAAAAATGATTTCACATATGTATTATTTTCTGAAATGTCTTCGTCTATTCTCAAAGATTATACTTATATCAAATTCAAGTTTATAATGCTTGTCATTGTCAACATTTCATAGTAAACACGTGGTAGCTCTGACGTCAATTTTCGTGACCTTGGGTGTGTTACAAATTTGATTGGCTTATACAGCCATGTGACCTTAAGATGCTCACCTTTGCACATCTGAATCAAATTCACAATGTTATTATATACAGCAATACCTACCTTTGTCATGTTCCAAGTTTCAACAAAATATGTTCATCCGTCTCCATGAAATACGGTGCTATCAGAGGTAACCCTATTGTGAAAAAACTGGCGAAATACACAATTTTCCTTGCTTTTAATTTTCCTCATTTATTCGTTTTTAGAAACACAAATTTGCATCAACTATGTCACATGATCTTCATTTAACTTTCTAATTACTAGATTTATCATTATCAATGCTTTTTGTTTATATTTGAAAATTATATGAGCATAATTCAGGTGTCCGTAAGTAAAAGTTAGAAAACATAGAAAAATGCAATTAAAAATTGAGAAAAAAAAGTGTTTAATTTTTTTTCATAAATGTTGGTTTGTTTTATCTTTAAAACATATATACAAGACTCACAGCTCATAAGATAATGCATCTAATCAAATAGCAGCTCGTAATTCACAAAACATAACCCCTACCCCCTTAACTGCACGAGTCCATTATCTTAAAGATATGCCCAATATATTCGTTTAACGGAGTTTACAGCCTTATTTTGTAATTGATTTTCAACAAAATTCGATGTTTGAATAGTTACCAAGAAAAATAGAATCATTACGGCGATAAAATACATTACTTTCCATATTAATTAGAGGAATGAAAATGGCGGGAAGGGGGTTGAAGAACACCCCTCCCCCCTTTTTTTAATTCCACGTAGTCTTTGTTGTGTGTCACACATGAATTATGATTGAAATTGACCAGACAATATCAAACATTTATAATTGAGTCGAAATTTTGATATATTGACACCACAAGCGTTCGTTCTGCACAAATTTTACACATACATTCCAATGCGCTCTTAAGGTGTGACAGCTGTATAAGATTTTATGCAGTTTTCAACCAAATTATAAGTGACATTTCTTTCTTATAAAAAAATTGTGGACACTTTCACCTATCTAGTCTTGTATTCTGATCTTAACTCTTTATTTTAAGTGCAAAAAAAGTATACCTTGTGTTTATAAATCGAAAAATAATTACACATAAAGTACACAACCCTCTGTTTACGTACATGCGTGCATGATTACCTCTTAGGACCCCCATGATCAGAATCGCATCAAATTTGATATAAAAAATGATTTCACATATGTATTATTTTCTGAAATGTCTTCGTCTATTCTCAAAGATTATACTTATATCAAATTCAAGTTTATAATGCTTGTCATTGTCAACATTTCATAGTAAACACGTGGTAGCTCTGACGTCAATTTTCGTGACCTTGGGTGTGTTACAAATTTGATTGGCTTATACAGCCATGTGACCTAAAACGTAACTTAAAGGCTTTTGTACTATACGTAGATGATAATGGAGATAAACTCTGATTTCTTGTTCTAGATCTCTCGTTTCTGATTGGCTGATTGTTGTTGGACATTATACGACATTGACCGCGTACGAAAAATATGACTTTGTATGCATTTTTTAAAAAGAGTTTTAACTGTCTGTTCATCATTTTCCATGCTTCATCGATAATGAAATAGAAATGACCATACATTAAAGGATGCTCTATAGTAGGTCACCTACTATGCACATAGTAAATGGTGTTCTTATCCGAAGTACTTCCTCTCACATTTTCGTATATAACACCCGACTATTATTTCTGATTTGAAAAAATGGAATTGCTCGACAAAAAAAGAACACTTCAGAATAATAAACGAGTGTAACCAGGTGCAAAATAGCTTTTCTGTCGGTTCCAGTATTACGGTTGGAAATAGGACATTCAAATTACTCAATATTAGGCACCTAAAAATTGCGGATATATATTACACTTGTCTCATGATGCAATCGAATTGTTGTAGCTATAAATGTAACATAATAAATTTGGACTTCTGATATAATTTTTGTAATCTGCTATTTATTTTATCAATTACATTTTAACCATGTTTATTCACTGAAACTTTCTTGTTGATCTTCTTTTTGGTACTAACGCTGAGCTGACAACACCAGTCTCGTCGTTATAATAGTCTAATATTGTTGTATCGTATCTTGGACTCTTGAATATTCATAGTTGTAAATCGGAACTTGGATACATTGCACTGACTTCAGTCATACTGTTCATACCCTTTTTCATACTTTTTATCTTATTCGGAGCGCTTCGGGAAAAACGGCCATCGACGCTCCAAAATTCCAGGCTCCTGTCGATCAAACTTTCCGCTGTCAACAGACCACAACACACATTTTTCTGCATTTCCTCTCCGAAATATATAGCTGTTTATTTGTTTTATTGTAGAAGTATGTAGATAGTCCTCATTAATGAAGAATTGCTCAATTACATTACCAATATTACGTATGACTATGTTGTGTTTGTGCTATGTACAGCATCACAAAACAAAGCCCCCCCCCCCTCCCCCCCAATTCTGTGACACTTTAGGACTTTCCATGAGATCCCCTGGGCGCCTTAAGGGAGGTTCTCTGACCCAATGAATCATGAAAAGCATCCACTTAATTTGTAACAGCTACGAATCTGAATGAGGGTAAGTACGGATGATAAAATTGATAAACTGCACAACGTTAACGAAAAGCATATTTCAATGTTTAAAACAAAGAAAACGAAGAGTCCAAACTCTGACCAATGTACTTGGCACATATATTTACATCACTGTAGTTCTAAAATGAACGTCGTAAGATACTTTTTATCATTTCATAGAAACTTCATGCGAAAGACATACAGACATGGTCAGGAATTGGTGTCGGCCTCGGTCAACTAATACCTGATCAGGTCTGTTAGTAGAGCAACCAAGTCGCTAAATTTGAAAATTTAATCAACGCCCCTAACACAGGGCTAAATTTCATATCAAACGAAAGAATATAACGTGGGCCATGCGTTTGAGGTGTCGTAAACAAATTCGTATGGTCAGAATTTCTGTAATTTCACAGAAAAGCGGAAAATTAGTAAAACTCAAATTCATAGATTTTTGAACAAAAACTTATATTTTTTTACAAATGGATAGTCCATGTGACCAAAATAAATGTCATTATGCTTATTGAAGTCAAAAGAAACTTTTTGGATTAAATTGATTTTTCTAATTCCAACTTCATGGATAAATGAGCACACATTCTAAGATAAATAGGTAAAATGGAAAAATTCAATTCTTTCACTTGAATTTTGAGAATGTTGATTCAAAAATAAAAATAACAAAAGCGGAACAATATTTTGATATGTGAATGTGTTTTTTTTTTTTTTGGAAAGTTTGATAGAGATCGATTTACAAACTTTAGAGTTACAAGCAATTAAACTGCCCCTCCCCATAACATTGTTAATAATAATCATTACAGAATAAATCAGATGTTTCCTCGATACTATTACGGAGTTAAACACCACATAATTACAGCAAAGTCTAATTTTAACATATGAATATGAATAAAAGTATTGTTTTATTTTAAAGTAGACGACAAATTTACATCTGGATTCAATAATTTTGAAAATAAAGCTTTTTGTCTTTCTGTACTATCTCTATTCTGATGATTTCAAACATTTAATATGGAAGCCTTTTGTCCGCCCAATTATAGAAATAATTTAGTAAAACAAAGATTTTGCGGTCAACAAAACAAGGAAATGCGCATTGTGTTTTACTTCCACAAGCTTCAAGTTAGATAAGCAGCGTAGCTGCCTATACGACCCCTTCACATTCAAGGCAATTATTGGATTTTCTTCCTCCGTTTGACGTTGTTAAAACACTTGTCGCTAAAACGTAACTTAAAGGCTTTTGTACTATACGTAGATGATAATGGAGATAAACTCTGATTTCTTGTTCTAGATCTCTCGTTTCTGATTGGCTGATTGTTGTTGGACATTATACGACATTGACCGCGTACGAAAAATATGACTTTGTATGCATTTTTTAAAAAGAGTTTTAACTGTCTGTTCATCATTTTCCATGCTTCATCGATAATGAAATAGAAATGACCATACATTAAAGGATGCTCTATAGTAGGTCACCTACTATGCACATAGTAAATGGTGTTCTTATCCGAAGTACTTCCTCTCACATTTTCGTATATAACACCCGACTATTATTTCTGATTTGAAAAAATGGAATTGCTCGACAAAAAAAGAACACTTCAGAATAATAAACGAGTGTAACCAGGTGCAAAATAGCTTTTCTGTCGGTTCCAGTATTACGGTTGGAAATAGGACATTCAAATTACTCAATATTAGGCACCTAAAAATTGCGGATATATATTACACTTGTCTCATGATGCAATCGAATTGTTGTAGCTATAAATGTAACATAATAAATTTGGACTTCTGATATAATTTTTGTAATCTGCTATTTATTTTATCAATTACATTTTAACCATGTTTATTCACTGAAACTTTCTTGTTGATCTTCTTTTTGGTACTAACGCTGAGCCGACAACACCAGTCTCGTCGTTATAATAGTCTAATATTGTTGTATCGTATCTTGGACTCTTGAATATTCATAGTTGTAAATCGGAACTTGGATACATTGCACTGACTTCAGTCATACTGTTCATACCCTTTTTCATACTTTTTATCTTATTCGGAGCGCTTCGGGAAAAACGGCCATCGACGCTCCAAAATTCCAGGCTCCTGTCGATCAAACTTTCCGCTGTCAACAGACCACAACACACATTTTTCTGCATTTCCTCTCCGAAATATATAGCTGTTTATTTGTTTTATTGTAGAAGTATGTAGATAGTCCTCATTAATGAAGAATTGCTCAATTACATTACCAATATAACGTATGACTATGTTGTGTTTGTGCTATGTACAGCATCACAAAACAAAGCCCCCCCCCCTCCCCCCAATTCTGTGACACTTTAGGACTTTCCATGAGATCCCCTGGGCGCCTTAAGGGAGGTTCTCTGACCCAATGAATCATGAAAAACATCCACTTAATTTGTAACAGCTACGAATCTGAATGAGGGTAAGTACGGATGATAAAATTGATAAACTGCACAACGTTAACGAAAAGCATATTTCAATGTTTAAAACAAAGAAAACGAAGAGTCCAAACTCTGACCAATGTACTTGGCACATATATTTACATCACTGTAGTTCTAAAATGAACGTCGTAAGATACTTTTTATCATTTAATAGAAACTTCATGCGAAAGTTTGAAATTCACGTATTTTCATTACAACTTGTCACAAACGGGTCTCCATACGTGATCTTCACACGGCATATTAAAATAAGGTATTTTTCATGAATTTGTCAACAGGATGACATAATTCCTCTTTCGGCAATTACTTTTATCAAACATACGTATATATACCGACAAAAAAGTACGATTTGATAAAAACTGTAACACGTGGTCAACCGAATCTTAATCTACGGAATCTTCTTTGGGAAATGACACTTAACTTTAAAGTGTACAAGCATTAGTTTTTTATATTTATTTATAAGCCTCTAGAAAAATTAACGATAAAAAGGCCTCAGAAATAATATACATATATTTGTCGATATGTTTCGAGACAAAAATTCAGTCTTGGGGCTTTAGATGATATATTAACACGGATTGTTCATATTTCATAGAAATTTGCATAAAACTGCCATTTTTCGAGAGAGGAGAAAATATTCTACCTCCAAAACAACTCTTTATCATATTTACATATCTAATGCAAGAATTGCAATGACTCTATGAACAAAACAGAGCCAAATATAGGAATAGAGAGGATGTAACCGATAAATATTTCGTTTTTATTTTTCACGGTTTTATCACCTTTTACCCAATTTAAACAAAATCTGACCATGATGTATTCTTTACGACAGCTGTTCTTGAAAGCAGGGGTATTAAACTAAAAGTTAAGACCAATTTCAGGCCTGTGTTAGGGGTGTTGATTAAACTCGAAAACTAAGCCCCTTTTTCAATTTGGTCGCTCTACTATGTATAGTCACGAGTAAACCGAATGAAAAGTCAATAATTGTACAAAACCTCATGGGCACTCTAGAGGTAAAAGTATATTTCCAATCTTCATCAAACCTTGCATATAACTTTCTTTGATGAGAGAACAACACCTCTCGATTTTCAAGATCAAAGTTCAAGGTCACTATTGGTGATGATAGAAAAACCTTTTGAGTCTGAAGGTCACAGTTTACTCCAAATCTTTATCAAATATACCATTTGATATGGCTTGCCCATGATGAAAGTACGACAACCATTTGATTTTCAAGGTCAGAGATCAAAGGTGAAGGTCACAATGCGGTTTTCTCCCAATCTTTATCAAACTTTGCATGCGAATTAAACATGACAAGAGGTCAACACCTACTGATTTTCAAGGAGGACAGAGGTCACAATTGATGATTAAATGAAAACATTTTCATATCAATAAAATTATCGTTGCCACGTGGGGATCATCTTCTTTAGAAAAGTGTACGTAATTTCTTACTCCCCGGCCTTGTCGGATTTCAAATTGGGATTTTTAAATTTCTTAAATATGACTTTCTGAGCGCCACTTAGTGAGCATTCAAATTTTATTTGACTCCGACAAGTGGGAGTAAGAAATTACGTACACTTGTCTCCAGAAGATGCGCAGGGGTATGCACACTTTGTGTTGTAATTAGGTATTATCTCTCTATTCGTTTTCTGTACATAAGGTTTGGTGAAATTCTGTACAGAGGTTTCAGAGGAGAAGTCGAACTTATGTCAGTCGGTCAGGGCCTGTGGTGGCCATTCTGCATTTCTGTTTGGGAAGAAAAACAGTATTTTGGTAGAGAACATTCTGTACTTTCTTCCTGTTAGGTTTGATGAAACTCTATGTAGCCGTATTAAAGACGTCGAAAGCATAAGAAATGTACGACGAATGTTGTCGACAATGACGACGGACGGATGTACGCGGACGGACGGCTCGCTTTGGCAATAACTATCTTGGGATTTGCTTATGTGAGCTACAAATATAGTATTATGTGTATAAAAATGCAAGAATAATATAAAATATTGCGATTCTGAATAAAAATCATAATTTCTTAAAAAAAGTTTCTTAATATTACGTGGTAAAAAAGGTTTTGGCAAAATGCCAATTTAAGAAAAAATACTACTTTTCCATTCCAGATTAAAGTTCTAAATGAATTTACCCCACTTCGATTTTTTCATGTTTCGAAAATATAATGTATTAACTATTCAAGGATGTTAATCAATAGTTTTTGCTATCGGTACTCAATTTACAAAATGATCTTGAAAATAACCAAAATTGACTTTTTTAGTTATTTTGTAATTTCTTGAAAATGGCCAATATTCAGTGAAGTATAAATGTCATGTCCCTTTTTCTGAGATAATGTTTCATATCATTTATGACAGATTAAAGTACCTTTTTTTAAATGAAACATGTTTTGATTTAGTCAGTGGCATCAAAGATAAGAATTTGAGGGCTGAAAATGTATAATTTAATACTATTTCCATTCGAAAATGGCGGGAAAAATGCTCAATTTAAGATATCCCTATCCGATTTTATAGAAGCAGGTAGGGGATCTCCAACAAGACCCCTATGCAGCACCGACAGCAAAACACGTGAACACCCGCTTTTGAAGATTTTGGATAAATTCTTTTTCACAAGTGTATGAAAATAAATCTGCAACAAGAGGCGCACAGTTAGTACCCATAGGAATTCCTACAGTCTGCTTGTATAGATCCTCACCAAATCTGACATAAATATTGTCCAAGAGGAAGGACAAGGCATTACACAAGGTACTACATGTACATGTCCATGACTTGTATGATTTGTAGTCTATCGAGGAAAAGAAACCCTTCGATTCAGATGTACAAATATAAGTTTTCAGCTCTCGATCAAATCACCATTTAATAAGATTAGATAATCGATCATTAATTTTGTCATGAGGAAGTGTGGTGTACATATTAGAGAAATATTGGCTTGGAAATTTCCACTCTTATTTTTACTCTTTTGAACTGTGTTGATTTGAGGTGTTCTTAAAGCTCTTTCGAATTTTTTTAAGATCCACATTTGGTTTATAAATGTACAGCTACGCGAATACACGGTTGAACAATACTTTTGAAGGCCTGACTTAATTTTAGATAAAATTTTGATACAGATTTGGTCGAACATTTTGAGTAACCAGCAATGGAGCATTGTTTATACGGATTTTTGTGCATTTTTGGTATACAATACAGGTACGGTAAATCTAGATCTAGATTCAATTTGTTGGTGTAGAGACCGAACGAAACATGTACTGATTTGTGATTTTCAATTACTTCTGAAGCCGAAAATTTTGTTGGAGCATAAGTTGGATTACCATAAGTGTAATTTAGTCCCAATGATCTGACAAGTCACTCTCAATAATACTTTTTACAAGAAGTGAATGTATATTTTTAGAGGCTTTATATGCTGTTGTGATGATATAATGTCCCTGCAGTTAGGTTAATTATTTGATTACATTAGGGTCTTTGATGACAGACTCGAATCAAATGTTCACAGTTGGTTTGAAATGTTTGATTTTGGATAAAAGCAATCCCCTGATGGATTTATCCATTCAGAAAGAGTGCCATGTCAGCATGTGGAACATCCATTTCTTTGCCCAACGTCTTGAGTATTTTTCAAAAGAGTTCATTTAATATTTTAAAGTTATAAGTCTATGTAAAGCAACGAGTCTGTCTGTATTTTCGGCCTTTCGTGTACAAATCCCTCAATTTGTCATTTTAAACAATATTAAAGATCTATCAAATGCTATTTTGGTTATTTTATTTCAGCTGTTAGAGGTATAACAGCAAAAAGTTGAAAAAGGCTTATATAGTTATGAACTGCTATATATGGTGTATCTTTCCAAATTCCACTTTTTCCATCTATTTGATTCAACTTGCTATATAGGTCTGTGGTTCCAAACATTGCCGAAACCGTGCGACTTTCGGAAATTTCATGGTAATTTATCTTTTATTTAAAAAGAACCGGAAGTAGAGTATAATTCCCCTATATCCATAACTTTGCTACTGTATCATTCGGCGCCGAGAACGTCACGTGTCTGACAATTGAGTCACTTTCTGAATACCACTATGAAAAGGATCATACGGCGGCAACTCAAAAGTAAGATTATATATCAAGTGGTAGCGCTCAGAACTTTCGAGTTTGTATAAAAATGCACACAGTAAAAATACATGTAGTTGTAATACGCTTTTATGTTATATACATTTAAAAGCAGTATTTCTGAACTTGCTGGTTACCTTTAAATCGTCACACAAATAAGGAATACTTTATGTATAAGAGCATTCACTAGCCCCTTTAAATCCTAACTGGATAAAATATTTTCTTTTCTAGAGGAGCAGTGTTGACAAGTGAGGATAGTTATTAAATTACCATTCGGATTATAACAGAAAGTTTTAAAACAAGAGGTAAATTTGAATATCTTAATGAATGAACTTATTCATATTCATACTTCGCAGTAAGTGTCAGTTGGTTTATTGTTATCGTTTTTACAGTAAAATTAACCTATTTACGAACGAATTCGTGCTTACAATGATATCATATTTAATAATTCGAATCTTTGATTTGCATTTTGCTGGCTAATTTTTGAAAAGACAATTGCTGTTTGAAATCTGTCTTTTGATTTCTTTCTCTCTATGTGTCTTTAATGTCATCGCCAATTTTCTTGCTGCTCCGTTTAACTCAATTCTGGTAAATCAAAGTTTTACACGATTAATGATTAATTGGGAAAGTAATGCATACACAAATTAATCAAATAGACAAACAAGAAGTACAAATTGCACGTCTATGAGAGTGACTTTGAAAATTGAAGTATTCCAACTTTTTATCTTCTTGAATAAAATCAGTGCACCAGACATGAATCCTCATCAGTGGTACTTTAAGTCAAAGTGGTTTTCAGATACAGTCAAATGTATTTTGCCGTGTGGAGCTCGTAAAAAATTTCCCCGCGAGGGGTTTGACAGTAGGTGTTTTGAATATATTTCCCTGACATTGTCGCCATAGCACTTTCTATATAGACATAACGTCAGACAGTGCATGTATTTTATATATTGTGTTCTTTATCGTGCATTAACATCGACGGCGGGTGCGGCTTGCCAACAGGGGATGCTTACTCCTCCCGGGCAACTGATCCCACCTCTAGCTTGCTAGGGGTCCGTCGATGCTCAACATGGCGCTTTATTGTAAGTGCTGTTGAGATTATCGTCAGGATCTTCTTTAACTCATTTAGTAGCGCCCTTTAGTTAAATTTATATTTTGAATTAAAAATTCGTACTTTACTATGCAAAGTGTGTGTGGCTACACATTTTGTGTTGTAAGGTCGATTAAGAAGCGCAGTAAAATAAAATATATGGCCAAATTGGCATCGGAGGGATGTTGCTAGTTTATTAACCTTTAATTGCGATTATCATTGAGATACCGGTCTAATGAACCAACTAACAGTGGATATTCGTTTTCTATTTCAATAATCAAACAAACACGTACTTGAATTTTACTTGAAATATGATTTTAATTCGTCCAATGCAGGTAATAGTCAACATAATTTATTCTAAACCAGTCCTGTAAAAAAATTGGTGAAAATTAAAAACAATATCTCAATGAAAATGTTAGATGTAATCCTCCTTTATTCCGTTGTATTTATGATTTTACCGAAGATCCTTTTATTACAAATCCTTCATCAGATCCATATTATTCTGATACTCTGAAATTTGTAATGTTCCAAGTTAAAATGTCCATATCCTGAATAATTAATGTTACATGTACCATTATCGTCAAATATATTATATGCCCAGTATTGCAACCCACTTATTCACAATTCTATCCTATACTATCCTCCGTCCTAATTCCACCTTCTCTCCTATCCTATCCTATCTAATCCTGTCCTATCCATCATAAACAAATCCAATTCTATTTGATCGTATTCATCCCATCCTATCAACCTCTATCTATTTTTATCCAGCGAAATTATGATTAAAACTACATTACTTAATTAAATTCATGCATTAGTTGTTTATTATCAGTAATAATTGTGGTATTTGGATTTTATATCGATATTTTCTGAAAAAAAAGGTTAAATGTCGCGTATCACAGCAACTATGGATAAATTACAATTTTAAAGTTATCATACATATGTCCCGTTTCTACATTTATTCATTAAAATACTTAAAGATACAAAAGGTCTCGTCAAGATCAAACCATGAATCAACTATTTTTGTCAAAATTTTAACGCAAACGAGTCTATCATGCTAAGAAATTAGAAACTGGCTGGTTACAATAGTCACATATGCCCTCACTACAGAGCTATGATCAATTATTGCTTATAAAATGGGTACCCTAATATAACCCATTTTTCTCCGTAGCAGACCGATTGCGAACACGTGTAAGCACTTATTTGCATAAGGCTAGTATTGTATCAAAGCAAAACAACATGGCTGACGGATAACACGTGGGACGAAAATGAATCGACAATCGGAGTTATCAAAATTTGAAAAGAGAAATGTAATGAACAAATAGAATTGGCTTGGTATTTGAAAGTTATAAAGACCTAGCTTAGAGGACGACCGTGAAATTAAAACTCTGACAAGTCTGAGAGAAAATAAGCTAAAGTGATCTACAGTGTACATGTACATATATATTTCTCGTTTATTTTTATCTATGAGAAGTATATATATATACGTTTGACATGTATATATAGCCACAGCAATTTTGATATGTGTATATATTATATGTATATCTTCCCAGTCTAAATCAAATATCAAAAAGCGAACAAAAATCGTAACTAAATAAAGGTTAATTTTCATTCAGGATTTGGTAAACAAACGCACATCATGTGTATAGCAGACTACACCTGCCTCCCATTCAAGCCGTCATACACTATTACACGTTGTTAGTCATTTGAAAGTGTTCGATTATCCACGTTCAAATTGGTGATTTGAATTGAACATTATATCTATACATAATATCTACCTTGTATTTGCAATTAATGAAATATTAGTGAGTTAGTTTTTTGAGAGAGAGAGAATTTCAAAAGGCTGTATACGTCGTTTACGACATGTATCGTAGTAATCCCACGATGTGAAGTTCATTCAAGCGATTGGCTGATCGTGGTCGCGTGTTCACTTTGACCTTGGTAAACGTGACATATTTCTACATACTGTATATGCAAATAATAATTTCCGAAGTTTACCGAAATTAATGATGCTAGGTACAAACGCGATTTTTATCATCAGAAAAGGGACAGTAAAAACTTTCAAATTTTGCGTAATAAAGTCACTAGTTTAATATGTGAAGCTAAAGGGAATTATTATAAAACATCTATCGAAAATAATATGAATAGCAAGGACATCTGGAAGCATTTAAATGAAATTACTAACAAGAAAAGCAATCGCTCAATAAATGAAATAACATATGAAGGACAAACATCAGACGACCCAGCAAAAATGGCAAATATGTTTAATCAATTCTTTACGGAACTTCATCGACGACTGGAACGTAATACTGATCAAACTTTAATTCTTGATCAATTAGCAGAACATATGAAGACTAAATTACCGATAGACCAAATTTTCAAAATTGATGAAATAAATGAAGAGGAAGTGTTTAGCATGCTGGGAAAATTAAATACATCAAAATCAGCAGGCATAGATACATTAGGCCCCCGAATTTTGAAACTAGCTGCGGGACAAATAACGAAACCATTACAGCATATCATAGATCTAAGTATACGGACAGGTGAATCCCCTAATGCTCTAAAACATGCCCGAGTCACTCCGATTTTCGAAAAAGATGATACTTCAAATCCCGGAAATTATCGCCCGATTTCGATCCTCCCGACGTTGTCCAAATTATTTGAAAAACATATTGCGACGCAGATAAGAAATTTTCTTGATAACTTCAACATTCTACATGATGACCAATCGGGATTTAGATCAAAACACTCTTGTATGACTGCGCTGACAAAAATTACGGAAACCTGGTTAAAAGAGATTGATAACGGAAATCTGATAGGCACTGTATTTTTGGACTTTAGTAAAGCGTTCTATCTTGTTTACCATGACATTCTAATTAAAAAGCAATCTCTATATCATTTTCACGAAATTTCTATTAAACTGTTAGCTTCCTACTTGAAAAACAGACATCAAAGAGTTATGGTCGCTAATAAATACTCTAATCCTCTTCCTACAAAGACAGGTGTCCCCCAAGGATCGATACTAGGACCGCTACTTTTTATTCTTTTCATCAATGACCTTCCACTACAAGTCAACAATTCCAAGACAGACATTTTCGCTGATGATACTACAGTCCATACCTCTGGTAAAGACATACAAGAAATACAAAATAACCTCAACATAGATGTTGAAAGTATCACAAATTGGTGCTCTCAAAATAAAATGATAATAAACACGGATAAATCAAAAGTAATGCTAGTAGCGTCATCTCATAAACAAAAATCTATCCCAAATCTTTCAATACAAATTCATAATCAACTATTAGAAAATGTAGAGCAAGAAAAACTACTAGGGGTTTTTATCGATAAATCAATGACTTTTACTCAACATATAAACTACATCTGTAATAACGTCTCTTCCAAAGTAGCATTACTTGGAAGGATAAAAAAGTTTCTACCTATCCCAACCAGAAAATTGTACTATAACTCATTCATTCTTCCGGTGTTTGACTATTGTATAACCATCTGGGGCAATGCATCAAAAACGCAGCTAGAAAGAGTATTCAAACTTCAAAAACGCGCGGCAAGAATAATACTTGATAAGCCATATGACCATCCATCTCTCCCACTGTTCCAAGAACTTGGATGGCTACAATTTATGAGAGAATAGAGTATAACAAAGCATTAATACTTTACAAGTCTCAGAATGAGTTATTACCCGAGTATATTTCAAACCTTTTTCATTTCAATCAATCTGAGGCTTACAACCTTCGCTCTGTTTCAAATAATGATATGGTTATTCCTAGACATAAAACTAATTTCTTTCAAAAATCGTTACAATATACTGGTGCTCACATCTGGAATACTCTTCCTCAAGCTCAAAGATCTGCTCAATCCGTATCATGTCTTAAACCGTCTCTTCATATCTAAGCGATAAACCCCCCTTGAGTGGGTATCTGGATTATCGAGTTTAGTGACGATTATATCTTATGAAATGAAGTCAAGAACATTTTGTGTGTAAACCTGCATGTATACATGTATTTTTTTTTTTCGCTGATTAATTCGTTTATATTTATATGAAACTATGCATCATTTAAAAGAGGGCCCTTTGGAAGAATAGCAATAGCTAAACAGGCATCCCTCTATAAATAAAGCATTATTATTATTATTATTTATCTCTATGTCGTTGTCATATTAAACGTTATTCGGTTAACTTTGCTGTTAAAATGGTATATTTTGTTTCTTATTTCAGGTAGAACAACATGTTAGGGTTTATTGTAAGTATTAACTTCGAAATAAGACAATGATACTATATTGTGAGTGTGTATTATCTATTATCAATATAAAAACTTCTAATCAAAGAGGGGATCCATGGATCATATTGCTAACCAGGGAACAGTAGAAATCTGACATTGATGTGGTATTTGGCTTCTGATACACTATCAAGAAGAAATGTATCAGAGATAGAGATATTCATTCTTCAAAATGAATACTATATATAGTATTTTATGAATAACAAGGAAAATTGTTTATAATTTGAAACTATTTGTTATTATTTCTACTGGGTTTACATGTAATGGTTACTTTAAATCTCTTCTTTCATTTTGAAGTAATGTTATTACCTGCCAGGGGAATAATCAATATACATGTCCAAAATATGGTTTAGGTATTGCGTCTTGTAAGAGAAGGGAGGGGATCTCAAACAAGACCCTGTTGCAGCACCAACAGTAAAACACCAAAACACCCGATGCAAAAACACAAAAGACGAGCATAGTATTATATAAAATGCTGCTTCCTTGTTCGGATCGATAATGAAAAAAAAATCCAACTGGATGAAATTTGTCACACAATGTTATTTGGATACATGATCAAGTATAAAAGCCGTCCCGATTTTGTTGTTTATCACTTTTTATCCTTGTTTCGGGATTCAAAACTTGCTAACGGGTTTTTAATTAATGGCGCTAATGTAGGTGGTTGGACGGAAAGAAATGTTAAAAGTATCTTTATGTCATATTCATACTTAGTTTTTTAGGCATCACGATTCGTGGAGATTTTTGAGTTCAGCCAACTCTGATTGTTTATCACTACTTACAAACCTTCAAATGTGATTCTTTTGTTATTCATCGGTCATTTTATTTCAAAAAGACCGCGGACGATTATAAATAAACAAGGTTTTATGAACGTTCAATGAAGTGTGGAGGTCAATAAAAAACAATGAGGGGCGGAGAAAAGAAAATCATTTCAGTCGCGGGTGTGAATTGTTTTGATTATATTGAGTATTCAGCCATAGTATAGAAAATATTGTGTTTCAAGTCCGCTTAAGACATCCTTTTATAAGAAATGTTAACAGAAGAAGAATAGACTCTTCTATCCCGAAAACCCCAAAATGCCATTTCAAATCAATCTAGATCCCTATAGCGATTCTTGAAGACCAATTATTCTAAATGCTTTTCAAAAACATGTATATTGAGGACCGTGATGTTCAAAATGAAGAAATATTATCCTCACTTGATTAGAAAATCTTTCCTTATCTCTATTTGCAATAATGTAATCACATATTTAAAAACTTTAATGGAAATAAACCTCATTGTTACACTGTTATTTTTCTTCTTTGACAGAACACAGGGTACATTTCAGAAATTCATCGGGATGTATAACAACTTATTTTACTTCTATGGCCTAATAATCGTTACCGTTGCATATTTCCACCCGATAATTCGCATGGTCAATTTTATTTTGAAACGCAGGGGTGTACTAAATATCTAGATTTCTATTTTTCGAAAAATTGAAGAAAATCTGCGGTTTGTAAGTCGGATAAAGACCTCGTTGAGGTCTGTATGAAGGTAAGATGCCCTCGGAGAGAACAGGGTGGTGTTTAAAGACCTCGGCCTTTGGCCTTGGTCTTTAAACTCCACCCTGTTCTCTCCTTGGGTATCTAACCTTCATACAGACCTCAACTCGGTCTTTATCCTATACATAATTGTCATCTTATGCTTTTGTACAAGTGCTTTGTGCATATTATGAACTATATGAGTGTTAGTACAAGTATATATCATTCGGCAAAATTATCATTTTACGTCTTGAGAATCAATTAATAGCACCTTTCTTTTCTTTTTTTCTCAAATTAAAAAAACTGTTTGATGTACTACAATAATTCCTTTCATTGTTAAAATGCATGATAATGATACTTGAGAATCCCTTTTTGAAATTGATAAGCTGCATATCGACATGTACCATCGTTAATATAAGGTTCTCAAACATTTTCTTTCATTTTAAATTGTTGTGGTAATTATATTCGCTTGTAACTCCTTCATTGTCTCCAAGCAATGGGCATTTTGAACGCATTTCCATTGAAATTGTTTAATATAATTAGCAAAAAGGGGGTAAGTGAACGTTCTCCAATGCATGTCTATGCTTCCAATATAGTTCAATATTGAAAATATTATCCCAAGATGTCTGGGTCTCTATATCATTTAGTTGAATATTTGCTAAATGCGACATAATATGGAATAATTTGAGCTTTTTAGTTATTTTTTTTTCCTCTATACAGTTTACTCTCGTTTACTCAAACTCGGATAACTCGAGTTTCCGCTTGACGCTAACTATTTTCTCCATTGCTTTCTAAGCAAACTCGAATTCCGAGCACTTGATCTTTTCGTGAAGTCGAACTTATTTTAAGGTCCCATCACTCATTTTACATTGAAAATTCACCTTGATAAGTCCAACCAAAGATACATTTTTATTCTGAATCAAAAGTCAATTAATCATAAGGAGATCGTTTGACAGATAATTGCAGATACTTTCTTGCTATAAAGTTGCATTACATACATTAAAGGTAGCTTAATCGTTAAAAGGTGACCGAAAAAAGTTTTTGAACGGTGATAGAGAAAGGGACATTAGTCTTATTAAACATTTATTGCTGGTCATGTACTCAGTAAGTCGAACTCCTGACCCCTTGAGGTTCGACTTATCGAGAGTAGAATGTATTTCTCATAAATATTTTTCATCACTCCTTAATTTCATACTTATTGTTACAACTAGACGATGTACAGCTCGACACCAGCTCGACACCAGTGGATAAAGCCTCAAATAATTACACATTTACTTGCGAAAAGTACTAAACGCATTACTTATCATTTTTACGAGTCTTTCTTTCAATTTAGAATGTGGGATTGTAGTGTAAAGTGTCGAAAAATCAAAGGCTTTGATCGAATGGACTCTACTTAAATGAGTGGATTTCAGAAGTTCCTTCGAATTCCTTAAAATCCACATCTGGTTGATACCACTGCGAGAATATACTGTCGAACAATATTTTTAAAACCAAGATTTCATTTCAGATAAAACTTTGATGAGTAAGATCGATACAAATTTGGTAGAACATTTTGAGGAACCAGCGATGAACGTTGTTTGTACGAATTCTTATGCATTTTAGGTGTGCACTATAAGTATGGCAAATCTAAATTGTTAGTTTCGAAGCAAAAGGAAGCAAGAGTTGATTTGTGGTAATCTATTATTTCAGAGGCAGAAAGGTTCTTTGGGGTGTAAGTGGGATTTCCAGGTGTCGAATTTAAACCCAACTCTTTAACTAGGCTGTCGAAATAGTACTTTTTGCAAGTAAATGTGTAATTATTTGAGGCTGTGTCTGCTGGTGTGATGACATAATGTTGTTGGAGGTACGTAAGCTCTGTGATAACATAAGGGTCTTTAAAGATAGACTCGAACCTGGTGTTCACAGTTGATTTTAATCAGCAAATTCTAG
Organism: Pinctada imbricata; assembly: GCA_033119305.1. Classification (NCBI taxonomy): domain Eukaryota; kingdom Metazoa; phylum Mollusca; class Bivalvia; order Pterioida; family Pteriidae; genus Pinctada; species Pinctada imbricata. The sequence continues at coordinate 34,624,673 of VSWD01000012.1, read as the reverse complement.
ATAAAGCAACCCTCTGATGGCTTTTATCCATTCGGAAAGGGTATCGAGCTGTACATCCTCTTTCTTTTCCCAACGTCTTGTATGTTCCTCACAAGAGTCCATGATAATTTTGACATCTTGGTTCCATGTAAAGGACATACTTTCTCTGTATTTGGGACCCTATTTTAACATTTCTCTCAACTTGTCGTTCTTGAAATTACTAAGGTCACCAGCAATAACGTTTCCACAAGGAGAGAAGTTGAAATCCATGAAGAACATTCGCAAGGAAGTGGATCTAGCGAGAGATTACTTAAATCAATACACTGCAAGAATCGTTTGTAATTGTAAATTTTAGATGCAACTGTTGGTGTGTAGCTATAGGGAATACAAGGAGTTTCTTTTCTTTTGAAACATGGTGGGAATTTTTATGTGACACTTTTGTGATTCAAAATTTGACCAAGATTCAATTTATCAATACCTTTGTTTGCCAATTTTACTTCAATGAAATGACAGTTTGTTCTCTTCTCTGATTTACCTGATCTAACTGCTTGAATTAAACGAAAAGTAGAAATGTCCAAGATGACTCCTTGAATTAAACGAAAAGTAGAAATGTCCAAGATGACTCCTTGTGATGGACCAATTGTGCCCCACTCCTTGCCGACATTTTCCTTTACTCGTACGAAGCTGAATTCATTCAATCTTTGGTCTCTGAAGGGAAAAGATACTTAGCTTCTGACTTTAACTTCACTTACAGATACATAGACGATGTGTTGTCCATCAATAATCCAAAATTCGCGGATTACCTGAGCAGTATCTATCCTTCGGAGCTTGAAGTCAAAGAAACCACAGAGACAAATAATTCAGCATCCTATTTGGACATAATGTTGTCCTACGACACTGATGGTCACATGAACACCTCACTCTATGACAAACGTGACGACTTCAATTTCAGCATTACAAACTTTCCTTTTCTGAGTAGCAACATCCCTTCATCGCCTGCTTATGGCGTGTTCATATCTCAGTTGATACGCTATGCCAGAGCAAGTACCAAATATACGGATTTCGTTCTGAGAGCTAGGCGTCTTTCAGATAAGCTTCTCAGTCAGGGATATGTTTGTGACCGACTAACATCGTCACTGAGGAAGTTCTACGGTCGATATGGGGAACTCGTCATACACTATGATGTTCCACTCTCAAGAATGTTGGATGATATTCTGTCATAGACCATTTGAACCATCCAACCAAAGATTGTAATCTATATCTTCCAAAATGGAAGTAACCGGATGTGACAGTTCTACCGAATTGAAGCGACGGGTGTTGCATGCAAGCAGGGGATGCTTACTCTTCCTGGGCACCTGGTCTCACTCCCATATCGGGAGTTCGCTTCTTTTCATATGGTGGAGGTTTTTGTTTGTTTGCTTTGGTTCCTGTTTTGTCCTGATTTTGTATGCCTTCGGTTTCTGATTTTTGAATTATCGATTTTGTGCTGTATACAGGGATATGGTCATTATCCATATTTGTCATCCTTGTAGTCTGTATTCTGGAGAACGTGTATCGGTAAATGTGAGGTCCTTCGTATATTCGTAAATTTCGTGTAACTTCCGTAAAGGAACAAATTATAATTTTGTACGAATAAATTGCAGACCTAAAGGCTAGCCTCTTTCAAAAATGAAACCAAGCCATCGAAGGAGAAACTACGTATCTCAGGCCTATTATATTAACGAATGCTATGACTTCGAGGTCTTCTTTGTGGTCTGTTGAATAAGCTAGTCACATTTACCGATCGACGACCGGGACTTGTTAAGTTTCCTATGCTGCTGATATTATCGTTGCACCCATAGGGCGCTGAAGTGTTCAGATTTGTTTATCCAGAACTCTTCTCTGATGCGACGGAAAGGTGTTTGTGGGGTGATGCATTTTCTCCAGTATTCTGACTCTCATAGATAAAACAAAATGATCGGCCTGGTCAAAATGCCGATAAAGAAATTGACTTCCTTTATTATTAATTTTTTACCGATGTCCTGACATTCTGGTTCGGAGCTGACCTTTGGTTTTACCAACATAAATCAACAAAGTGAGGACTCTATTCCGTAGACAACATTAGATGTCTTACAGTTATGGTTTTCAAAACTATGCGTGTTAAATGTTTGTTTTGTGAGATTACTTGAGAATGAAGTGTCCCGTATGAGGATATTACATGTTTTGCAGTTCTTCGTGCCGCGCTTAGAAAATGAGCAATCGCTTGGTGAAAATTGGTGCTCTTTTAGTATATCGACCACTTCAATCTTACAGGGCTTGATTTTAATATACCCATCTGCATGTTTATACCAAAACTCATGGTTGCTATTTACTACAGATGTTTCATCTCTCATGTCATGTAAACTAATTTAACGTAGCTCGCGGTTTTAAAACAAAATTGATTACCTATCTTGAAATTTTGCATATGAAAACTAGAAGATTCCAACCTTCACTCGTGAAAAAATGAATTCATTTCACCGCCGATTTAACATTTTATAGGCCTCCAAAAATGGCACATTTCATCATAAGAAATAGCGATTTACGTTACTGATATTGCTTTGCTTTCATAGAAATTTTCTTTCTTACTTTGCGGTTAACTCCCTTAATTAAATGTTATTCGTAAACGGCATATATTTCTGAATCGATTTATAAGAAAAAATGTATATGTAAACAATTTTGTTTTCAAGTTATACAAGTATGAAAGTACAAGAAAAGAGTGTAAACCCCGAATGAAAAATGACGTCGTGGTCATAACGTTACGTATTTGCTTGACGACGTTATCTTTCTTATACCACGAAGAAAAAATATCAACTCGACAATTGCAATAGTGCTGACTATACCCCCTCAACAGAGCTGCTGGGGTATGCTGGATTCACCATTACCGTCCGTCCGTCCGTTTGTCCGTCCGTCTTTCTGTCCGTAGACAAAAGTTTGTCATCGCAACTCCTCCCAAACCAATCGATGAATTTGTCCATCAGCTCTATTTATGAAAGAAATTGATTCTGTGTATAACAAACTATATATTTTTTTAAACGCACTACTCAATTTAAAAAGCAGAGAACGGGCGTTTATGAGAAATACATGGAACACGCAAGAACTAATTTATCTACTATAAATACATATAGATATAGCATAGTATGTAATTATTCGGATTATGTGAAAAGAGGTGATGGTCTCTGTTCCAAATATGACATGTACATGGACTTATGACATAGAGAAATTTGGTTTCTGTAATTTTCGCGCAATTACATTTTGGAAGGTTTCGACCCTCCAAGATATCAAAGTAAGATTTTGTTTGGCATACTGCACATTATTAACGCTTTATGGAAAAAAATGAATTTGTGCGTATTGAGATGCATAAATACTCGATTTCAACACAATTTGAAAAAAAATCAGATTGCATTGATCAAAAAATAAATTTTGAAAAAAAAATCAAAATGCACTATACTGGTTCAAAATTAAATGCAATTTGAATTTTTATTTTATTAAAGTGCGGGTTTTTTTTTTTGTCAAATTGGGTTGTTACAACGCCGCCAAAGAGGGTCCAATATGTGGCTTTGAAAAATATTATACGTAAGAATGTGATAATTCAGCATTTTTTGAAATTCCGAGAGGAAAGAGGCCTTGACAATTTCTATACAAGAAGCACAGGATAGAAATAAAAACTACTCTCACTATTAAAAAAAAATGTCGGATCGGCCTATTTCGACCAAAGAGCTAATGCACATCACTTTCATAAAAAAATATATATAAAGCTCAAACAGGTATATAGTGACAACGGACTGGATTTATAATCAAATTTTCTTGGGCTTCACAGAGACTGATCCTTGCTATTATTTCAACCGAAGTTTTATACGAGTGTGAGTGCTAGGGGTGGAATTTTCTTTTAAGTAAACTTATAGGCCGGATTTATATAGATTGAAATATTTCTTCCAGACGGAAGGGATGTGATCGTCGTTTTTTAACATTTGATAAAGGCCAAGGGGCCGAATATTTGTGTGAGTGTTTGTGTTTTTATTCGGATTTATACATATATATATGATCGGTACATTGTACATGCATTTCTGTGATTCTTCAACAAATGGGAAGAGCACAAAGCAATAGCCAATCATGTAAAAAAAAAACAACTAAAAATCGCCAAATTGTACAGAAATATAGAGTAAGAAAAAAAAACAATTATCGGGGTTTTTTGTTGTTGTTGTTTTTTTTTAAATCGAAATATACTGTACAGGCCGATTGACACTCCTATCCCGTCAGTCCGTGGCATGTATTACGCTTTTTGTACGATTTTATTTTAAAAATAAGTCTTCAGTCTACGTCTACTACTTTTCAGCTAAAGATAATTTCGTTTATATTATAATTGAGTGCGGTTCTTTCTGGTATATCGTTAGCGAATCAATGAAAAGAATGTCTCTATTAGTTTGGCGGCAAAGTAATGCAGACAATGTCGCGTTGTAAGCGTTACAAATAGAATGTGCATCACTACATGTATTCCTTTGAATCACGAAACTTGCGTACTCAAAGTCCAATGACGACACAAACCCGCGACCTACGTTAATGGACACCTAAATTACCTGTTGTGTATGTGTCCGTAGACGCAACAGGTTGGGGCCTTTTTATAGTATTTTCCATTTAAGCAAAAGACTGCCCGACAATTGCCCTCGGGGGAAATTTGTCCACCAGCAGTGACACATGAACAGTGGTTAAAATGACAAATATGGATAACAAAGTACAACCGTATTTCAGATTCAAGTTTCAAATTTATGGATAAAGTTGAGACCAGTCTTTTAAGTTTGAATTCTAGTGTCTTGTTTAGACTATAACTATGTTTTAGATTTTATAGATATTCATGTTAGCCAGATAGGTCTTAACTTTCAACGTGTTTTGATATTAGCTTCTTGTCAAAATGGCTATCCCCTACTTTTTGGACTGTAATTTAAGTATCTAGAAATAAGGATACCAAAATAAAAGTTGTATGAAGAATCTCCTAAAACTGATCAATTTTTTCTTGCGTACAGATCATTGTGTAGAAGAAATACTTGATAAGATTCAGGGCTAAATACAGCCCTTATCTTATCAGCTCCTTATCAGGTAACGATTACAAGGTCAAACTATTCAAAAGTTCATTATAAATCTCGACAATTTTCTGAAAGGTACTCTGCCTTCCAACTGAAAAGAAAGTAGCAGATACATACTGAGTTTCATTCCCATAAAAGTGTTACAATAAGTTATGAAATTATTGCAGAGTCATACTTAAAATTTTCGGATCGAGTAAGAATAATTCTAAAATTTCTCGATCAAGTTCCTCAAAGTACAACAAGAAAGAGGATCTAGAAATGTTTTACTTTCGCTATATGAATATAGATTTATTTGAAACTGCAATTTGGGGTACATCATACTTCTTGACGTGTTTATCTCAACATTACTCCCTAAAGGTTATCCCCTGCGGGAGTAAACACAATATTGTCTCAACTATGACTGAAAACTGATGTTGATCAAAACAATTCAAACCCGCTGCTGACATTGCTTTCTTTTCTTCGCCCATTATGTATATGATAAAAACCGAGTTGAGGTCTGTATGAAGGCTAGATGCCCAAGGAGAGGTCAGGGTGGTGTTTAAAGACCGAGGTCTTTATCCGACTTACAAACCGCAGATTTCTTTTTCAATTTAACCAAATATCACATTTCCAGAGACAGCCAAAATCAGTTTCGTTTATGTAAGCAATCATTTGCAACCATTTCCCCCCAATATAATAATTATACTAATTAATTCACTCTCTTATCTTTAACATTCTATCTAAAATATATGCGATATTTCGAATCTACAGAATATAAATGAAAACAATATAAGACAAACGCTAACTTGAAACGTAAATTATACGATCACATGCGCAACTGATGCTCAACTAAAAGAAACCCCTTGTATAACCATTCGTCTGTCAATTCGAGGTATTCACAGGTCACTCGATTGTAATACAATTTAAGGTTTTTCGCCTGTCAAAGTTCTAGGTACAATAAACGAAATGGTGAGGATTTGTTCTAGATACAGGCACCTTTGTTTATACGAATGAATGCCAAATTAGTCACAAAATTCAATGACAATTTCCATATGGTTATAAAATATCCTAGGTTCCTGTAGACAGTTGCATGTCCGCGGACTTCGCACATCGGACAGCGCTCTTCGAAGGGGCTGTGTGAGAAAAGTACATTGTTGATGTTATCCAAATAAGCCTAGTGTACATGGTATGATCATGTATTCGATTTTCTATGTGAATATACATACATACATGTTTAATCACCCCGTATTCATTTAATATGACCCCTCAAAGTGCGAAGTCCGTAGCGCGAAGTCTGAAGTACGAAATATGTCCGATATTAAATGTAAACTGTGCCAAACATTTTGTATGATACACATATAGATCAATTTTTATACTGTTATAATCATTGATACAACGTGTAACTTTAGTATGTATGTTAAATAAACCGTCAAACTTTTACCAGGACATTTTCCCCAAGTTAATACCTACACAGAGTTCACAAACAAATTCTTATAATAATGAAAAAATAGAAAGAGGGATGAAAGGGATATCCGATCGATGCATTTCATCCTTGATTATTTTATCATAAACAATTTTGTTCTTAATTATTATTTGTTTCAATTCTTCATGAAAAAGGGAGGGAATATATGGTGCATGCAATTTACTCCTTGTACGAGATTATTATTAGATAAAAAATTACAGAAAATCACACACGGGGCGATACAAGAATTGACTACACAAACAACAAAACGCATTTGATATTACACACGAACAATGTCATCGTCTAACCCCATCAAATCAGATGATCCAAATCATGCGCAAATGTAACATAAATGAATACACATTACTCACAAAGACGCTTTATGTAAATAGTCTCTCTATCTTTTAAACGTTTCATTGACTAAGATATGTTGGAATCGTCCATATCCTGATGTACCCTTTTTGTTGAGCATAATAGACTTTCCTAACAGTATATAAAGCCCGATTCTTTCATTATTCTTTTACTTCGCTTGGTGTGAACGTCTCGATCGCATCTTAAAGCCTCTACCTGTGTAAGCAGTATAGCTTAATACTCTTACTTGTAGTGAGCCTGAATAAGGCTAAAGGCCCGAATAGAGCCGTACTACATTTAGAGTGACTGGCTGGTTGGACAACCATTTGTCTGGGACACGACGTGTGCTCACTGATCGAGTGTCTATCACTCGGTGTTTGCCAGTGACAGGAGTAGGAGGAGAGCCAAGGCTCGTGGCAGTCATCTGTCAGTATACAGTGCATAGCACTGGGGAGCGGTGCGCGTCACTCGTCACTTGACGTGCAAGGTAGCTTGGCTGAGCGCTGTTGACAGTACGCGCTGTAATATAAACAATAGGGCGAAGTTGGTCACATTAAAGTTCATTTGTTGTTATCATTGTTAATACTCCAATCATTTGATGTACATATATTTGATTCGTTTGGTTTTACTCCAATCACTTGTATTTAGACAGACAGTCTAAGGAAAACTAATGGTATATCTCTGTGTAAATCAGAGACGAACTCCGGATATATGATCGCTCGCATATACTTCACGTTACATATTTTGGTGGCTAGCGGTGGTTCTTGATTATTTTAATTTGCAATATACCATTTGTTAACTTTGAACTTTGTTAATTATTTAAAGATGGATAGTGTTGCTGATTTGACGGACGAGATTTCTCGCCTTGAGATTGACATAGCAGCCATACAGTCGCATCTATCGAGGCATTCGACCCCTATAAGTTTGCCTTCCAGAGGGAGACGCAGTGCACTACATGTCCCTTTGACTCAGCCACGTACGCCTCGCACCCCATCACAAGACAGGAGGGTAAGATTCCAGAACGCAGCGCAAAGCAATGATAATACAAGTCCTGTCAGTAACATGCAAATAACAATGCAGTGAGCGACCCAGGGCATAATACTGGAGCTAGTAATACGGGAGCCACAGCACGGCGCTCTATTTCGCCTATATTAAACAGAAGTAGGGCAGATCAGAGTAGTTTTGGATACCGGAAGAGCATTGTAAAGCCTGCAACATACGACGGGAAGTCTTCCTGGATAGACTTTAAGTCCCACTTTGACATATGTGCGGACTTGAATGAATGGACCACTGATGAAAAAGGGATGTACCTTGCAGTTGCATTACGCGGTGGTGCACAGGCGGTATTAGGTAACTTACCTGCCACGTCACGTAAAGATTTTACTGAGCTCTGCAAAGCACTAGAAGACAGATATGCCCCCGCCAACCAGATGGACTTGTACAGGGCTCAACTTAAGGACAGGAAACAAAAGGCTTCAGAGTCTGTCCCCGAGTTAGGGCAAGATGTTCGGAGGCTGACAAACTTAGCGTATGCTAAGGCACCCTCTGATGTACGCGAAGCTCTTGCCATGGAATACTTTATAGATGCATTACACAGTTCCGACATGCGTCTCAGAATTAAGCAATCAAGACCCAAGTCTTTGAACGAGGCTGTCTGCCTTGCGGTTGAATTAGATGCATTTAATAATGCAGAAAAGAGCAGACAAGAAATAGGAGGTGTACTTAGGGCGACAGATAGCTCACAAGGCAATGACATGTCACCAATACAGAGAATGGTCGATGAGACTAATAAGGCTCTAGCAGATATGCGCAAAGAGATAAAGGAAATGAAGGAGAGTCAAACTAGGACCCTTCAGGCGCAGGCACAAGGCGGTCAAATCACGCATCCTGGTATTCAGAGACAAGGTAGATATAGAGTAAAGTGCTACTTCTGCGGGAAGGAAGGACACATAAAGAGGAAGTGTGAGGTTTTCCTTAAGCAGCAGGAAAAGAGGAGTAATGAGTCTAAGAAAGGTGGTAAAGAAGGAAAACCAAAAGAGGGTAGGTCACGCTCGCTCTCCTTGGGATCAATGGACAGTGCTAATAGGGCCGGACAAACTGGCTTATTCATTAATGCCGTAGTCAATGACAAAGCAGCAAAACTGTTGGTGGACACAGGAGCAACAGTGACGATAGTTCCACCTGAGATAGCGGGTAATAGACCAATTGATGAGCTCCATACCAACGTGCTTGTTGCTGATGGGACTCCTCTGAGAATTAAGGGGAAGACGACATTGCCTGTATCTGTAGACGGCGTATGCACAGATCACAATGTTGTTGTAGCAAACATTGGTATTGATGGTATACTTGGCCTGGACTTTATGAATGAACGTGCAAAGCACTGACCAAGCCTTTAAGGATGGCACTTGTGTTGCACAGTATACACCTGTAGCTGAGGTATTCGTCGATGACAGTTTTCTACCTGGAGAGAATACAGCAGTGCCTGGTCATTTGAAAGATCTGTACGAGGATACGAAATCAAGACTCAGTAATGACCAGAGTGCTGAGTTTGAAAAGTTCCTCATTAAGTACCAAAGTTTGTTCGCCAAAGACGACTTGGACTTGGGTAGAGCGGAGTCAATCAAGCATCGCATAAATCAGGATGAAATATGGATAATGACCATATCCCTGTCTACAGTACAAAATCGATAATTCAGAAAATCAGAAACCGAAGGCATACAAAATCAGGATAAAACAGGAACCAAAGCAAACAAAAACAAAAACCTCCACCATATGAAAAGAAGCGAACTCCCGATATGAGAGTGAGACCAGGTGCCCAGGAAGAGTAAGCATCTCCTGCTTGCATGCAACACCCGTCGCCTCAATTCGGTAGAACTGTCACATCCGGTTACTTCCATTTTGGAAGATATAGAGTACAATCTTTGGTTGGATGGTTCAAATGGTCTATGACAGCATATCATCCACCATTCTGGATAGTGGGACATCATAGTGTATGACGAGTTCCCCATATCGACCGTAGAACTTCCTCAGTGACGATGTTAGTCGGTCACAAACATATCCCTGACTGAGAAGCTTATCTGAAAGACGCCTAGCTCTCAGAACAAAATCCGTATATTTGGTACTTGCTCTGGCATAGCGTATCAACTGAGATATGAACATGCCATAAGCAGGCGATGAAGGGATGTTGCTACTCAGAAAAGGAAAGTTCGTAATGCTGAAATTGAAGTCGTCACGTTTGTCATAGAGTGAGGTGTTCATGTGACCATCAGTGTCGTAGGACAACATTATGTCCAAATAGGATGCTGAATTATTTGCCTCTGTAGGAGATACACATCCTATTAAGCAAGCTCCTAGGCGTTTACCTGAACATATGCACGCTGAAGTAGAAAAGCATATAGATGCTATGCTTGAGAAGAAGGTCATACATCCTTCAAAGAGCCCTTGGTCATCTCCAATAGTATAAGCGAAAAAGAAAGATGGCTCAACACGCTTCTGTGTTGACTACCGCAAACTGAATGATGTAACAATAAAGGATGCTTATCCTTTGCCTCTCATTCAAGAGTCGCTTGACCATCTTTCTGGTGCCAAGTGGTTCTCTACCCTCGACCTATGCATGGGCTACTGGCAGGTGGCAGTCAATGATGATGACAGAGAGAAGACTGCATTTGCGACAAGGAAAGGCCTTTTTGAATTTTCAGTTATGCCTTTCGGGCTTTGCAACGCCCCTGCCACATTTCAAAGACTAATGGAATCAGTACTTCGTGGATTACAGTTTGAGACATGCCTCGTCTACTTAGATGACATAATTGTTGTAGGTAAAACCTTTGAAGAAATGATAGGCAATCTCTCAAGTATATTTGATCGTCTCGCCAGTGCAGGACTCAAGCTCAAAGCCAAGAAATGCAAACTGTTTGCATCGGAAGTCGAGTACTTAGGGCATGTCGTATCAGAGGCTGGAATAACTACAAGCAGTGACAAGACGCAATCCATTGTCAACTGGCCAGTTCCTCAGAACGTATTTGAAGTGAGATCTTTCTTGGGCTTATGCAGCTATTATAGACGGTTTGTACCCAACTTTGCTTCAGTAGCTGATCCTTTACACAAGTTGACAAAGAAAGGGACCAATTTTGTTTGGACAGAAGCTAGTCAAAACGCATTTGACAGACTGAAAGAAGCTTTGACATCATCACCTATCCTGGCAAATCCAGATCTATCTCAGCCTTTCATACTGGACACTGATGCCAGCGACCTATCAATAGGTCAGAAAGGGTTTGTGCTTACGCTAGCAGAACTTTGTCAAAGTCGGAGCGCAAATACTGTGTAACTCGCTAGGAGCTTCTGGCTGTCGTGCACTTCGTTAGCTTTCTCAAGGGTCTTTCGTATCCCTAAATGACCAGCTGTCCTCTCATCATGGCAATACTGAAGGACAGTTCGACGGTGCTTGAGTGGAACAACTGCTTGGTATCGCACTGTATTTGTATCAGAATCGATATCTTGTCTTCAAACAATATCCTGCATCTCAGAAAGTCTGTCAAACTGGCTGTATAGGGATTTCAGAAAGTAACTTTCTCCCTCCATCAGTTTAGAATCTGGTCGTACCTTACTGTTTAACCATGATTTAACTTTCTGCAGGTCTTTGTTTTCTTCTTGTATGCGCTTCATGGATATGTCAGCTACAGAGGCACTGCACACGTGACTTGTTGTCCTGTCACCCTTGTCCCAACCATCATGGTAACCACACTGTCTACAAGGTATTCTGCTTAATGCATCAGCATTGCCGTGCTGCTTGCCTGGTCTGTGCTGGATTGTGAAGTCAAACTCAGACAGAACTTCCAACCACCTTGCTAATTGGTTTTCCGGGTTCTTGAACTGCATGAGCCAGCGCAGAGAGCTGTGATCTGTCCGTACGAGGAACTTTTTTCCATATAGGTAATGGCGGAAATGCTTAACAGAGCTATTACTGGCCAAAGATGCAAACTGACGTTAGGCAGTACGTCAATGGATGTGAATTTTGCTCTAAACGCAAGGGTGAAAACAAGACAAAGAGGGCACCAATGAAGTTAGTACAGACAAGTTACCCAATGGAGCGTATTGCTATTGATATTTTGGGTGAACTTCCAATGACTGTGGCTGGCAACAGATATATATTGGTCATATCGGACTACTATACAAAGTGGACGGAAAGCTTCCCAATGCAGAACATGGAGGCTAGAACATTTGCTAGGATTTTGGTTGAACAAGTGGTATGCAGGTTTGGTGTACCAGCAGCATTGCACTCTGACCAGGGTAGTCAGTTTGAGAGTAACCTCTTCAAGGAAATGTGCTTGCTGTTGGGGATTAAGAAAATACACACCACACCTTATCATCCACAGTCAGATGGCATGGTGGAGCGATTCAATCGCACGTTGACAGCCATGCTAAGTGCGTTTGTGAACAATAATCACAGTGACTGGGATGTGCAGTTACCATTTGTTATGATGGCTTACCGCTCATCAGAGCATGAAACCACAGGCTTTACCCCGAACGCCCTTATGTTGGATAGAGAGGTATCCACACCTCTTGACATAATGTTCGAGATGCCATCTCCTATAAAGGCAATCTCTCAGACTGATTGGTGTTGGCTTTTACAAGAGCAGATGGAAAATGCCCACAAACATGTCAGAATACATACTGAGCAATCCATTGTAAGACAGAAACACTACCATGATAGGAAACTTCACTTGGAAAAGTACTCCCCGGGTGACAAGGTATGTGTGTTCTTCCCTAGGACACAGCCAGGCTAGTCACCGAAGTTTACCACTTACTGGAATGGTCCTTACACAGTGAAGAAAAAGATGTCAGATGTAAACTATCTGGTAGACTGTGGTAAGCGTGGAGCAGATCCTTCAGTCAGACCATTCAGAAGCAGGAGACCGCCTGCATATCTGAAAGACTATGATACAGACTATTAGTTCTGACTGACTTGTACATATACTTAGTTTAGCATAGGTAATGCTCTGTTTGATTGTTTTAAGGTTTTGTTATCTTTTTGTGATCATGATTTTACATTCGAGGACGAATGTCATCGGAGGCGTGGGTTGTGTAACATATATGAATACACATTACTCACAAAGACGCTTTATGTAAATAGTCGCTCTATCTTTTAAACGTTTCATTGACTAAGATATGTTGGAATCGTCCATATCCTGATGTACCCTTTTGGTTGAGCATAACTTAGCATAGACTTTTCTAACAGTATATAAAGCCCGATTCTTTCATTATTCTTTTACTTCGCTTGGTGTGAACGTCTCGATCGCATCTTAAAGCCTCTACCTGTGTAAGCAGTATAGCTTAATACTCTTACTTGTAGTGAGCCTGAATAAGGCTAAAGGCCCGAATAGAGCCGTACTACATTTAGAGTGACTGGCTGGTTGGACAACCATTTGTCTGGGACACGACGTATGCTCACTGATCGAGTGTCTATCACTCGGTGTTTGCCAGTGACAGGGGTAGGAGGAGAGCCAAGGCTCGTGGCAGTCATCTGTCAGTATACAGTGCATAGCACTGGGGAACGGTGCGCGTCACTCGTCACTTGACGTGCAAGGTAGCTTGGCTGAGCGCTGTTGACAGTACGCGCTGTAATATAAACAATAGGGCGAAGTTGGTCACGTTAAAGTTCATTTGTTGTTTTCATTGTTAATACTCCAATCATTTGATGTACATATATTTGATTCGTTTTGTTTTACTCCAATCACTTGTATTTAGACAGACAGTCTAAGGAAAACTAATGGTATATCTCTGTGTAAATCAGAGGCGAACCCCGGATATATGATCGCTCGCATATACTTCACGTTACACAAATAGTTAAATTTTGCATTAATTGCGGCCGACCGAGATGACGTATCGGTGTCGGGGTTTTCTGCGTTCGATTTATCCCATTCATCTAAATATCAAGTGCAAAACCTAAACTTATGTTGTAGTTTCTATTTAAAGATGATGAATGTTTCATAAAGATAGTCTATGCATACTACATAAATCTCGTAGTTTTTAAAATGGGATATGATGTAATTATATTTCTTAAATCGCCTTAAAGAAGTCCTCTACTCGTGGGTATTTTCACTTACATTTACTCGGACAAATTCAAATTACAAAGTATTGGTAGTTCCATAAAAATATATTGTCTCGTTTATCCATGAAACAGTAATTTATAGGCCCATATCAACAAGCTAGCGATTTAACATAGAACTAGTCTGCAACTTCCGCCGAAATTGAACGTACAAATTCATGACGTCAGATGTGTGTATACACTACACATTCATACGATGACGTAATGTGAAATATAGTACGTGTGTCTCTTTGTTTATATGGTACATTTATAATTATTTTTCGGTTTGACCATTTTCAAAGTAAATTAGACATCAGTGTTCTTTTTTTAAAAAAAGACCTGTACAATTTTATTGTCGGGGATCCATCCAGGTGGAGTGGGGGGGGGGGGGTTCTTCCCCATTCCTGGTAAGACTTACATGAACACGGAAAATATTAAATAATGATGGGAGGGGAGGGTGAGAGATAGAAATTTTATAGGATATGAAATCCTAAGTAAAGCCTTTCCTAGCTGTCTAGATGGGATCTCAAATTGATATTCTAATCAGCTTATAAATAGCTAGGACTGAAGGGGAGGGGGCGCAACTGTATTAGGAAGAGGGTAAAAAATGAAAATTAATGTCATGAAATTGACGACACATTTTTTGGCCGTTTCAGATAATATGAATTTTCTGAAGTTATATAAAGTTGTGAAGGTAAAAAAAATTTAAATGATTAGGGTCGACAAAAAAAAAAAAAAAATAAATAAATAAATAAATGATATGGCCTGGAAAGTTGTCTGTTAGCTCCGTTCAGGATTTCAGGAAAAAAAAAACTTTCTTAAAATTCAATACCGGGAGAAGTGATCATGTAATGTATATCGAATAAAATGAAATTCTAATCGTTTCAGAATTAAACGGAAAGTAAGGAGCGTTCTTCGTCAACTATCTCAATACGAGAAAGAGAGAAAGATTTTCATTTCCAAGGTACATTACAAGAATTCAAGACGGACTTAATTTATTAATAATACTATCTCCGCTCCAAAAGAATACGACTACTGTGTTGCCCAGAACAATAAGAAAATAGATATCCGGAATACATATACAAGTATTTGATATGGTATCTTGTTTATGATTATCAAATATATTTTTTCCTAAATTCAGTTGCGACTCCTTCCGCAGTTAAAATTTACGTCCCCACCCCAATCTATCGAAAATTTTGTAAACATGTAACAGGTTATGCTCAGCATATTGAAAACTGAAGTTCTTGCGTATTTCGATGTTCCACGCGGATCCGTTTGATGAAAGTTTTGATTGACATTTATTTGTTTACATTCAATAAAAAATTTTGTTTTACAAAGCAACAATCGTCAAACATCGTATCGTTATTTATGAGGGGGGGGGGGGGCTGGAGACGAGAGTTATGTCTGGAAATTCGGGCGGGAGGTGGGTTAATATTTGTCTTTAACAGATGTTGCATACTAACTTTTTTCGGCACTTTGGGCCTGTAGATATGTAAAAAAAATATAGCTTGTATCTTTCCTTCTTTCTTTCTCTTTTCCCCGCTCAGATAAATAAGTACATTGAACATGTCGATGACTTATATTTTTACATTTAATTCTCACCGATATTTCACAGACATAATTTCTCCTTCTATAAACATGTACATGGCATGCTTTTTCCAATGCAAGGAAGGTAATATTTATTGAAGTACGTACGTGCCGACTGGAAGCGGGGAGGTACAAATGTCAACAATGGCGGGTGGTATCAATAGGCTGAACGGGAGGGAGTCAGATTACGGGGGAAATTATGGAATTTTGTAAATAGGATACCATCTACAAGCGTTGTCTGGACGGTTAGGACGTCATGACCCCTTGGATTCGCCAAAAATGCAGATTTTTTCTTTGTTTTACTAGTACATGTAGTATGTTTTTTTTTCCGAAATAGACGGCTTACCCCCATCCCCATTTCCTTTCCGGGGGAAAGGAAGGTTGATTCCCTTAAGATTTTTTTTATCTATATATGCCTTAGAATCCCTCTCTGAGATAAACTTAAGAATTCTGGAAATCGTTTAAAATATATCAACACATGTACGTACGTATATAAATAAATTATGTACATTAGTAGTTTTAATGTAAATATTTAGGTTTCATTATTATATGCTCTTTTATCATATTTATCACTCATACACTCTTATTTGATATGTCCTGTATTTTGGCATTTATAAGAGTACAATAGTACACGTATCCACAACATGCATGTACATCTCTATATATAGCGTTATGAACCGTGGTTCCCTTTTACACACTTCTGACGTACTTCCGGTGTGTACAGCTATTTTGAGAAATTGGAAAAGGTGGTAAAATATAAATTGGTTTATATCAGCTCTGAAAGAGATTACATAATGGGGAAATTTCTTGTTGGAATTAAGTTTGATATTAACTGTAATATACACAAAAATCTCTACGACTAGAGAATTTCTTTAAATAAAAGTAAATCAAAGAAAAGCTAATTTATAAATGATGTTCCGTTTGAAAAAATAAGGATCCCGGACCTAAAGGAAAGGCTATAAAATTAGTTTTTTTTTTATTTTCACAATTTACTGAAAACCATAAAAATTGTTTGATCTATGTTTGAATGACAAATATGGACAAAGCAATATACCTATTAAGAAGTATAAAATCGTTAATAAAAAAATCATCTTACCAACGGCATACAAAACCAGTATAAAACCAGAACTAAGGCAAAGGACGAGAAATAAAATAAAATCTACCATATGAAGGAGTGTAATCAGGTGCCCAGGAAGAGTGAGCATCTCCTGCTTGCATGAAGCACCCGCCACTTCAATTTAATAGAAAGGTCACGGTCTTTAATTCAAAGGAATGCAAACGTATAAATTGGTATGCCATGGCAAGAAATGACCCTTAAAGCTTGAGAATTTAACTAAAATGCACCCATCCTTCGTGAGCTTTGGTTTAACATTGCACAAAACTCCCAGGTTGTTCTGATAAATTTCACTTAGATTAGTTATGGGCGCGAAACAGAATGTCTGATTCAGGTAAACTGGTGATTTTTATTTGACAAATTCTCCTTGAAACTGAATAAGCTATTCTATTTTGCGCCCATGTTGGAATTAGAGAAAACGAATGGAAAAAGAACAGATTAGCATATATAACCATGCCTTCTACAGTATCTGCATCGATTTTCACTTGAGGGGTCGTGTTGCTTTATACATACATGTAGTATTACAGAGTAGTTTGTTCGTACGAATCACTTTAAAGAAAAACTAGATATTATAACCGGTTGGGTTTTAATTCGGCGTTTGTTATTTAATGTATACAAATATGAATGAATCCAGATCAAATTATTCTTATCTACAGAAGGTATTAGTAAGACAATTTTAATTTTCATTTTAGTTTACAAGGTTTAGATGACATAGAGTATTTCAGGCACATAGTTTTGGTCTGATTCTCTCATAAATTTATATTTATATCTTAAATATTTCTAAAAATTAAACTATGTGTAGAGAGAAAGCTTTGGGGATATTTCATGTTTATTAAGGCAGGAGAATGTTAAACGTATTCAAATTCAATAGCATCATTTAGAACAGATTTTGCAGCATGGACCAGATATGCACAGTTCGGGTACTTAACCCTCGTTAGTGATCCTTCATCTTAACAATGAAATATGGCCAAAAAGGGTGAAAATTATTCTGTCAAAAAATGTACCAAAAGACGTAGCGGGATGGGTGGGATATGATGCTATAGGACCCACGTTGTAGAAATTTCAAGAAATTTTCGAATGTGCTGAAGAGAAAGACGATCAACCAAGGATGATCGAACGTTGCTGCATGTACTCTCAGGGACTCCTTGTCCACCATCAATGACACTCACAAAGTGGTACAAATGTTAGACGTCTTCAAATTCAATAGAAATATCACCTATTTTTGAATGATACCACAATTCCTATATCAACAAAGAGAAAATTTGAAATCAAACCATTTATTCAATTGTTAACCTTGTCATATTTAAGATGGAAAATATCAAACACTTTATAATAATGGTATCTGATATACTGACGCAGACAACGCTTTGATATACATGTACGTGTGAGAAAACAAATATGCTCACCATAGACAAATTAAAACATATTTGATGATAGCTTTGAGCTTATATAGGTACGTTTGAGATAAAAAAAAAAAAACAAAACCCGTACGTATGATAACACAAATGCTCATCAAAGACAAACGGAAAATTATTTTATGATAGCTCTTAGCTAACATGGGAATTAGGGCTGGGACGATTCAGGTATCCTTCGATTCGGTTCGGTTTCGAATCACAAGGCCTCGGTTCGGTTAATTTCGATTCGGTTAATTTGAATAAGATAAAGTACAAAATAATATGTTAAAACTGGATAAAATTCACAAAAATGAAAAAAAAAAATTCATATGACCATGCAACTTCAGTCTAACTTTATACCGCATAATAATTTGCATATATCTGAAGAATGTATTGGTATATATCTAAAGAATGTATGGGTATGTTTAAAAAAATCATCAGTTTTACACCCATAATTGTGGTTGATACATGAACACAACAGCATATATTGTTCTGTGAGAAAATATATACATAAATACAAAGTTCAACACCTCATTTTTCAACAACCAAGTATTGACAGGTTTCACAGTAAACTTTTCAGTGGACATAGCTTTCCTTACATGATATTTGGTGGTTACAATCCCCGTTTATACTTGTGCAAAGCTTCCTCTGATCTGACCAGTTCACGGAGAGCGAAAGTAGATCTACTTTTACTTTCCTTTTCATAGGAGGTCTGCAAGAAGGGGGAAAGTGCACGTAAACTGGAGCTTTAAGTGAATGTAAGGTCTGTTCTTACTTTCTGGTCTTCTTATATATAATTTCTAAGCTAATTCAAACATTTTCTTGTCACTATTTGGCTTTATTTTACTTTGAAAAATTACGTCTGAACCGAATCGAAATCTGCAATTCTACGTCGATGCATCGAGCCGACAATGCTAATTTCGAGGCACCGAAATTTTCGGTGCACCGCCCAGCCCTAATGGGAATAATAACCAAATGACTACATGTAATACCCATTTTAGATTATACATGAGACTACTTGCAAAACCGACCAATGAATATAGGAACAGCATCCCAAACCCTTACCAGCCTCAAGATTCCCGAATCTGCGATATTCGAATTTTTAATAGTGACCGAGAATTTCATATGTGAAGATCAATTCTCTGTAAGAACCAAAAATATTCAATGACACGTTGGCACGGCATGTCTTAGATTCTAGCGATTTTCGGTCTGGAAGTTCAATATGGAGTGCTTAGTTGAAAATTATCTTTCATATGTAGAAAAGGGGTGCCGTTGCCATGGTAACCTTTTCTAAAGTTTGAAGCATTAGGAAATTTCATAAGACTTATCGTGTTTGTGACCTTTATTGCTATGGAAACATACATTAATCACGAATTTTATCTTTCAATCCTCATTGTTATGAATAACCGAAATGGTTTTCAACCTTTATTGCTATGTCTCTTGTATAAGGGGTCCAAAAGAGTGTTTAAATAAGGTTTTTTAACCCTTCATTTTGTGGCTCACAAGAGCCCCTATTTTGCTTGTTTCTGTGTATTTTACGGCATAAAATTTCATAAAAGCAGACGTTTTTGGAGTAATTCTTCTATATATTCAATATATATTGTACCTTAACTACAAGAAAATGTGAAAAGTTGGCCGGGACATTGTATTTTTTTTTTTGCTGGAAACTGCATTTCAGATGGTAATTATGGCAACATTTAAGACAACGTTTTACTATGATGGGTATGTTATGAGTTTTTGAACTGTCCATTTATGATATAAAAACAAATTTCCTTTCGTTTATCTACGATACACAAATCAATGTAAAGATGACCTTGATTCTTGTTCAAGGTCATCCGTTCTATTTTCAAGGTCACCGAATTGTAATTGAGCAGATTTTTCCAAAACTGTAATTTTTGTAGACAAATGGAACGGCTATATGCAACAAAATAATGGGTATTATAATTATTTCTTAGGATAACTTCAAGAGTTCAATCAATTCTTTGACCACCTGAAATTGAGGTGTGGATATCAAAAATAGAGGGCATGAAATTAAAAATTCGTAGTTTTTTGCCTAAAAAAAGTCAAGAAAATCAGGGAATTTCTTTTTAATTCCAACATTTTCAAAATATACATAATTTTTTGGAAAATTCAGAAGAAAATACTACACATTTTCACAAAAAATTGAAAAATCACTTAAATATCGATTTTTTTAGTCCAAGTTAGAAATGACCTTAAACTTCAAGTCGATGGCCTTGGAAATTTTCAATGATTTAAAATCAAATGAAAGAGTCTTATCAGTTCATTTTTATATTTTAATGTTCATAAGTAGTATTTATTAGGAGTTAAATCAATTTTGAAAGGTACTACATTCAAGCCTTAACGCTTTAAGTTGCCATTGCAACGGTTTTTGATGTTATAATTGAGATGAAGAGCTCGAAGGTCCCAAATTCGATTTTCTTTCATTATATTTTTAAGGGACATTACTTTTCAAAATAACCCATCATAGGTCTCGAAAAGGACT
The DNA here is from genome assembly GCA_033119305.1 of Pinctada imbricata. Classification (NCBI taxonomy): domain Eukaryota; kingdom Metazoa; phylum Mollusca; class Bivalvia; order Pterioida; family Pteriidae; genus Pinctada; species Pinctada imbricata. The sequence continues at coordinate 34,604,124 of VSWD01000012.1, read as the reverse complement.
GCATTTAGTGATTACTGACACTAAAAACGGCAAAAATCAGATAAAAATTACCCCTAGAGGGTAGGGCCATGAAGCCCTAAATCGGCCCTGTTTCCTAACATTTGAATAAATTCAATATTTTTTGTAATTTGATACTTTGCAAAGTTCTTTAACAAATTCTGTGTTGAGATGTTGTAAATATTGCATTTATCACTAGCTCAAAGCCTTTTGAAAACCCCAAAATCGGCCATTTTCCGTGCAATTGCTGCAAAACCTACATGTTTCTTTAAAATTAACCTTGGCCACATGCATCGAGAAACATGAACATTTTACAAATGAAAGATAATCATTATATCTTATTGTCACAAAAATTTCATGCTTCTCGACAAATGTGGCCACATCGACATTCGCCACTAAAAACACATTTTCAAGCATTTTTGACCATATTGTGTCTATAACGCCAAAATGACGTCACTTCATGATGTCATAAATCCCCCTATGTTGCTCCGGTTGGTGATATTTTCCTTTCATTAAAAGCGGGAAACATTAATTATATTTTATGTAATATATCAAGTATTTCTCATTAAGTTTATTTTCAAGGAAAATACAGGGCCATTTTAGTGACTTCGTGGTCCTGCCCCTTTACCTTCATTTTTGACTTGAAATTTCCTTATTTTTCTCTTGGCACAGCAAGCGTCCTGTTATATATATATATATATTTATTCAGGCAAAGCACATTATTACAAGTCATAAAATAAATATGTTGCACATGATTCATGTTTATCACAGATTGTATCACATACATGTATGTATTAAATTATATCACAGATGAGCAATGTATCACAAATTTATAATCACAGTCCAGATGTTATCACATATATGGAAGTATTATCACAGACCTGAGTGGTATCAGCATATCAAATATAATCATAATCATTAAATATCACTATCATAATTAGAAAATCTTTGCCTAGGATTACCCATTAAAGTAAAAATATTACTTATTTCCAATGGGGTCCTATACTACCTTACAGTATATATTTAAATTCAAATCAAACATTATAATTATCTCTCATAATTGCAATATGAGTACAGAATACTAATGTACTTTATACCTGAATAATCAGTAAAATAATGATATAAGCTAACAGAGCGAAAATAAAACTATTAACAAGAGTATTTATAACCACGATATTAACCTAAAACATAGTTTGAACATAAAGCACAAATGAAAGCAATGCCAATCGGCCAGGACATTCCCTTTCCAAATTGACATGCTAACAAGTGATGCTAATTTATAACGTTTAAAATACTATGCATTTATAAAATCACTATTTTCCTTTTCCCTAGCCCTTTCTGTCAGATGCTCTTTGACTGCTGTCTTGAAACTCCCCCTACTTCTTAGAGATTTGATGTTAACTGGGAGTGAATTCCAATCTAAAATCGCATTGTAATAGAAATTTGACTTATTTTGAGTCCCCACCCTTGGAACCTGAAAATTCAAATTTGAACCCGCCCTTGTATTGTTGTTGTTTCTTTCAAAATTTAAACCTAAATATGATGGAGCAAGGTTCTGAGCAATATTGAATACATGGTTGAGCCTTAGCTGACTGACTCTATCAGGGACACTTAGCATATTTACACTTTCAAAAATGTCACAAGTTATTCTGGTCCTAGGTTCCAAATTCAAAATAAACCTGATAGTCTTGTTTTGTAGAATCTGCAATTTCTTCTTAAATGTTTTTGATAGGCCTTCATACCACGAGGAACAACAGTAATCAAAGTAACACTGAATTAAAGAATTTGCTAGGGTTGACCTTGACCTTCTGTCTAACCAATTTCTATTTCTGTACAAAAATTTTAACCTTGAGTTGACCTTCTTTATTATATCATCTACAATGAATGTACCTTTTAGAAACTTGTCAATTCGTATTCCTAGGTATTTGACATGGTCACTAGATTTTATGATATGGTTATGACATTTAACTACAAATTCACCAATTGTATTTAATTTTCTACAGGGGCCAAAAAGTATACACTCTGTCTTTCCCAAATGCAGTGATAATCTATTGTCTATCAGCCACTCAGAACAATTTTCTAAAACCTTACCAAGCTTGTTTGAAATTACACTAGGGTCTGAATGTGAAAAGAGGATGGCAGAATCATCTGCATACAGTACACATCTCGCATTCGACAGCTTTGCTCGTTGCGATGACCCCCTTTGAACACACAGTGCATGGGTGTGTAGGTTTGCGGCTTCCCGGACCAGGGTTGAGTTGTACATCACCACTAACCAGCAATGATAAATACATGTAAGAGGCACTACATGCTTCTAAATGTGGAACAATAACGACTGAATCAATATGAATGTTTTCTCCGAATATCTTCTGACCAAGCCTGATTTCGTGAGCTTTCGAAAGTGAAAATAGGACAAAGTCCTTATAGTGTTCAAATTTCACATCTTTAATGCCAACTAGACAGTATTTGCAGATGGTAGACTCGAATAAACTCTCATTAATATGTTTCTGATGCTGAGACACAGTTCCAAAAACTTAAGGTAAAATATTAAAAATATTGCTGTCTTGATTTTTGTACCACCCGCCATCTTGAAAAGTTATATCTATCATAAAACTCAATGCATTTTGCAAGAAAGGAGGTAATGATGTCCAAAAGGTACGAAAATGAAAAATTTGCTTCAATGGTATCCATGGCAACGTAGTATCTAAAAGTAGATTTCTTCACCGTCTTTAAAGTAGCACAAAAAGACTGATCTCGTTGCCGGAACTCACATTGACCGGGTACCTTAATTTTTTTCAATTAGAACATCATATATACCCAATATGCGAAAAATCATGAAAACCATGACATGCCGTGGCGCAAGAATTTTGGTGGTAAGGCCAAAGTTTTGTTTTTTTTTCTGTTTTGCGTCAACGTGCTGGTAGGTTTTTGTACCACTTTTTCCAAAAACAAACACATCTTTTTCCCAAATACGGAATTCCAAAACCATATTCGATTGTTAGATTATTTTTCCTGATGACACCGTCTAAGCGCTTAAACGCATACCGCATCTTACAAAGCGTTAAAGTAACATTGAAGTAAGTGCAACGAGAGCCAGAGATGAATAAAAAAAGGGCATTTTGTCTCCTTCCAAGGATCAGAAGGGTTAAACATGGCTGGGAATGACGATGAAAGATTAGTACGTTACTCTGGGGTCACTGTAAAGTGCGAAACGAAACAAACAAAAACGAAACAAATCAAAACGAAACGAAATGTGTTCTTAGTGCACCAATTCAAGACTAATCTATAATATGAATTACGGCAAAGGCCTTGAAGCGAAGCGAAGACGGTACATAAAATTGCATGGGCCGACGCAAGTTGCAGTGTTTATATAGGATACGAAACAAAGGATTAAAAAAGATCCATATAGCATACGAAACCAAGGATTCAAAAATTTTCTTACAGGATACGAAACTAAGGATTCAAAAATTTTCAGTCTCCTGTTGCAGACTCATAAGCTAACACTTTTCGACTATTTCACTACTTTTCATCCTAGCTTTATATTATGCACTGTAAAAACCAAATCTACACCATATATCTACAAAAATAGATATTCATCTAGAAATATTTTCGTATAAAAACTGACTAAAATGGCGGCGCCAATCTTGCCAATTCTTGGTTGAAGAAAAATAAATTGGTCAGAATGTATCTTTTCTTCCTTATTTTCGTTCATTTTTCCACTTGTTTCGTATATATGTGTCGGGCCCGCTTGCTCGCTTCGCTTCGCTATTAAGTTACAATTGGAAAACCGCTTTCGCTCCTGTTGCCTGTTTTGGCAAATATAATATATGGTTGTCCTAAAATGTATGTAAAGTGTGTTTAACTTACCTAGTCATGGCTGAACCTAAATATATGACATTTACCTTTAAAGTGGCCTTGATTTTCATTTGATCAACCCTGCAAGTTTGATAGATTTTAATGCTTATCAATCAATGTCTATTCATGTATATGAAAATAGATGACTTCCAGACAAACAGACCTACAGGTGCAGGACAAAGTTATTCCTTTATGTCGCTCTCTGTTGCATGCAACATAATGTTGTCATGAATCTCTGATCAACTTTTATGCCACAGAGTAGTGTATTTAAGCCCATTTGTCTTTACAGTACATTTCAGTTTGGAAATATATCTCTGCTATTCACTGATCTATTCTAGGTGTTTAGGGCAGGGTAGAACTATTTTGAAGGTAGGGAGAGATGCTTAAATGTGTAATTGTACGGGTTTGAATGGGACAAAAAATAATGACACTCTTGATATCAATCATATTACACTATATTCATATGATTAATATAGTTTACTTGCTATTTGGATATTCAAATAATTCTTGAAATAGTGAGTAGTTATAGTGAATAGTAATTCATAGCTTAAAGATACAGTGTCACTGACAATTTGTTTTTTTATTGAAAACGTAAAATCTATTTCGAAGGGTCTAGATTGAGAAAAAGATAAGCCATGAAAAATTTATTTGAAAATATGTAGTAACAACCATAATATTGTCGAATTGGTAAAATCTAAAGTAGGTCCATACTCGCATGACGTCATACGTAACACAATAGAAAACCCGATTATGGTGAGTAGATAGATTTCCGATTGAAGAAGTAGAAATGTGAATAATTCATTTTATGGAGACTGAGTGAAGCTTATTTTAAAAAACTCCAATTTAAGTGATTTTGTTTCAAAAAGACACAAATAAAAGATATTGATTTGTAAGAGAATGCTTGAAAACTCGACACAGGTTTTTAAGATCGAAGATATTTTTGATAATGTATAATGACAGTGGTGTTAAGATTTGGTAACCATTGAGAAAATGATGTCATATCTATAAGATAAACTCAATTTTAAATAAGAATGATGGATCTTGTACAATGTTAGAATGTTATTACTCTTGTAATTTGTATGATTTTATCGAAAATTTAAGGGGATAGGGTTCCTAGATAAGCTATAGAATGGATACTAGATGGTGAATTCATTACACTTATTCATTTTTGTATCACAAAATAATATTCCATTAACACGATATCAATCTTAAAGAAATTGTTGTGAGGAATCACTCAGAATATTGCTTTTTGTGTGTCTGGAGCTTTAATTTTTTTTCAGAATTTTCGTAAGACGGTGCTCTAATAGGTTTTCAAATAGTTAATTAGAACCTGGAATCTAAATCATGTAAATGTTAAAGATTCTTAGTATAATTTATATTGATTCTTCCATTTTCTGTCATTTTCATTAAATCCTGACTTGAAATGGTATAAATTATTTGGAATAACAAAATCGATCGGAATATTTCAAAATGCAAGAGAAAGTGACCATATTTCGCCGTATATTTTGTACATTTCTTTGAAAATCTGGAAACTTGGAGGCGAATTCAATAGTTACTTTTGCTAGAATTTTATTTACCTCCATTCTCGATTGAAAAACTTCAAATTTTAAAGAACTTATTTTACGCCGTGCATTGTTTCCTTATAAAACGTCAAAATATTTCATTTCCATGTTTTCGGGGTGACCATATTTCGCCGTTTTTGTTGATATGTACCATATTTACATACAAACGGACAAAAATTGTGATTTCATTTTCAGGAAATGTTTCGTCACCACAATTTCTATGAAAACATGCCAAATAAATGTTTTCTTTTTTTGGTTGTTATAAAAATTTCGGATGTTTACGTCTAGAATTTGGTGTTTTCGATAAATTTTCCCTATTGTGGTATTTTTTTTTTTTGGTCAAAATTGAGAGCAGGATATATCACAATCTATCAAAACATGACTACTACGGTCATATTTGAAAGGATATAGAAAAATAAACTTGACGAACATATCCGACATCCCTTGACACTGTGTAGCATCACTTGACTTTAGTTGGTGAAACCACGAATAAATAAAATGCGTAGTTGGAGGAAAGAAAACAGGAACTGCAATAATTGCTTTGACTAGATTCTATCTTTTCATAGCCTATATCCTTGTCTATAATGATACTTTTACAATCGTTGACTAGTTAGAAATTAAAACGCCGTATTTTTTACAAACCTAGTGACAAAAGCTGTAGATATGTGCATGGAAACCACCACAACATTGTGTTTAACATATTTCGACCAAGACATTCCTTTCGTCAGAATGCTTGTAAAAACTAAAATGATTTCTTGATCGACAAACAAAAAATCATGAAAATATCATTTTTCTACTAGGACATCGGCTATGAAAAGATAAAATTGAATCAAAATAATCAGAACAGTACCTGTTTTCTTTCCCCTAAACGAGCGGTATGCCTCCATTTTGTGTTCGTGGTTTCACCAACTTAAGTCACGTGATGCTACACAGTGAGTTAGAAGCAATAAACTATGAAACGGCGAAATATGGTCACCGGCGAAATATGGTTCCTCAATTTAACATTGAAAATGCCTATCTAAAACTTATTTTGTCTGTATATTATGACTGCATAAACCCTCGACCATGTAACATATACCAAAATTTACGACTAAGCAAGATCTATTCAATGATATAGCGCTTTTTTTAATAGTTCAGTTCATTGGAAGAACCAAGAGGAAAATCTCTCTCTCTCTCTCTCTCTCTCTCTCTCTCCCCCCCCCCCCCCTCTCCTCTCTCTCTCTCTCTCTCTCTCTCTCTCTCTCTCTGATGTAATTTATTTCCTTTTCATTATGCTGTTCCCATAAATTCTAAATATTCTTGTTTAACGATCATTCCCACTCTTTAAGTTGCCATCTTGATATTTATATGTTGTATATGATAAGGAGAGGGCTTATGTAATGTTGTTATAACTTTTCCCAGTCCTATTTCATGTTATTATGAAATAAAATATGTTTAAACTAAAATGATATAGATTTTATTCTAATTGTTGCATGACAAAATTATCAAAATCCCATTTATCCACTTTCCGAAATCGAGCCACGCGGACAGTAGAGGTTGACGTTTTCAAACGGCTATAGCTGCGAATATATGCGTTAGATTTGCCTGAACATATTTGAATTTATTCAAATGAGAATGTAATCTTTCACATGAAAAGAGAGATTTTGTAAAATTAAATAATGTTCAGGGACACCGTACCTTTAATTATAAGTGTTATTCCTTAGTTAAATTATCATGGATGTAAAAGTGTACAAAGAAATAGCGCAATCATCTACAGAATTCTGGCTCAGGCGATATTTTGGGGTTTTTTCGACTTATTTGTTTTTCCCTTGCTTGCTGGTAGGTTTTTAGATCACAACCTTACGCAAAACAGAAAAAAAAACCCAAGACCGTGGCCTAAAAGAGAATTGGTCTTAAATCTGAAATTAAGATGAAATTTATTTTCTTGAATTATATTAGGTATCCTACAATTACCACGAAAATCATCGACATTCAATAGTTTGTGAATAGTTTTAAAAAGTCCCTCCTTTGTTTTAACTTAAGCTGAAATACCAAAAACTCATTTGAACTCCAGCCAGGTACATCTTAAAAAATTTTCAGGAGGGGGGTCCCAAGCTGTCAGGTCGGTTTCTGTATTTTTGTTTTTGTAAAATAAGAAAACCTCGGAAAAGTAAGATTTTTGTTTTGTTTTTGTAAATTCCCGTCACTCACTCTTTAGGAAAAGAAATAAACTTGTAAGGAAAAGAAACAAGAATCTGAAACATACAAAAATAGCGACAACATTTTACATCTGATTATTTTACTGTGAAGAAATATCGTCATATAATACTTAATTATTTCATCCTTATGGATTATTGTTAAGATACAGTCGAGCAAGACATACTTACCTAATATGTACATAAAAATGTACATAGAGACAATCATCGAATTTGACAGGTTTCCATGGAGCTGTTGCGACGTGTGTTGCATGAAAACACCAGACGCTGACTTTCCGGGCATGTGGTCTCACTACGGAATGTTCTTCATTCCTGGCTTCGCAACCGTTTCGATGGGAATTCTCACGATTTGGCCTTGCCTTCTCGATCTTTGAGACTGAATAAGTGTAAGGTACTTCTTTGATGTTTATATGAAAAATAATTTTTCGGGCGGAATAAATTGAAAGAACGATATATAACTACCATAACGCCCCTATTTTGTAGATTCCGGTCTAAATAAGATAATAAACAATAAATAAACGCAGAGGTATATATATTGCGTGCACAAATCCCATAGATCCAACATACTTTGAAATAATAAGCAACACAGAAACAAATGATATCCTGAAATAAAGAACAAAGAAACGAATATATACGAGTTTTAATTGTAATATCGTCGACATGTGACTATTTGCACTACCACTTTCAAGCATATCTATATTGAGGTACTACAAATGTATTTAGAGCCGATAGCAATGGCGATTTAACCGAATATTTCGGTTATCCCTGTTAACTTTGAGTTCTGATGACATTAAAAACGAGATTTTCATAACTATTCTTTCTTATAAAATGTTAAATTTTCTTCTGCTTTTAAAAGTGACACCGATTTTTTATAATCAATCGATGTATAGACTATCAAAAAAGGGCTCTGTTCACTATTGCAATTTTTATTTTCCAGTCAAATCGACACAAGTGCAGAAATGGTCATCGGCATCCTAACAGAGATGCGGCAGACAAATGCAATAAAGCGTCAGTATTTAGAATAGATGTTTTCATTAAAAAAGAGAAACGATACAATCTAGTTCATCAATTGTATTTGCATGTAAAATAAATCAATAAATAAATCAATAAAATAAGTAAATTCTAATATTCATAAAAAATCTTTACTTTTCTTTCTTTTGTGCATGGTCGGATCAGTTCAGAAAAACATAGCATCATGACAGATTCAAATATTATCCCATGTAACAACGGACAAATACACTATCACAAGAATGAAGAAGAGAGGAAAAAGTGTAATAGGCCATATGAGTATGTATTTTCATTTTGTCTTTCTAGGAAATAAACCTGCTTAATCGGACAAATTATTTCTCTCTCTGACTATTTTCTAAGTTTTCATGTGTATTACTGACAGCAGGTTCTTATTCAGAAGACAATTATCAGAGTTAATGCCTTCAACACAGCTCTCTACAGATATATTTTCTGTTTTACATGATAAACCACTATGGACAACGTTTGGTTGTTCCATGAATGAAATTCATACACATATGTATATAACGATATTGCTGCGACTACCTTATTTCATAGCGTATTCTGTTTCTCAGTCAGAGAACTGTACAAGATGAACGAATGTATCACGCCACTTCTTCAGTGGAAGAGACTGACCTGCTGACTACTGGATCAGGAAGGTATAGTCTATTTATTTGTTGGGATTGCTCCTTTAATCCTTTTGCTAGCTTAAGTTATTCTATTTTCTTGTATCAAGTTTGTCCATATTTCATTCTTTTTTTTTATTAGCTCACCTGAGCGAAGCTTCACAGGAAGCAAGTACTCACTGCCCTCTACCAAGTTTGTGTTTTTCGAGTTGATCGGAAATCCAAGATGGCCGCCAAGGCTCTGATTGGCTGACAAATTTTCGACTTCTCCTCAAAAACAGCTGCACAGAATCTCTCGAAACTTCACAGGAAGCAAGTACTCAATGCCCTCCACCAAGTTTGTGTTATTCGAGCCGATCGGAAATCAAAGATGGCCGCCACATGCTCTTTTTCGATGACTCATTTTTGACTTGTCCTCTTAAACTGCTGCACAGAATGTCACCAAACTTTACAGGAAGTAAGTTAACATTGTCCTTCTTAAAGCTTCACTAAAAGCTATTTCCTTCAGATCTTATACTGACTTTGATTAAAAACATCCATACAGTCTTCTCTGGTGAGCGATGCGCCCCACTTGGACCTCTTGTTTCGTGTTACATGGGGGGGGGCGGTTTCAAACTTAAATTATTGTTTTGCCTCCTTATTAAAACGAGCTGGAATGGACAGAGCTGACGCAAAACAAAGAAAAGTATTCTGTTTTTTTTTTTTTAATTTTATCATATATATCACTTTGTTCTTTACCAGTTTTTGGTTATCAAAACTGAAAAGGGCAAAATCCTTATTTTTTTCAAACGATTTCTGTCAAGTGCGAAATAAGTTAAGTTGTAGCTCACTTAAGCAAAGCTCATGGAATTCATTCCCTCGACATTGACCCTTCGACATTATTGATATAAACACTTTTTTCACGTTGCAGTGTGGAGCAGTTCCCCGTGACCTGACGTTTGTCAAGTGTATGAATTACTTCTTTCCAGCTCTGTCACCCACAAGAAGCTTTGTTTTGGCCATTTATCAATATGACATCATATATATTTTTTTGCTTTTTCGGAAACTTGCCATTTCACCGATACATATCGAAATTAAAGGAGCTTCTTAGCACCATCCTTCCAATGCTATTTTTAACATAGATCTTATTTGGATATGCTACTAAATCGACCTACATGAAATTTGGAGCCGCGCACTCTGTAATGTAAATGTACAAATATAATTTCAAAAAAATTAAAGAGGGCTCTACTGAAATGATTTTTGGTGGCTCCGCTGGAGCATCACTGATGAAAATTTGATATTCGAAACACGTGTCTGGTGCATGGAAATTGGTTTGGAATTTTCAAGAAGGTAGAGAGTTGGAACCCTTCGACATTATTATTGTCATTGAGAGTTGTTCATCGTCTGTCGCGACGTTGCTAATTTTTCTTCTCCAGAACCACTGAAGGAAGTTTGATGAAACTTTGGAGGAATGCAGGTAACATGGTCCCCAACTAGTCTTGATCAATCAATTGGTGCCTCACCACAGGCAAATGTAGGTCACAGGGGCGACTCTCTTTGAAACATTTCTTCATATCCGAAACACATATTGACAAAGCGAAAGGATCAGGATGACCTAGATGTTCTTAAGTAATATTGTTATCTTTGGTTCCAATTCAAAGTACGGGTTTTTGATGTCTTTTAGGACTTTGTAAGAAAGGGTTATTTTAAACAGTTCTTTTCTATCATCTCTATAAATGTGTTGTATTGTGCAGGCATTTATAATTCAAATTTAAGTCTTTCAATGATTTTACATGATTTTTCTTTAAAATCTAATTTTTCTGATTCTTCTTTAATTAATTTTTTATGTCAAAAAGGAAGAATTTAGGAGTTATCGTCAAAAATCTTCAACTTCTTTAGATCTGTATTATTATAAACACTTATTTCTTGTTGCAGTGTGGAACAAATTATCTCGTTCCCCGTGACTTGAAGTTTATTGATTACTTCTTTCCAGCTCTGTCATCGGAAGGAAACTTTGTTTCGTATCAATTTGACATCATATATATTATTCTTCGATTTGTCATTTCATTCAAAAATATCATCGAAATTAAAGGATATTAACATTTTAGCACTATCCCTCAAATGCCATTTTGAACATAGATTTTATTTGGATATGCTTCTCTATCGACCCTACAAATTTGGCGCCGAGCACTCTGTAAAATAAATGCACAATTGTTAAACTTCTTCAAATTCAATACAATCATATAACATCATTTAGCATGGACCAGACATGCACGTTTCGGGTACTTAACCATCGTCGGTAATCCTCAATCTTAACAATTTAATACTGGCAAAGAGTGTGAAAATTATTACGTCAAAAAAAATTACCGAAAGACGTAGCTGGATGTGTGGGATATGATACTACAGGACCCACGTTTTAGAAATTTCAAGAAATTTTGATGACAGAAATTATCGAATGCATGAACGTTGAAGAGACGATCAACCGAGGTTGATCGAACTTGGCTACATGTGCCCTCGGGTCTCCTGGTTCACCAGCAGTGACATTCATGAAGTGGTACAAATGTTAAACATCTTCAAATTCAATAGCATAATTTAAGAACAGATACATTTTTAGCATGGACCAGACATGCACGTTTCGGGTACTTAACCCTCGTCAGACAACAAGAGGGCGCTATTGAAATGAATTTTGCCGCTCCTGCAAAATCATTTTGGCTTAAGTATCACTGATGAGTTTTTAATAGCAATTCTCTGTAAGGACCAAAAGAATTTCAATAGCACGTGGAAATAGCATGTCTCCAATTTTGGTGATTTTTGGTATGGAAGGTGTATATGATGTACTGAGACAAAAATAAACTTCCTTTTTTACAAAATAAGTTTTCGTTGCCATGGAAACCATGTACGAAATTTTACGCATCAGTAGGATACTAGTAACATGGCATTTTCACAGGGCTCGTTTCCACCATGGTTACGGCTATTACAGTCAACTGAAATTTCATTAATTTTTCTTTATATCTTTCATTGTATAAATACTACACAAGAAGTATGCTTCCAGCCGCTATTCTTTTTGTCAATATGCTCAAAATGTAGGCAAAAATCTGTTTTGAAGAGGCCCTATTTAAGATCGAAAAAGCTCCTAATTTAACATGATTTTGCTCAGTTTTAAGGGCAACTAATCTGAAATGTCAGGCTAACTTGATTTCTACTGCCAATTATCTTTTATGTTTAATCCTCGATCTTTAAGAGAATATTAAATTTGAGTGGGACCTCTTCACAATTTTATTCAAAAGGGTATAAATAATGGTTAACATTGTGACATTTTGTTCAGTGCTATTACACATAGAGTAATTTACTTGTAAACTTTTAGCTGTCCGTTTTCTATTGTTATGCATTTTTTATCAGTGCATATAAAAGAGCTTTTAAAAAATCACCTTTAAAATATTAAGGTCACAGGACCCAATCACAGGGTCATCTTGAGTTCAATTCACAAAATTTGGCAAAGTACTGTGATTTTTCAAAAATATGAGAAGCAGTTACTCAAAAATCATGTGGTCTTGAGTAAAACGAACACATACATAGTTATTTTGGCTATATCCCCTATTCATTGACCAAAGTTGCAAAAATCTCAAAATCAATGACATCATTGATTTCTAGCTAGTATTTCATACAAACATGTAAAAAATGTGAGATTATCATTTCTGGAGCTTTTTTTGAGAAATCTTCTGAACTAAAAATTGTCATGTTTTTCCACCTATTGGTTCTAATTTTATAAGAAGTATTTTTGAAACAAATATATGACAGTCAAGCCTAAAATTAGTAACAATAAATAACAACAAAAATGCAAATTTTATTGAAATTGGAACCTATATTTTGAATTGACCTCGAACTTAGAGTCAATGACCTTGACAAATTTTGGAAGTTCTCAAACAAATTATAATGTCTAATGATGTCCCTACATAAAAATTAAGCAAAATAAGTTATTTAAACCATACTAAAAATCAATTTGAAAAGATATAGTAATCATGTGTCAAATAATAGATGTATGAATCGCAAGCGATATAAGTCCCCTACCGGCATTAATTCATGTCCTTCAACACTGCCTTGACCTGTACTTACACCTAAAGATGAATCTAACATCAAATTAAGTTCAATATGTCTATTAGAAGAAGGTCTGGAAAATAGAAATAATTAAATTTGCTATGAGGCCATACCTTTTGTACGAACAAATTAATAAAACCCAACTTCAACTTATTCTTTGTCATACTATAATGTATCTGCATACGAAATATCAGCTCAATATCTAAAACAACAGGCATGAAAAGACTGGAAACTGAGAATTCCAGGGGCCATAACTCCTGTAGAAATTGGTCAATCAAATTGAAACACGAACTTGACCTGAGATATATTCCCATAACAAAAATGATTTCAATATCTGCATTATCATGGAAGAAAAATCCGGAAAACTGAGAATTTCATGAAATTTGCTAAGTCCAAGGGTCTAACTCTTGTGAAAATAGGTCAATCGAAACCAAACTCAAACTTGATCTGTATAACACTAAGATGTAATCACTTGTAAAAAATTACTTCAATATCTACAACAACAGCAGAGAAAAGTCCAGAAAACTGATAACTTCGTGAATTTTGCTAAGTCCAGAGGCCAAAACTCTTGTAAAAATAGGTCAATCGGAACTAAACTCAAACTTGAGCTGTAAACACTAAGATGTAATCAAATATAAAAGATAATAGGGAGGTTGAGATTTCTTACGTGTAACTTGTACGTGTACTTGTATTCTGATCGCTATTGTGATGTCATCATTTATTGCGTTTGACGTCATTTGCTGTACAAGGTACACGTAACCAGTGAACGTGTAAAGTGCGAGGTACAAAAAATGTACACGTAGGTCTTTACTTCAAGATATTTCACCCCCTTTATTCTATCAAATATTATAAAAAATATAGCATTCAATTCAGAATGATTGTAGTTTCTTTTCAATATAGATTTAACCGAATTTAATGCTCCTTTTGAATTTAACCTGTCCAAAAGTCAACTCTAATTCATTACGATTTTACAAGTACACGTAATTGTCTTTGAAAAGAAATCTCAACAACAGTAACGTGTTGTTCAACTTGTAAACTAGACCTACCCGTACAACTTACAAGTAGGAAACCTTAACCTCTCTAATATCTACAACAACAGCCGAGAAAAGTCCGGAAAACTGAGAATTTCATGACATTTGCTAAGTCCAGGGGCCATAACTGTTGTAAGAATAGGTCAATCGGAACCAAACTCAAACTTGATCTGTATCGCATTAAGATGAACTCACATACCAAAAATGAGTTCAATATATGCAAAGACAGCAAAAAAAAAAAAAAAAATTCTGGAAAACTAAAGTGTGACTGACAGATGGACAGACAGACGGACAGACAGACATGCGGGATAGAAACTATAAGTCCCCTACGGCGAGCCGGTAGGGGACTAAAAAGTTGCCATGGTAACCATTTTTGACATCAAAATATAGGAAAACAAAACCAGGTACCGCTTATATTTTTCAATGATTATATTTGTCACATGAAATCTAGTTTGTTCTGACACAAGTGATGGTGTTATCAGCCTGAAATTTTGCGTTATTTTTTGCTTAAAAATTGTAAAAATTTAACAAAAATAAGCCTTAATTTTGACCGTATTTTTTCGATTTTTTTCTAAAAATAGAGGTTTTAAAGGTTAAAAGTTGTTAATACCAATAAGGTCAAACAATGATTTCCATGGCAACATAAAAACCAAAGACAACTTACTTGACCATTTTAGATCTATAAATAGACACCTCGTTTCCATGGCAACCGGAATTCTTATTTTCAAAAAATTGTTATTTTTTAATTCAGTGCATTATACATACCAATTATAGAGAAAATCATAAAAATGCATGACATGCTATTTCCAAAATATTTTGGTCCTTACAGTGAATTGATATTACTATTCGAAACACGTGTCTGGTGCATAAAAATAGGTTTGAAATTTCCGTCAAGAAGGTGTAGAGTTGGAACACTTCCGTATTATTGGTAAGAATGAAGTACTCAAGTTCACCTCCTACGGAAGCGTATAAGTGCCAGATTGATGCTCTTTCTTATTTATTTTTGTTTTTTACACTTTTCTGTAAATTTTACACTTTTTCTGTAAATTTTACACTTTTTCTGTAAATTTTTCACTTTTCTCTGTTAATTTTTCACTTTTCTCAGAAAATTTTTACACTTTTATGTGTAAATTGTACATTTGTATGGAAATTGTACACTTTTATATGTAAATTGTACACTTCTTATGTAAATTTTACACTTTTACACCTTTTACTGTAAATAAAACACTTTTATGCGTAACTTAATTTTACACTTTTTTCTCTACATTTTACACTTTTTTCTGTAAATTTTTTACTTTCTTTCTGCAAATTTTTTTTACTTTTTTTTTGTGAAGTTTTCTGTAAAGTTTACATTTTTAAGTGTAAATTTACACTTTTATATGTATTTTTTTACAATTTTTTAAATTTTGCACTTTTGTGTGTAAATTTTTACACTTTTTTTTGTAAATTTTACACATTATATGTAAATTTAACACCTCTTTTGTGTACAATTTTTTCTTTAAATTATACACTTTTTTTCTGTAAATTATACACTTTTCCTGTAAATTTTACACATTTTTCTCTAAATTTTAATACCTTTTCCTTTAAAGATACAGTGTCCCTGACAATTTTTTTTTATTGAAAACGTAAAATTATTTCGTAGGGTCTAGATTGAGAAAAAGATAAGCCATGAAACATTTATTTGAAAATATGCAGTAACAACCATAATATTGTCAAATTTGTATTTAATCCCCATATACTTCTATTGTAAAAACGCAATACATTGAAGGTGACGCTATTGGATTGAATTAGAGATGCGCACCCCAATTTAAAAATGACGTTTCAAACGGCTATAGCTGCAAATATATGCGTTAGATTTGCCTGAAAATTTGAATTTATTGAAATAAAAGTGTAAACTTTCACATGAGAAGAGAGATTTCGCATTAAAACATTTTGTAAAATTAATTAATTTTCAGGGACACTGTACCTTTAAATTTTACACTTTTTTCTTTTAGATTAGTATCGCGATGATGCATGCGTAGTACTGTGTGGCAAGATCCTTATTATTATAAATTCAACTATGTAAACGAACATCGCTGATTTTGTCAAACAGATAGAATGCTTTTTCATTTCTTTATAAACCAATTATGATGGCCTTCCGATGTGATTTTTTATGAATAATCTCGGAAACAACTGAATTTCGGATTGAAATGTGCTTCATATCGAGAGACACTACCTGAAATCGAAGTTGTTGCCAGTCATCTCCGATTATTGACCGACATTGATAGACTGAAGGCTAAAGATCAAAACAAGTTAGAAGTAGCCATTTTCTAAAAAAAAAAAAATACATTTACATCTCTTATATGTTATATACGTCAATCCATTACACTTGATGACCGTGATATATGACGATGTAAATATGGGAAGAAAAAAATATTTTGAAATAATCAGTTAGAATGCTGAATGTTTGATTATGCAGTGGATGATTGTGTCTTTAGAATGCTGAATGTTTGATTATGCGGTGGATGATTGTGACTAGTGAGAAAGTGTTGTAGATTATGCCAACGTATGTATGTACAGTAGATCCCTCCTATGAATAAGGAGCACCCCTACAGAGATAAGGTAGGAGGGTCCTTGTATTGACATGCACAGAAGGGAACTTAGTATGAGAAATTTATAAAGCATTGTGAGAATCTACGTTTCTTCCATTTTCTTACATGGTTCAGCATGTTTGTGATCTTTAAATGTAAACACAATGTACATGAATATAATAAGGCTGGTTATAATTTCATTATAATATCCTATAATTGTTTCTTAGGATTGGATAGCACCCAGAAAATGGTCATTTTGAGTCATTCATAAGGGTTCATTCATAAATTTCAAAGCAATTCTCAAACTGAAAATAGCTATTTCTGCATACCAGATTTTAAAAATTCATTTAAAATCAGTATTTTGACTAAATAATCTGAAATTTTGAGTAATGATAAAAAATGCATAATCTTTTATATGTATATGTTATTGGTTTCGAATTATTTTAAAGCGTTAATGAGAAATCATGTGTCAAGGGGTGGGGGGGGGACTGTACATACAATGTAAATGTATAAATAGGCAGCTTTATAAGAATTTCATCATATATTCCACAATTATAGCAACTTCAAGATGAAAGACAAAGGTCATTCATAAAGGTCAAGGTCATATTAAGGCTAAATACAGCTTTTAAATCTTTTTCAATTCAGTATGGTCTGAAATTTTGCTTATCAAAAGAAAAATGCATGTGATGTGGAAGATTTTCAGATTTGTTTGCATGAGAAATTGTGTACGAAAAAAGGGAGGGGATGCTGAAGACATAATTTATAGAAGATCATTTGTTTAAAATTCACAAACTGTTTTGCAGAATATGAACTTTCAGACAAAGGTATTCAAGGTCATATTAGGATTAAAGGTCAAGGTAATAGTGATAATTTCTGAAAGGTCAAAGACGCTCAGAATATCAAACTTTTGGTATCAAAATCATTACGTTAGGGGAACATCTATCTTTTTTTGACAAATTTTGTCTTTATAGGTTTTGCATTTGACTTTCATTTACTGATTCTTTATCGATAAGTAAATATGAATGGAAGTATAAAAATGTTAACAGTGTTTGTTACACTAGGCCGCAAATTTAATTTACTTTATTTTTGTACTATGCAATGAATGATTAAGACATAAAAAAGAAAAGATCTACACTGTACAATGTTCATGATCTTAACATTTCAGAAAATCAACAGATGAAATGTCGGAATCGCACAATAAAAGTAATCATGATGCATCTTCATCACAACAAAGGAATGCCAGATCAGAAACTACATCACAAAGGTTAGTTTGATATGCTAGGTTTGTTTTCTCTGTTTTTCAGTGATCAAAGAAATTGATTCAATATGTTAAGCGGGTTTCTTACTTGCTTCTACAAGGTATGTCAAATAAATTATTACAGTACTTACTTGCTCCGTTCTGTAATGTTGAAGCAAAAGTTTGACATTAATGCATTAAGGTATCCGTTGTACTAATACATATGTATGTGTATTTTATAGTTGGAATTACGGAATATGTTTAAAAGTCGTCTTCCGACATCAAAGGTCAACATGCCAACCACTATCTAAGGCACGAAAACTATCGAGACACTTCCGAAGATTACCGAGATAATTTTAACACTGTTTAAATGGACGAAACGTCAGCGAGATCTCAATTTGTAAATTGGATACGTTAATTGTCAATCCCATTTAATATTTTTTTTCGAATAGAAATTATCTGAAGAAGAGTATTAGTGCAAGACTGATATTCTTTTTTTCTTAAAGCATATCTCAAATCATGTGCATCAAAAGTGCAACAAGTTTAATATGCTTTTACATTTCAAAAACTTGTAAAATCAATAAGAGAGCAAAAATTTAAGAGAGAGTTCAATTATGCATTGAGTATGAAATACGTATTTCAATAACATTCAGTTTTTAAAGGAGGGAGAAGCTGCCCCTTTTGACATCCGTTTTATATTTCAATTGTTATAGGACGTAACTACTCAGAAAACTGAAAACCTCATACTATCTACAGTAGTTTTATGGAACGAAATAGCCGATTCTCCGTCGAAAAAAAAGAGGAGATAGTGTTATATGAAGACATTGCTTATTACAAATGTATATGAAAGTATAGATGATTTTGGTAGAAGGAATAATTTCTAATAAACGTGTAATAAATAATTAATAGCTTTATTAAGGACGCATGGCACGGCATGTCTCATATTCTAATCAAATTTATACATACGGTTAGGTCTGACCCAAAAGTAAAATATAGTTTAAAATGTTTTTAATATCACATCCGGTTGCCATGGAAACGGACTTCAAACGTAGAACAAATGCATTTTGGGGTGTTTTTTAAGTCACATATATCACTTATGCAGCATTATCCAAAACAAGTAGAAATAAAATATTAGTACCATATCATTGCTCTTTCAAGTTGAATATTTATAATGTTGGGTTTATGGTCTTATCTATATGTTTCCATAGCACCAATTCAGGTACCCTTAAGCGTTTATGGTACTTTATCAAAATTCTGATAAATACATTTTTCAGTTTTTCATGCAAAAAATATCAGCATTCACATTGGAAGTTTGTGCTAAACTCAAATCGCAAATTGAAAGCAATTTTTGACAATATTAAAAATACTTTGTTTTACTAGATCATTAAACTTTAGTTCAAAGTGATGATATTTTATTAATATAGTAAAATAGAATTTTCATTACACGAAAGACAATTTTTAAAAAATATTCAGGAAATAACCCGTTGCTATTGGAGCAATTGTGTATTAATGCACATAAGCCCACATTGAGACCTTAGATACAGGCATCCAAACTTAAGTTTTCTGATTTTTTAAAATTCTAATTCGGCGTTGTATGCAAGCAGGAGATGCTTACTCTTCCTAGGCACCTGGTCTCTCTCAAATATCGAGAGTTCGCTTCTCTTCATATGGCGGAGATTTTTGTTTGTTTGCTTTGGTTCCTGTTTTATCCTGATTTTGTATGCCTTCGGTTTCTGATTTTCTGAATTATCGATTTTGTGATGTATACAGGGATATGGGCATTATCCATATCTTTCATTCAGACTTTGCTTTATAGTATATGTGAAAATAGTTGTGTAAGCCTGTTACGTTTTTTGAAGAAAAGGCTTCGAAAAAAAAGCGAAAAATGCTTATTTCTAGATTTTATGGCAACCATTATCAATTTCAATTCTTTTTCATATATTTTGATAGAGGCTTGCTTGATCTTTATTTATATTGAATTTCAACTTCATAGGAATAAAAATAAGTGTTTATGAAAATAATAAATAAACGGTTGCCATGGTAACATATGTTTCCCATAACTTGTTCACGGTTTTTGAAAGAACTGTTTGAGATAGATATATTCCAACAATTATTATCTGTTTATCATGATGCAGAAATTTTGAAAATAACTCTGAAGTTACAAAATTAGTAATATTATAGACCATAGTTACCGCTGCCAAGGTAGCTTATGAACATAACAACAAGTGGATTTATCTTGAATTTGCTCATTTTATCAAATAAATTCCATTTCCTAATCATATACCAATCAAGAGAGAAGAGAAACTGAAAAATACAAACAGCATTTTGAAATCAATTTATTAAAATTAGCTTATTTTGTTGTCATGGTAACCAGCCTTTTTCACATAGCAGACACTATCAGTGAGCTTATTTGAAATTTTAGGTCCATATCGTTAGGATGCTTTATAAATCGTCCGTAAATGTCTTATATAGACCAAATTATAGAGCTTAAAAAACCTCAATTTTGCCAATTGTTCAACTTTATAGGGCGTTACAATGGTAACCAGATGACATAGAAACAATTTTATGTCAAATTAATCTTTTTCATTGGCCTCTTCTTATCAGGGAAATTTCATGAAAATCAGAGACTATGCGTGCCGAAATTGTTTAAATGGTTACAGAGAATTGGTATTAAGTCCTTGCTGCGTTTTTCTAAAACAAATCTTAGAAAATCTACCATTCAAAACGGGAATCGGACACTAACCATAAACTCAACATTTTCTGCTGATATCTTCTGTTTCTAATCCATGACCTTGTAGATGTCATGACCTAAGTTGCAAGACGCTATGAGGTCACTTTCATTCCAATAACGCAGAAGGAATCCTACTCTATACCATCTTCAATTTGTTATGCACCAGACACGTGTTTCGAATATCAAATTTTCATCAGTGATGCTTCCAGTCAAAGTGCTTTTCATAAGCCACCAAAATTCATTTCACAAGCGCCCTCTTGTTTTATTTCTAGAAAACACTCCATATTCATTTTCTCAAATAGACAGGATAACAATCGAAAATGCGTCAGAATCATCAAACGCCATTTATACCATTGATGTGATCCCAATGTCACCAGACGGACACTCAGTTTGGTACTTGACCAATCGTCTAGTTGATAAGACTTGCACTCTGGCTGCCTGTGAAGATGGGCCCTGTCGAAATATCTTCTGAGAAGATAGCGCCCCGACCACCTGTCCTCTCTGAATGTCGTCGAGACTCCTCGGATGTATCATACATACGCTCGCTACAGCCTGCAGAGCACGGACTATATTTCGTATGCCCCCTTTTAATATGATTCACATTTGTATTCCTTGGGCCCCAGCGTTTTGCTGTCTAGCTTGCATTGTGCGGTCATCTTACAGTGAGGAGGCTATTTTACACTAGAGACGTTCAGAAAACTGTAAAAGTGTGAGGGTTGTGAGCACGTAATCTGGATAACCACAACATTACTACTTGCTTGGAAGAGGGCCATCCTACGTCGGCACCGAATGCCCATAGTCTCGTTGGTTCATGTGTACATGTAGTCTTTTGTGTTTAATGTTTCTATGTCGTGTGTCTCTTTTACGTTTCTTACTTATTAGGAGTTAATATCCGAAACACGTGTCTGGTGCATAATAAATTCATTTGAAATTCAGGAGGGTATAGAGTTAGAACACTTCCGTATTAGTAACATAAACACTTATTTCCTGTCGTAGCATGGAGCAGTTTTTATCAAGTGTATTAATTACTTCTTTCTAGCTCTGTTGCTGAAAGAAGCTTTGTTTTGGCACTTTATTAATTTGACTTCATAAATATTATTTTGCTATTTTGGAAATTTGTCATTTTATTGAAAAATATCATCGAAATTAAAGGAGGTTAACATCTTCATGATCTTAGCGACATCTCTCCAATGCTATTTTGAACAAAGAATTTATCTGGATACACTACTGAATCGAGGCTACAGGAAGTTTGGGGCCGCGCACTCTTTGAATATGGATTTTATTTACATATTAATTATAAAGCATAAGAAATGAACCTCTGATCCCCCTGACAACTTGGATTCCCCATATGAATTTTCTACATCCAGTCATGCTGGTGAATTTAATATTATATTTGTCCGTGTACTAAACCACAATTCAATTTTCCATTTCGGAAACATGAATGAAAAATTAAAAATTGAACCAATTTTCCATTTTCAATTTAGTAAATGAAAAATGGAAAAATGGTTCAATTGTCTATTTTTCATTTTAAAATTTCAAATTGAAAAACGAAATTGGAAAATGAACTCAAATTCGCTGTATTAAACCACAATTCAATTTTCCTTTGCGAAAGAAAATGGAAAATTGAACCCCTTTTCAATTTTCATTTTGCAAATGAAAAATTGATTCAATATTTCATTTTTAAAATGAATATTAAAAATTGAAAATGGGTTCAATTTTCCTTTTTAAAATTTCATTTTCCTAATGGAAAATAGAAAATGGACTGTAATATGCTGTACTAAACCACAATTCAATTTTTCTTTTCAAAATTCGTAATGGAAAAGAAACAATTGAGTCAATTTTCCAATTTTACAATCGGCGCGCTAATGCAAAAATGGAAAATGAAAAATTTAACCAATTTTCATTTTTTGTTCATTTTTTGTTTTAACGATACAAGACCTGCACACCCCTATCTCTACAATCTGGTGACCCAGCGATTAGCCAATCAGAGCGCTCGTATCAAATGTAAACACAAAGTTTTGAACTATCGACACCTGGCCCTTTCTCTCGCTTTGCAAATGAATAGACGTAAGAACTTTGTGGAAATAACATTTTATAGGTTTTGTTTTTGAAATTATAATATTATGAAATATGTTATCTTAGACTCATTTGTGCAGCTCTCTCACATTTTTTTAACATAGCTCTATGAGATGGCAATGCGATAAGCATTGTCATGGGAAACAGAAAGGACCATGGACTCTCCATGTGTTATCGCCTATTTTACGAGTGAATCTACCAGATTTGTGCTTTTTTGCATTAAAAGAACTATTGGTTTTTAATTAGTATGAATTATAAAGAAATCCTATTTTTATCAATCCATAACCCGGTTGACGTCTGTGTTGTCGAGAGGTTATTCTACTTCCACCGCTGTATATCCGGTCTTCCTTTGGATGGTTTTACACTATCAGGGGCGGATCTAGAGTAGAAAGCGGGAGAGTGAGGTGTTGCATCGGTCCAAAGGGTCGATCCGAGGCACGAAATGCCTAGCGAAGAAGGTATGGGAGGTAGATGTCCGGGGGGGGGGGGCTCCCCGGGAATTAAAAAATTGAATAAAAGTGTGCAATCTGAAGCATATTTTCTCCTTATCATGTCGAATATCAGGATGATTTTAGGGATACCATTTCCAATTTGTAGGGAGAGCCATAATCGAACTTTACGCACTACTCCATCCGCAGGCTCTACATTCAAGAACAGGGACACAGGGTTCTCAATTATTTCAAAGTGCAATAGTAGAAGATGATCTATGTATAAATGGGCAGAAATTCAACATCGAGGTAAACCAAGACATCGATTGATCTTTTCAAGATCTTATTTACGTTCTGACTTGAAATAACAGGGGATGTGGCGCACAATATGTAGGTGTGACAGGCCAACCTGTAAAATCTCGTTTTAGGAACCACTCTTATAAGATCAGAGCCTCACGTCAACAAAAACAAAGTACCTTTCTTTATAATCACTTTATAACCATTCTATTTCGGATATCACCATTACCCCAGTTCAGACTTTTCCAAAACGTAAAAATGAAGGTAAGACCGAAGTTAAAAAAAACGCCGACTTCAAGCTGACTTTGCCTGTATCACCAAATTTCAGACTGCGTACCCTCTTGGTTTAAACGATAAAATCGATGGACAAGGAAACATTTCCTCAGCTTCTACCAATATCAACATCTTTTCAATTCGCCCAAAGACTAAAAGAAAATACAGGTCGCACGGGGAAAGACGAAACAGTCAACAAAGAAAACGATACAGAGTCTACCGCTCTCTCAGCGATTTACTTACTATAGCACGCAATGGTGGCAACCATGAGCTGTTAGATCCTCTGTCGTCAATACCAGTTATTCACTTGAAATCTAAGAGTACCCGAGGGCACATGGAGCCAAGTTCGATCAAGTTCGGTTGATCGTCTGTCTCTTCAACCAATTTGGAATTTTCTGTCACAAAATTTCTTGAAATTTCTAAAACGTTGGTCCTGTAGCATCATATCCCACCCATTCTGCTACGTCTTATGGTACATTTTTGGACATAATAGTTTTCATATTTTTGGCCATATTACATTGTTTAGACTGAGGATCAATGACGAGGGTTTAGTACCCGAAACGTGCATGTCTGGTCCATGCTGTAAATTTATCAGGTTTTAAATTATGCTTTTGAATTTAAAGACGTTTAACATTGGATGAAGCAAAGGTTGCAGTCTTAAGAAACAATGACTGATTCAGACTGAATATCATCGTCTCATTCGCACAGTATAAACTTTATCCCATTGTGAAAAACACCTCCCCTAAAAGACGATTCATAAAAATCGCGTTTATTAACAAAGGTTTTGATCTTCTAAACATCTCCAACATTTTTCGGGGTCATCGCGTACAAAGTATCATTCCTCAATATTTCGAAAATTTAGAACAACATAAGTACAAAAAGCCTATTCCAAATTTTGTTTTCAACTACACTTTCCCATTGTAATATAATGGCATATACCTTGTAAAATCTTTTGGGATAAGCAAGGCTAAATCATCAGGTTTTATCATGTGTATATGATTAATCTATTCAATAAAGACATTGGTAATAAAGAAATGACTATTAAATATGTCCTTATACATTTATGTTCATTATATAGAATAAGCAGCTGCAAACGTGTGTGATATGAAAATAGAAACTTTGCTACCTTAATTTTTTTAGCAGTGTATAATAAAGTTACATCGGATCCTGTTATACTTGAATCGTGTCCTACTTCTTGAAAATGTGCAACTTCTAAATGACAAGTATGGATAATGACCATATCCCTGTATACAGCACAAAATCGATATCTCTACAAACCAGCTGGCCATATTGTTACAGGTGACTTTTCAATTACCCAAGACAGACAGCTCCATGGTCTTCTTTAAAAAAGGACCTAAGTAAAGAATCTCATCTATCCAAGATAGATTTTGTCCAATGCCGTGAGGTGCTTATGGAAGCCTTAGATAATTATACAAAAAGATGGTGTAAATCAAAAGGAGTCGAACCGCATGCTCTGAATGACTGGAGACACCTCATTTTAGATATAACGGATATTCGAATAGATAACTTCCATAAAAACCCTCATCTTTTTCAAAATCCACGTTCCAAATCAGAAAGATATTTCAAATCCAAACTACGTAGCTTAAATGAAATATATGTCTTTGCACCAGCTGATTAAGCAGCCAACAACACCAACACCAACAACACGTTACTACATATCAATGTTTAACGTCTTCAAATTGATTAGCATCGTTTTAGAGCAGATAAATTTACAGCATGGACCAGACCTCGTCAGTGATCATCAATCTAAACATTGTAATATGACCAAAATATATGAAACTTTTGTCCTAAATATACCGAAAGAGGTAGCAAAATGGCTGGGATATGATGCAACAGGACCCAGGTTTTAGAAATTTACCGAAATTGATCGAACTTGGCTACATGTGCCCTCGGGGACTCTTGGTCCACCAGCAGTGACACTCACCAAGTGGTACAAATGTTTAACGTCTTCAAACTCATTAGCATCATTTTAGAGCAGATAAATTTACAGCATGGACTAGACATGCACGTTTCGGGTAATAAACCCTAGTCAGTTGGTTTCGGAACTTTTGTCTACTAATACATATATCAAAAGCAATGAAAGTGCATCTAACATCTTAAGCAAGCATAACAGTGAACTGCCTTCATTCAATATCTCTATTTCTAAATTGGATCTCCCAACACTATATTGCATACCGAAACTGCACAAGTCGCCTTACAAATTTCGATTTATTGCAAATTCTAGTAACTGCTCCACTACAATTTTATCTAGAAATCTGACGTCAGCACTCACTGCTATTAAAGAACACGTAACTAGATGTTGTGAAACTGTTCTACACAGGAACGATGTAAATTTATTTTGGTCTATTAAGAATTCAGGGGATGTGATTGACAAAATGAAATCTGGAAATTTCCAAGCCAATACGATTTCTTCATACGACTTCTCTAATATGTACACCACACTTCCTCATGACAAAATTATAATTAATGATCGATTATCTAATCTCATTAAATGGTGTTTTGATCGAGAGCGGAAAACTTGCATTTGTACATCTGAATCGAAGGGTTTCTTTTCCTCGACAGACTACAAATCACGGACATGTAGTGACCTGTGTAATGTTTTGTCCTTCCTCTTGGACAATGTTTATGTTAGATTTGGTGAAGATCTATACAATCAGGTTGTAGGATGCTATGGGTACTAACTGTAAGCCTCTTGTTGCAGATTTAGTTTTATACACTTATGAAAAAGAATTTATCCAAAATCTTCAAAAGCAAAGAAAATCTGATGATCTAGAATGTTTCAATAATACTTCTAGGTATCTGGATGGTATTCTATTGACAATTCTGCTTATGAATTATATAAGAATAAAATTTATCAACAAGAATTATCACTTAACAAGGCAAACATTACAAATACAGAAACACCATTTTTGGACCAAAATATCAAAATAGCAATCCAAGGAATGCTTGTGTCGCCTGCGAAGCGGATTTTTTTTTATTGAAAATAGGTCAAATATCAAGGGCAAGGTCACTAGGTCAAAAATTATGGAATGTTTAGAAAGGTCTTTTCATAAGGAATACAAATGTGAAATATCAAAGCCCTATCACTTACCACTCAAAAGATATAGCCAATCTTAGATTTGTAGAAAAGTAGGTCAAATATATAGGGCAAGTGCACGAGGTAAAAAATGATGGTATGTGAAGAACGGTCTTGTCAAATGGAATGCACATGTGAAATATCAAAACCTATCACTCAGCAATCAAAAGAAATAGCCAATCTAAGATTTTTTGAAAAGTAGGTCAAATATCTAGGTCAAGGTCATGAGGTCAAAAGTTACGATATGTGTAGAAAGGCCTTGTTATACAAGAAGGAATATACATATGAAATATCAAAGCCCTATCACTTACCAATCAAAAGATAAAGCAAATCTTAATTTTTTTTGAAAAGTGGGTCAAATATCTAGGTCAAGGTCACGAGGTCAAAATTATGGTATGTGTAGAAAGGTATTGTCAAAAGGAATACACAAGAGAAAAATCAAAGCCCTATCACTTGCCAATCAAAAGATATAGCCAATCTTGGATTTTTTAAAAAGTAGGTCAAATATCTAGGTCAAGGTCATAAAGTCAAAAAATATAGTATGTGAAGAAAGGGCTTGTCACAAGAAATACACATGTGAAATATCAAAGCCCTATCACTTACCAATCAAAAGATATAGCCAATCTAAGATTTTTTGAAAAGTAGGTCAAATATCTAGGTCAAGGTCACGAGGTCAAAAATTATGGTTTGCGTAGAAAGGCCCAGTCACAAAGATTACACATGTAAAATATCAAAGCCCTATCACTTGCCAATCAAGAGATATAGCCAATATTAGATTTTTTAAAAGTAGGTCAAATATCTAGGTCAAGGTCACAAGGTCAAAAATTATGACATGTGTAGAAAGGTCTTGTCACAAGGAATACATATGTGAAATATCAAAGCCCTATCACTTACCAATCAAAAGTTATGGGGTGTGACACCCAAGTGTGACAGACAGACGGACAGACAGACGGACGGACTGACAGACGGACGGACTGACAGACGGACACCGGACAAAGTGATCCCTAAGTGTCGCTGTGCTTCGCAGGCGACACAAAAATTGTGAACGGAAAGATTCAAATTCACGTGTATATGACAAAAGGGATGATTTTTTGATTCAACATGATAAATTCTCCCTGGCTTGACGATGATGTTCCAAGATTACCGTCATTCGGCATTTACATATCACATTTCATCCGGTACGCTAGAGCATGTACTGATATTTTGGATTTTCACAGAAGAAATTTACAAATTACCAAAAAACGTTAAGGTCAAGGTTTCCGCTTTCATAAACTAGTCAAGACTTTCTGGAAATTTAACAAAAATTACAGTCACCTTCTTTTAAAATTCGGATCTATACACGCAACTGAGTACATTACTTTGGTTATTACACAGCCTGTCTTTTACAGTGATATGATAAACAAAATTAAAAGGATCAAAGGTAGGCAGCATAACCATCGAAAATGCGCCAGAGTCATCAAACGCCTTTTATACCATGGATATGATCCTAATGACATACTTACACTAGGCTTGGTACTTGACCAATCTACAGTCTTGTACCAGCACATCCTTGAGACTTGCACTCTGACTGACTGTGACGACGGGACTCCATGACGCGCCCTGTCCAAACCTCTTTAGAGAAGACAGGGCCCCGACCACCTGTCCTCTCTGAATGTCAGTCGGACTCCTCGAGTGATTACATACATGAGCTTGCTAAAGCCGGCAGAGCAGACGCCCTCATTTTATATCCATTTATATATTCATCTGTGTTGCTGGGGCCTCTACGTTTTGCGGTCTTGATTGTGTAATGCCATCTTACAGTTAGGAGGTTGTTTTACAACACAACTGTCCGTTCTTTGAGACCTCTGGGTTATTAGAGAAATGAGAGGTTTTTGCGCACGTCATCCAGGATAACAACACCATTTGTTACTTAAGTGGCAAATGGCCGTCCAAACTCGGCACCGGTTGCCCATTGGTCTCGTCGGTTTATGTGTTGTCTTTTGTGTTTGATGTTTACATGTCGTATGTCTCTTTGTCGTCTCATAGTATGCTCGTCTTTTGTGTTTCTGCATCGGGTGTTTTGGTGTTTTACTGTGGGTGCTGCTAGAGGGTCTTGTTGGAGATCCCTTCCCTTCTTGTACTTTAATACTTATTCTTTATTTGTCCCCGCAGTTACAGTAACTATTATATAGACATAGGATTAGAATATTTGTATGATATGGAGTAAAATTTGTTTTCTTTATTTTTGTTTGTTTGTTTTTACAAAATTTCCAAGTCCAATGTTTAATACATGTACATTTATTTGTTTTAAACAAAATTTAAAGATAAAAAAATCCTTCTATAAGCATAAAAGCGTGAAGGTTCCTATCCCCGTACAATTTACATGTGTTGTAAATCATTTGACATGTTTATACATTTTTGATTGTTATTTTCGATAAAATGTAGAAATTGAAATGAAAGGTATGATAAGTACTTGGAGTATGGACCGTCGGGCATAAAATGAACAGAAAACCCCCTGCGTTATGTACATTACAAAACTTCGCAATAAATATTGTTTGTACGAACAAATTTAGAACCAAAAAAATTAGATTTACAACCTCAATAAATAAAAAAAAGAAGTCAAGCAAATCTGTACCCTCTGTCCCATGAATGCGTCGTGTCATGGTTTGGCAAACAAACGGATAACTTTGGCGCAACAAAAAAAAAAACCCTGCAAGTAACATTCGTCAGGAAAAAAATATCTAAACCTCAGACCCTTTGCGCTTCTATACCAGTGAAAAATCTGTGAAGTCCGATTAAATTTAAAAATTCAAAATATTGGGAATGTAAAAAGAATTTTAAAAATGCCTCGAATTACACCAAATCCGAAAATTTCCCGTACGATTTTAGACTTTTAGCTCACCTGAGCAAAGCTTAAGTGAGCTATTGTCATAGTGCACCGTCCGGCGTCCGTCGTCCGTCGTAAACTTTTCAACATTTTCGACTTCTTCGAATTCTCCAGAACCACTGAACAGATTTTAATGAAACTTGGTAGGAATGAAGTACTCATGGTCCCCTACAAGTGTTGTTGTTTTTCGTCCGGATCCATCAATAGGTGGCGCCACCACAGGCAAAAGTAGGTTAAGGGGGGGGGGTACCCTCCTTTGACAAACTTCTTCTTCAGAACGGAAGCACGTATCGAAAAACCGAAAGCATCAGGATGATCTAGAGAGATATCTTAAGAAGTGTTGTTATTTTTGGTTCCACTCGGAAGTAAAATTTTTGACGCGTTTTTGATGCCTTTTCGGACTTTGTCAGAAATGCACATTTTTGCTCTATTTCTTTAAATAACTCAATAAGTGTATGATTTTACACATTCATTTACTGCATATCTATCATATATAAGTTACTAAATGCTTTGATATGTATTTCATACTGAAATTCTAATTTTTTGATTATTTATGAATTTTTTTCGTATGTGAAAACGAAAGGGGGGATGTGATTTTCATACATATTCAACTTCTTCTCCAGAACCACTGAACAGTTTTTCATGAAACTTGGTAGGAATGAAGTACTCATGGTTCCCTACAAGTGTTGTTGTTTTTCGTCCGGATCCATCAACAGGTGGCGCCATCAGAGGCAAAAGTAGGTTACGGGGGGTACCCTCCTTTGACAAACTTCTTCTTCAGAATGGAAGCACGTATCAACAAACCGAAAGCATCAGGATGATCTAGAGAGATGTCTTAAGAAATGTTGTTATTTTTGGTTCCACTCGGAAGCCAAATTTTTGACGTGTTTTTGACGTCTTTTCAGACTTTGTCAGAAATGCACATTTTTGTACTATTTCTTTAAATCACTCAATATGTGTATGATTTTACACATTCATTTACTGCATATTTATCACATTTAAGTTACTAAATGCTTTGATATGTATTTCATACTGAAATTCTAATTTTTTGATTTTTTATGAATTTTTTTCGTATGTGAAAACGAAAGGGGGGATGTGATTTTCATACATATTCAACTTCTTCTCCTGAACTGCTGAACAGATTTTTATGAGTAATTTTTCGATCATGAATAGATATGTTTACTGTGCACATGGACCCAAGGCTTGTGGGTTCAAGTTCTGGTACTTCTTTTATCTATATCAGGAATTTTAAACCCTGGTAACTTTAGTTTCGTATCAGAGGCAGCAGAACTCATGTATGCAAGAGTCGTCTGTCTTTAATATAGATATATGTTTTTGAGGTTTAAATTCTTTGATTATCGATTCATTTGAATGTTATATATTTTAAATTATTAAATGAGTATGCAAAAGGAAATTAAATAATTCAAAAAAGATGAATAAGTATTTTCAAATTCATCTTGTGAAGACTTAGATATATAACTTTGAAATTAAAATATTGAGAGCAGCTCAAAATATTTATGTAAAAAGAGAACTTCACATTTACATAACGTAGTGAGAGAAGAGGGAGAAGGTTGTAATTTATTTGCAGGATTTTGCTTTAGCTTCTGTATAACTGTCTATCTCGGGTTACTTAGATTACTCAAGAAGAAGGGGGGAGATGATTTCCATACATATTCAACTTCTTCTCCAGAACCGCTGAACAGATTTTCATGAAACTTGGTAGGAATATCCCCTACAAGTATTGTTGTTTTTTTTTGTCCGGATCTGTCAACAGGTGGCACCACCACAGGCAAAAACAGGTCATGGGAAGTACCCTCATTTGACAAACTTCTTCTTCAGAACGAAAGCACGTATCGACATACCGAAAGCATCAAGATTATCTAGAGAGATGTCTTAAGAAGTGTTGTTAATTTTTGTTCCACTCTGAAGTCTGGTTATTTTCCTCTTACAAACTTCTTTTTGTTTGATATGCTTAGTTTACGTAGTTTTCAGGTGAGCGTTGTGGCCCCTGGGCCTCTTGTTTTTGGGTCTATTTGTTTATCTTTTTTCCAAGATATACAAGGATTATTTTGATTTTGACCATGCATAGCACCATTACCTTTAAAATCGGCTTGAGAATCGATCATGCTCGCTTGATGTCAGTAACGCTGCGCGTGCAAACAACGTCTACCCTTGTGTTTATCCAATTATCTAATTAGCAATAACTATGTGTATTGAATCGCCAATTTAACTTTTGACTGTCAGACAGAAACGATGTATTTTAAAACGCCATCATTTAAAGCGTCTTCACGTTACAGACCCGTTGGACTTCATGTTCAAGATGTGCCCTTTTATGCTAATACAATAAAATCAAAAGAAAGTCTGAAACATAAGCTAGTTTTATGTTGCTTTTGCGGTGTCTACAGTGACATATTTTATAATTTTTATTTTAAAACAAAACATTTCCACAACTACAACTGTTTATTTCCGAAACGAGAGAAAGGGCAAGCTGCCGATAGAGACTTATGTTTACGTTTAAAACGAGCGCTCTGCTTTGCTAATCGCTGTACCTCTGGATTATAGAGATATGGGTGTGCAGGTCGTGTGTCGTTAAAACGAAAATGAAAAATTGAATTTGGATTCAATTTTTCATTTTTCATTTTTGCTTTAGCGCGCGGAGTGTAAAAATGGAAAATTGACTCAATTTTTTTCATTTTCCATCACGGATTTTGAAAAGAAAATTGAATTGTAGCTTAGTGCTGCATATTACAATCCATTTTCTATTTTTCATTAAGAAAATATAATTTTATAAAGAAAAATTGAAAATTGAACCCATTTTCAATTTCAATTTTTAAATGAAAAATTGAATCAATTTTTCTTTTTCAAAATGAAAATTGGAAATGGGTTCAATTTTCCATTTTCTTTTTCTTACTTTTGCAATGGGAAATGAATTGTGGTTTAAGGAGGTATTGAACACTTGGACGCCAAATTCAATTTTTCTAAAAATTTCTGAAATTATATTTTTCTTGTATATCCTTGACTATACAAACTTACAGATTATTCTATCCACAGGAAAATTTTCTACGAGACTTTGAAATATTCATTAATCGACGTTTTCATGAATATGTTGATGACCTCATAATATTGAAAGTGTCATTCCAGTTCTCGTAAAGCCATTGGAAATGATTTTGATTTAACTTCCAAAATATCCATAAATATATTGCACTTACAATGGAAAAGATAGAATAAATTGTGTTTTAAACACAGGCATGATACTTGAATAAAAGATTACACTGTCGCTAAAAAATTGCAATTTTGAGCAAATTTACTATAGTTGCTATTTAATTATTAGGAATCCTGGGGATGAATCTTTGTCAAAAACTATCAAATTTATCAAGAATGTCCAGAGATGATTTCATGATTAAATGGGAAAAATTTAATTTAGGATTAAGATATTACAAGGCTTTATATTTTCCAATTTTTTCTTCCAAAATCGTCCATTTTCATTGAAGTGATATCCGCTTTCCGGTAACGTAAATTTGTCAACGAATACACTGTGATGAAGATTTAATTTTCTATTTTATACATGCTAAGTTTCAATGCAGTACGTTTTGTAATAATGTTTTTATTGCATTTTGAATGCGAAGGTTTGTGACGCCATTTTTCCCGATAACGTCGAAATGACGTCATGGATAAAAATCCCAAAGTCCTAAATTTAGAAAATCGCCATTATTTCTTCAAATGACGCCGGAAATTATTCAAAATTCATCAGGATACTCAAATGCGTATATCAATCAGAGTATCAAATGTTTTAATGGAGTTAAGACTGTACTTTTCCTAGGAAGCGAGAAAACAAATAATGCCGCGCCATATTGGTTATCAGTCGAACTCCTCGGGTGATAACATACATGAGCTCGCGGCGGCAGAGCACGGATCGTATTACGTAAGCCCTCTTTTTATATCCATTTACATATTCATCTGTGTTGCTTGGGCCCCTGCGTTTTGCGGTCTTGTTTGTGTGTGGTCATCTGACAGTGAGGAGATTGTTTTACACCACACTATTACGTTCTTCGAGACCTCTAGGTAATCGGAAAATGGGAGGGTTGTGCGCACGTAATCCAGGATAACCATACCTTCTGCTATTTCCGTGGCAGATGGCCGTCCTAAGTCGGCACCGGTTGCCCATTGGTCTCGTTGGTTTATGTGTAGTCCTTTGTGTTTGATGTTTCTGTGTTGTGCGTTGACGTTCCTTGTCCCTTGCGCGTCTCTTTCTGTGCTTGTTTGCTTTGTGTTTTTGCATTGGGTGTTTTGGGGTTTTACTGTGGGTGCTGCAGCCTGGTATTGTTGGAGATCCCCTCCTTTGTTTCAAAGCCTCCTTAATACAGCGTATTTGAGTCCATTTTCCATTTTCGTTTTTCAATTTGAAATTTTAAAATGAAAATGGAAATTTGGTTCAATTTTCCATTTTTCATTAACTAAAATGAAAATGAAAAATTGATTCAATTTTCCATTTTTCATTAACATTTCCAAAATGGAAAATTGAATTGTGGTTTAGTACACGGACCTATATGTTGTGTTATTTTTCCTATTATCCTATGCCATGGTTTGTGTTGTTGCGAAGCGAAATAAGCAAGCTTTAATTGTAACACATAAATACGAAACAAGTGGACATATGATGGAAAATAAAGAAGAAAATATGTGTACTGACCCTTTCAAAAACCTTAAACCAAGATCACTGCCTTATGCCCAAAACTACCATTTTAGTCAGTATTTATACAAAATATTTCTAGATGAATTCCTATTATTGTGTCTATGGTATATTCGGGTTTTACATAGTCTAAGAGTAAGAATCAACTAAAACAAAATAAATCTTTATAATATTGTTCAAAGCGTAGAAAAGATCTGCCAAATTCTACTTAACATAAGTTCAAAGACCGAGAGTTATCATTATTCATTTCAATTTTCTGTACGGTGTTTATGTTACGACAAAGTGCGGTTCGTTTTATTTTTACTTATCGATGTGCATTTCGCTGCGATGTGCTGTTCTTTTCAATTGATTTCAAGTGCTAGTCTGCACCTGCAACTAAGTAACGTAATGGCTATTTTCGGTATCTTCTTTAACTCATTTGTGTCACACTTATGCCCTTTGCCGTGTGGAGCTCGTAAAAAAAATTCCCCGCGAGGGGTTTGACAGTAAGTGTTTTGAATATACATGTACTTCCCTGACATTGTCGCAATAGCACTTTCTATATAGACATAACGTCAGACAGTGCAAGACGTTTTTATATTTTCATTTCCATACTTCATAAACATCGACGGCGGGTGCGGCTAGCCAACAGGGGATGCTTACTCCTCCCGGGCACCTGGTCCCACCTCTAGCTTGCTAGGGGTCCGTCGATGTTTAATTTTGCGCTCTATTGTGAGTGTTGTTGAGATTATCGTCAGGATCTTCTTTAACTCATTTGAATAAAAAAAAATGTAACTCAGAGAACATGAAGTATCTTGGGACGGCTTTCCGATTTTACTGATTGTCTGAAGGTATCTAAATAGACAAATATTCATTCATTAATTTTCTTATCTACTCATTTATTCATTTTGATTATGTATTGATCAATAAATGTATTGACGTTGCCCTTTTAACATACGATAACATGATATTCAAGTAATATGCCCCCCTCCCAACATACGCCAACTAATACGATATACGACGTTGTTTCGCTTCAAGGGATTTGCTATAATTCATATTTATTGTTACCAGTTGAATTTCTCTTCTAAAATCCCCTCTTCAAATAAAGTAGCCGGTAATTGTTGCATGAAAACTTTGTAAAATATTAATCGGCAATAAAAAGCCACCGACAACAGCATACTAATATTAACCTTCTGGGGATAACCTTATTCGTCTTTTAAAGGCTGATACAAGAATTGAGCGTGGAGTTCAGAATGAAATGTTCGCAGTCTTTTAAAATACATGCATGTCAACATTTTCATTTAAATGTGCTCAGCGCTTGTGCGGGTATTTCTTTTACCTTATTAATAAATAGAATTGCTAAAGTATCAATTACATTAGTTTCATATTTGTTAATGTATAAGAAGGGAGGAAATCTCCAACAAGACCCCGTTGCAACACCAACAGCAAAACACCAAAACACCCGATGCAAAAACACAAAAGACGAGTATAGTAAATTCCACCTCGCCGATACCCAAACTTGACCACCTTTCTAAATTTGATGATAGTATAAATCATATCAGTTATGTTTTAGTCGTTCATATGGACTATCATACAAACAATCTTACAAACACACATACAGACGCTCGAAAGAATTACTCCTATATGTCACGATTGCGTAAGAGTAGACACAAAAATGATATTGCTGATTCCATTAATATTTCAGTAAATCGTCGAACGAAAAGACAGGCTTTCACAATGAAAGCAATAGTGCTACATCTACATCTCAAAGAAGTGACCAGTCTGAAACTAAATCCGAATGGTGAGTATACATTAGCTTGTCTTGCTTTAATAAACGGATTATCAGATATTATTAAAACAAAAGTGTTATTATTAAATTAAAACGAAGGGCAAGGGGCGGTAATGGCCAAAATCAGCCCAATTTCAAAACTTGGACAACATTGATTATTGAAAATACAGGATTTACAGAGCATAACTCAATTCAAATTTTGAGACTAGGACATCCCGTTGCGATTCTACACTTATTTGAAGACAGGATGGTCAGCTATATTTTTCACTGATTTTGACGTCGTACAAAATATACATGACGTTACGATCACATTGTAATGTTACGTTGTCTGTAGGTAATTTGCTGCTATATTCTAATACTATTTATACTATTGATTGTGTAGATATACTATCAATATCACGATATAATACTAGTATATGTAAATGGTAGGTTTCACTATAATATAATGAGGGATATTGTTGACTTATAGAAATCTTAATGAGTTAAAGAAGATCCTGACGATAATCTCAACAGCACTCACAATAGAGCACCAAATTGAGCATCGACGGACCCCTAGCGAGCTAGAGGTGGGATCAGGTGCCCGGGAGGAGTAAGCATCCCCTGTTGGCTAGCCGCACCCGCCGTCGATGTTCATGCACGAATTCAAAATGAAAATATACCAAATGCATGCGCTGTCTGAGGCCGTCTATATAAAAAGTGCTATGGAGATAATGTCAGGGAAAAATATTCAAAACACTTACTGTCAAACCCCTCGCGGGGAACTTTTTTACGAGCTCCACACGGCAAAGGGCATAAGTGTGACACAAATGAGTTAAAGAAGACTTAAGTGACGTATTAATGTTATAATGATACTTTTTCATCAAGGCCTTAAAAAGTATGTGTATTTCCGGTAACCCAGCAGACCCTATTTTAACCCTTCCCCCTTTCCGGATCAATTCTTTTTCTCGTCATCCCCAGAAGACCAGCCCAGATAAACCAGAAAACAAAGCCCCCTCCCCCCCTCCTTTCGCACAATTTGTTTGGCACTATTTGATGCTTTTTCAGCTTACTTTGCATGCTAACGTGTTTGAATTGCGAATTTAGAGGGGTATGAGTGGGCTCCGATACCCTCTGTGTGGTGGTCAACATAGTTTTTTCTAATAGAAATCTTTTTTTTTTCTTTTTTTTAGAATAATGGTTGGCTAGCTAGCGCTCGCCAGTTTCAAGAATAACCTCGTATGCCTCGATTTCAACACAACCTTTCTGATGCACCCCTTGTCAAAAATGAAAAAAAGAAATAAATCAAATATTGAAATAAATGAATAATTCAAATATGCGTTGGCTACAGTACCGCTCAGTAAGACTTTTCTTTATTTTTATCTCCCTTTCTTCTATGAATAATTTTCTTTAAAACTGTCTTCGGTCCCCCTTTCTCTGAGACCCTAGATCCGCCACCGCATTATTATATAATCACACATGTTGTTTTTACATAGAAAAGGGATCGATTAAGAAATCCAAAAGTATGTTTATAAAGTTTATTATTAATTCATAATGAAATTGTTTATCATAGCTTCACCTACATTGTATAATACCTTCCAGTTCAACACTCAATAATTTCTACTGTATTTCTTGCATCATTTTACAGTCTTATTAAAACTCAGCTTTCTTTATTTCGTAAGCTGCATAGATTGAATAAAGAGAGCTGAATTTCAATTAGATTGATTATTTCAGTATGTACGTTTTGCTGTTCTGAAAGTAGGGATTTTTCCTACTTTCTAAACGCCCTGATTTTACACTGACTGAAATTTTCAATTTGTTTTAAAATAAATCTCCCCGAATTAAGATGATGATTTTGATTTTTTTATATTTACACTTCAACTTCGTTTCCTTCAGTACAAGTAACCAGAGCTCTTTCTTGCATTTTCCAGTGCAAAACATTGACGCACGTGCGTTTTGACATTCAAAGCCGCAACACATTGGTCTGCGCATAAATACATTTGTACATGTAACCGGGGATTCACCTTTGAACATGTTTACATCGTTTCTGGACGGAGAAAAAAAAACGTATAAACAAGCAGAAATGCAATTTCGACTTTTTCAAAGTAATTCGAATTCTGTAATTGAATAGAAATAAATTATCATCAGTACTTGCGGTTCAAACACTAAAATCAGGTAAACATTCTTCGGGTTATTTTTCCTTGTTTACGTTGGATCAATACGATTTGCAGGCGGCCGGTTTCAAAAATTATCACTGAAAATCGTTTGTGCTTATACGATTGTATGTAATCCGGTAAACTGAACAAAGTCGTGAAATCATTGATGAACAGTTGAGTAAGCCTATCAGTGATAAATCTGAGTTTATAATTCAAATCTATCAACCGATAGGTTATTCGGTAGAAGATTCACGATCAAGTGCAAATAACAAGGCTGTTCGTCAAAAGAACAGTTTTTCCTGTGAACGGATCGAAGAGTAACGTGCTGCACAGAATTTTTACCATGACCAAATGTTTTGCACACACCAATGCACAAAATATGAAAAACAAATGTATACAAATTTCATGGATTTGCACCTTTAATGATTTCAATGAACATCATTGAAAAAAAATGGAGAAAAAAATAGGAATAAATGCCGACTGTACCCTTTTAGATACTCTGTCATGCATATGAAATGATCACTTTGACTTTATTTTTTACGCAAAATACAATCAATATCAAAGTCGCGAACATATATGACGTCATATATTCAGTATGACGTCATTATATCGTCCTGAATATCCATTACGTTACGAGGATGATGAACATTTGAAAGAAATTTTTGTCTGTATTATTTGATTCCGTGCATGCAGGAATAAATAATCAATAGTATCAACAACAACAGAACAAAATCTATTGAATTGTATCGATTTAAATCAAATAGTTCTCGTATTATAGAAGTTAAAAGGTGTTTTTCTGTTTCCAAAACGACCCACTCGCATTGTAACAGTCATTGATTTCCTTCCGTTTTCTATGTGGCCACACGAAAACAACAGATTCATACTTTCACAGCATTTACAAAATACTTATACGGATATACAGAAAAAATATGAACTTGTTGTTTTGATGTGGCCAAGTCTAATTTTGCTATCATGTGTGAAAATATATTGATTTTTGTTCATTTCCGGTTTCATAGGTGATTCCAAAGGGGGACAACTCTAACGAAAAAATGAAATTAAACATTTTTCATGTTGAATCTATTAAAGACAAGCTTCCTTTTACTAATTTTAGTATCAATTTCAATATTTTTAAATCTTTGAAATTAGCAACGATTTTGGGCCTAGAAACCCCCTTACCGCCCGTTGCCCTTTTATTATTTCCGTCTAAATTGAACACACAAGGAATGATAATTTGTTTCGTTTTCTACCCTAACGAAAAAGTACTATAGTATACTATAGTAAACTATAGTATACTATAGTATACTATAGTATACTTTACTACACAAAACTTTACTATACTATACTACACAAAACTT
Source organism: Pinctada imbricata (assembly GCA_033119305.1). Classification (NCBI taxonomy): domain Eukaryota; kingdom Metazoa; phylum Mollusca; class Bivalvia; order Pterioida; family Pteriidae; genus Pinctada; species Pinctada imbricata. The sequence continues at coordinate 34,564,262 of VSWD01000012.1, read as the reverse complement.
TACTATACTACACGAAACTTTACTATACTTCACTATACTACACAAAACTTTACTATACTACACAAAACTTTACTTTACTACACAATACTACACAAAACTTTACTATACTACACAAAACTTTACTATACTACACGAAACTTTACTATACTACACAAAACTTTACTATACTACACAAAACTTTACTATACTACACTATACTACACGAAACTTTACTATACTACACAAAACTTTACTATACTACACAAAACTTTACTATACTACACAAAACTTTACTACACAAAACTTTACTACACAAAACTTTATGAAACTTTACTACACAAAACTTTATGAAACTTTACTACACGAAACTTTATGAAACTTCACTATACTACTCGAAACTTCATGAAACTTCACTATTTCAAAGAAATAATGTATAGTGGGAGAGATATACATGTTAAGCTAAGGGCAAAGTATAGGTGCATGGAACATAATACAATGTATTTTGATTATGCGCCAATGGATTTTCATTATATTTATACATAGTGTGATAAGAATGTGAAGAGGAAGCCATCATTACACATTATTTCTAAATTATACGACAACAAAGACGAACGACCCGAAACATATATTAAAGAGCATCCTTTTTTCTTGAAGTATACAAATTTTCAAAACATTTCACCGAAAAATAGAGTTTTAAAGAATTTTTGACTATTTCAGTATATTTTCACAGTATTCAAAAAGAAATCTAAGTCCCATAACTCTGTAACAACAAAACAGATGAACCTGACAATTGAAAGGTGGTTTCCTCTCCACAGTCTTATTACAATGTAGAAATATCATGTAAATCTGTGGATGCATATTGCTTTTACTATAATTTGTACCCCCTCCCATTACACATAATTTTTCAATTATGCGACAAAAAAAATTCAAACCCGTTACATATACAAAAGAACATCCTTTCTTCTTGAAGTATACAAATTTTTAAAACATTTCAACCAAAAATAGATTTTTAATGAATTTTTAACTATATTAGTATATTTTCACAATATTTAAAAAAAAATCTAAGTCCCATAACTCTGTAATGACAAATAGGATGAACCTGAAAATCTAAAGGCAGCTTCCTCTCTAAATTATGATCTAAATCTTAAAATATCATGAAAATCCATTGCTTCATATTTCATTTATTGCGTTCCATGTGCCTGTAATTTGCCCTTAGGCTTAGCTTAAAACATGTACATGCATGTGCATATAACCCCCCCCCCCTCCCATCATGCCCATTACACGCGATTTCTCAATAATGAGACAAAAAAATAAAAACCCGTTACATATATGAAAAAACATCCTTCCTCCTTGAGGTATACAATTTTTCAAAAAATTTTGACCAAAAATAGATTTTTAATGAATTTTTAACTAATTTTCTATATTTTCATATATTAACAAAAGGAATCTAAGTCCCATTACTCTGTAACGACAAATCAGGTGAACCTGAAAATCAAAAGGCAGCTTAATTCCTCTTCACAGTCTGATCAAAGTGCATATCATTAATTTTAAATATCATGAAAATCTGTTGACGCATACTGAAGTAATTGCGTTCCATAAGAGGACAGAGACGGTAGGGCTGAGTATCGCGGGTCAAATGTGTATTGCGCGATATATAGCGATATTTGGAAAAATATTGCGATATATATTGCAATATTTTTATACGGTAACATCAAGAGCCCTTATGGTTTTTTTTTCCCTACCTCAATTTTCCTTTCAAAATCTTAAAATGTCTTCATCATGATATAATTACGGATGCACACGTGCAGACAAATTTGACCAATCATACGTACATGCATGAATATCCGGTTGAAAAAAATAATATCCATCCAGTTATTTTAAGCTATTAATGTGATAATTCTGCTGAGACATCAGCGGACACTCGCGGACAGACAGTGCAAAAAGTCGCTAGGAAACTTAAAATGACACCACTATATTGTATGTTTAAACAATCATAACTAAATATATACATGTACTATAAACAAAATATAAGAATCAAGCTAACATGATAAAGTCTTTCTTGCAAATTAGTATACCAATGTGCAGTGTGTTGCGGAACATTTCTAAAGGTCGAAGAAACGTTATTTTACCTATTTCTTGAAATATGTTTTGCTGTGTAGCATAGAACGGAGACCTCGTCATGTTTAAAAGTGGCTAGTCAGAAAATTGCAGAAATAATCGCTTTTGCCCATAAGTTTTAAAGAGACAACATAAAAATATGAAGATAAATAATATCGTCAAAAACCGGCTTTTGAAAACAAATACAGTGGTACGTATTGCGAAGCCTCGTATCGCGATATGCCGGTACCGCGATAAAACCGCTCAGCCCTAGGAGACGGACAGATGGACTGACGGACATTGTCATACCATAATATATCCCGTCAAATGATAGGTGTATAAAAGTTAACTGCATGGACCTTCACAATGCTTTTTTTCATATTTCATAAAATTTTATTGAAAAAAATCTGTCTAAATCTAATTGTTGATTAGTTATTGAAAGCAGTCGAACTGCACAGAACTTTAATGTACATAGATGAGCAATTGGTAAAATTTTAATATCCATTGTCTGAGCACTATGAAGTATGATGGGATCCGAGACTAACTATTAGATAAATAATAGAAACTATCGAAATGTCCGGAACAATTTTTAAACATGCCTATCATCATACTGATTTAGAGAAAATTCAGAAGATTTTGACAATCCAACGTAATGAGTTACAATATCAATATAAAAAAATTATTATTTATATAATAGTGTTAGGTTTAGTGTTCACTATGCCGAAATAGTAGTGACAGGAGGGTCGCGTGCATCTTCGATCCTCATCGACTATTGACACGGAATGATGTTTTTGGGCTGAACATCTTCTCCCAAGCCTTATAAATAATGTAGATATGTTCTTAACCCGTTCTTAAAAAATGTTTGTCGATCAAAAGCTCTGCTTACAGCTTTAATATTCATTGTTAAAAATATATCCAACGTTAATTAAAGATCATTATACAAATAAGGACTTGGCCTCGGTCGATATCACAAATCTTATCGGGTCATTATAATGACATAACGACCGAGGCCAAGTCCTTATTTGTTATATTATATAACGAATAGTTAGATTATATAGGATTAAAATTATGATTAAAACCAATATAAACACAAAAATTTTAATCAAGAATCCAACAATTAATTGCACTTTTTTGTGAAAAGTATATCTTTTAATATTGAACAAAATAACTATATTATTTTTTATCATGTATACCAAATCAGGACAAATACCACACCCAGTCATTATCTTCCGTCAGCGGTCATTATCGGAAATTCTAATATGACTTGATTCTTTTTCCCTATTGAGACAACAGACGCGAGCCGGGCTCTATTCTCCAATATAGGCCCTATAGCGATAAGCCACGCCTACCCATTTTCTGAAAGCAGATAAACCGGCAGGAACTGGTTTTTACCAAGAATCAAAAGGTCTAAGTTTGGTCATCATTAGAATAGAAATAAAAAATGACAAGCCAGGCTCTATTGTCTCATTATGCCCTCGCGTCCTCAGCAAATCACATTTATCACCTTGCCGCTGACGCGGCTCAGTGATAAATGTGATTGGCTGAGGACGCTCGGGCATTATGAGACAATAGAGCCCGACTTGTCATTTTTTTTTCTTAAATAATGACTCGCGCGCCAGCCAATCAGAATCGACGTTACATCCCGTTTATATAATATTAGATTTTAATATGAATCAAGGCAAAGCCTTTTTGTGCGAGCGGAGAGAAAATAGATATGATTGTATAAAATAAAAAAAGATCTTTCTTTTTTATTTTGACTATGATGGTTTGTCTTATATTACAAAACTTTCTGTTTGATGATTGCCAAAAAAGGTACTATAAGGCGAGTGGAAACAAGGAAGCATTTGTAAAATTGATCTAGACCAGCAGATGAACATTTTAAGGGGGGGGGGGGGGGCTTAAAATATGGTTCTTTAAAAATATGGTTCTTTATAATTCATTTTTATTTGGTAAGAATAATGTTTAGGCTAGCTGAAAATAAATTACTTAAGAACAAAAAAAACCCAAACATATTCCGACTTCTGACAGTACGAAACCACCCGAGACGAGAAAAGCAATCAGAGCGAAACGTCTCTTTTAAAACCGGAAATGTCGGATTTCCCGTGGTTACGCCGCCTTGTTGATGCTTTATCGTTACCTGATTTACGAAAAATATTTTCAATAAATTTAACTTATAAACAAAAATTGAGTATAACATATACGTCTACTTGGAGTCGAAAAAAAATTTAAACGGCAATATCCAGCATCTCCGCAGCAACTCTGTCTGCGAGGGGACGAAAGTTTTTGAAAGCATAGTAGTACATTCTCATTCTTTGATTCAGCATACTTTCTCAATAAGATATGTGTATACGCGTTACCATAAGGGCGAGCTTCGCTCGCAAAGGCCCTTCGGGCTTTTGCAGCGAGCTCCGCTCGCTATAATACATTGATTAAGACGTACGCACAGCTGCAAAATTCTGTGCAAGCAATGTAGATTATGATTGGATTTACGTTTAGCTTGTTTAGATTTCCAGTCTTTTTAAGATAAAATCTCTGTATGTCTTAGAACTAGAGCGATAGAAATAGAAACTGGAAACATAGATTCTATTTATGCGTACTTGTGACACACTCGATAGATATCAATGGGTATTAAACGAATCTAATGCATAAAATACACAAAACACAGGGAAAATTTAAATCACTGGCAGTTGTATCATTGCACCGATGCACTTCCTTCCTCCCCCCCCCCCCCCCTTTCTAAGATACACATATTTGAATTCTGTTTCTCAGAAAAAAATACTTTCAATTAAATATGTGTCTTACTTAACATGCTAAAATTTCATAGATTGAAAATAAATTCAGTAAGTGGCATACATTTGAATTATGTAACACAAATACACATAATAGCAGTAGCAGTCAGAGGCAAGGACTTATAAACAGAAGGATTGGAATCTCGTCTTTTCCCGTTAACATCTCGCGTGCCCTTTTGATATGCAAATTAGGCAACGAGATGTTAGGGTTGTGATATTCAAAACCATGAATGCCCTAAATATGTTGATTATGACAACATAAAAACGACTTGAATAAGTAGAATAGATTATCCTGATCATTTTGGTACCAATATTTTGATATTACGTCTTGAAATAGTCGAGAAAATGGTAAATTAAATCGGGCCTACTTATTTAGGTCACGTCGTACTCGTAGTCGTAATGGCGAGGTCGAACTTGCATCGAGATCCCAGAGATCGTCTGAGGCAGTTATATCATGGTCAATTATCGACATCTATACATCAAAAATAATTCTATTCAGATACAAAAAAGTCCATCTTTATTTCAAAACAACTTTTCATAGATACTTTATAAAATAAAACTGAAAAAAAAGGTTTTTAGATGGCTTGTTTACCTTCTTCGTTACAGGCCGTGGTAAACAGGTGATCGTAAACACCCCCATTTTCGAAGTCTTGTATTCTTATTAATATTCGGTATCATGAAGTGAAAATGGTACTAATGCACGCATGAGAATTTATTGATTATTTTGATAACAATATTCCTTGTGTTTATTGTGTCTTGTTTGAGAAAACGGGTCAGACCGTTGACCTGCCTACGTCTTTTGGGAAAATGGCCGCGCGTACCGACGAGTGAAAACACCCATTTTCGAAGCCGTGTAAAACAATAAAATTGTCGAATTAATTAAATAAAATTGGTCCTAATGCACACTTTAGGTTTTAGTCTTTATTTTGATAACAATATTTCATATGTAAATCTTGTCTGGTTTGAGAAAATGGGTCAGAGCGTTGGGCTATCTACCTCTTTCAGAAAATGGCCGCGCGTACTGACGTGTGAAAACACCAATTTTCGAAGCCGTGTAAAACAATAAAATTGTCGAATTAATTAAATAAAATTGGTCCTAATGCACACTTTAGGTTTTAGTCTTTATTTTGATAACAATATTTCATATGTAAATCTTGTCTGGTTTGAGAAAATGGGTCAGAGCGTTGGGCTATCTACCTCTTTCAGAAAATGGCCGCGCGTACCGACGAGTGAAAACACCCATTTTCGAAGCCCTGTAAAACAATAAAATTGTCAAATTAATTAAATAAAATTAGTCCTAATGCACACATTAGGTTGAAGTCTTTATTTTGATAACAATATTTCATATGTAAATCTTGTCTGGTTTGAGAAAATGGGTCAGAGCGTTGGGCTGTTTACCTCTTTCAGAAAATGTCCGGTCATACCGGAGGGTGAAAACCTCTATTTTTGAACCTCCAGTATACGATGAAATCGTCGAATGAATTAATCAAAATTGGTTCTAATGCACGCACTAGGTTTTCATTTTCGATTTGCCACCAATATTTTATGTGCAAGTCTAGTAATGACTGAGAAAATGGGACAGAGCATATGCCTATTTAACTCTCGTTGACGATATCTGGGTCATAACGGCGAATGTCAAGGCTCCGCTTTGAAGCTAGATATTATAACAATATTATCAATATATTTTGATAAAATTGGTATTTATTGAAACTGCAAGGTTTCTTCTACATGTACGTATCAATATTTTATATGTTTATTGTGTGATGCTTGAGAAAATCATGTTATTTGATCACCCTTCTCGGATAGGACTGGACAATGTTTTGATCTCGTTCAGATCTCATTACACGCGAGTTTTCGTTACTATTCTCAAGGCGGTGTAGAGAGTTGCGAATCCTTCTGTTTATAAGTCCTTGTCAGAGGCAACTCGAGTTTCAAAACGTTACTGTAACATTACGTTACTTTAAAAGAATATCTGAAACGAAGTTATCTCCCATCAATCATATTCCATATCAATTTCTTGTAAAATATGATTGTGAGTACTAAGTATACCTTTTTTCTAACATATTTTCACCAAACTCCTCGTCGACTCGATGTCCGTCTCGTTCGGGATGTCCTTGGTCTAAATATAGCACCAGTCAAATCTATAATAGGGGACGTCGCCATCAAGATAGACGTGTGTACATGAATATAAGCAAAAAGCATGCATTTTCCCGTTTTTTTAGCTCGCCGGGACGAATGTCCGGAGAGCTATTGTCATACCCCCGGTGTCGGCGTCTGCGTCTGCGTCTGCGTCTGCGTGCGCGTGCACAAAAACTTTAACCTTGCTTATAACTTTTAAACCAATACAGATTGGGCTTTCATATTTCACATGTGCATTCCTTGTGACAAGACCTTTCCATGGATACCAAAATTTTTGACCTTGTGACCTTGACCTTGGAGATTAACCTTCTTTTGAAAAACTTTAACCTTGGCCATATTTTTGGAATGGTAAGTGATAGGGCTTTGATATTTCACATGTGTATTCCTTGTGACAAGATCTTTCCATGGATACCAAAATTTTTGACCTTGTGACCTCGACCTTGGAGATTGACCTACTTTTGAAAAACTTTAACCTTGGCCATATTTTTGGAATGGTAAGTGATAGGGCTTTGATATTTCACATGTGTATTCCTTGTGACAAGACCTTTCCATGGATACCAAAATTTTTGACCTTGTGACCTTGACCTTGGAGATTGACCTACTTTTGAAAAACTTTAACCTTGGCCATATTTTTGGAATGGTAAGTGATAGGGCTTTGATATTTCACATGTGTATTCCTTGTGACAAGATCTTTCCATGGATACCAAAATTTTTGACCTTGTGACCTCGACCTTGGAGATTGACCTACTTTTGAAAAACTTTAACCTTGGCCATATTTTTGGAATGGTAAGTGATAGGGCTTTGATATTTCACATGTGTATTCCTTGTGACAAGACCTTTCCATGGATACCAAAATTTTTGACCTTGTGACCTCGACCTTGGAGATTGACCTACTTTTGAAAAACTTTAACCTTGGCCATATTTTTTGAATGGTTAGTGATAGGGCTTTGATATTTCACATGTGCATTCCTTGTGATAAGACCTTTTTTATTGTTGTTGTTGCAATTTACATATGGTTGCCACCGGCGAGCTATGTTGTCATTCTGACAAGTCTGGTTTACCATTACCTTCAATTCAAAATTTGTGTGCACGGTTCATGCGGAAACGGCGAACGTTAGAGAAGATAGAAAGGTTACGAATGGAAATGCACATCACGGGCTGCCGATGTTTATCTATCAAAAAATAAAAACCGACCTTTTGTTTTTTTTTATCGTACATACAGGGAAATAAGAACAACAAAAGGTTAGCTTTTGTTTTTTATTTATCTTTTTCATAGATAAACATCGCGTCGGCAGCTTGTGATGTTCACTATGACGTCGTTTTTTAAAACGTAAATGCGCGTGAAGTTTTGTGTACCGCATACATAAACAAGTAAAAATAAAGAGGGAAGATGCCTTTTGAACAGAGATTTAAACACGAAATGAAATATTTCATCGTACAGATCGTACTGCCGAACCGTATGCAGCATGTAACAGATTGATTTCAGTCGAAACTACAGTTGGAAACGTGTGATAATCACAACCTACCTGGACATTAACATTTCACTGGTGAAGATGAATGACAAAAGTAGATCAAACATTCAACCTAAATTCTGAATAAGTCTGATCCACTAATACCCGAATTTTCACAGTATACATCCTAAAAACTAATGGAACACACGGGTACCCCACGGGTACCCCACAATTAGCTGTACACAGTGTCGGTGTATGCACATGCAGCAAGTCCTCGAAGTTCGTCTGGCATGGTGCGTCATAGACTACGTCACATTGACATTTAGGTCACTCACATGTAGTGTACACGTGCACTTATAATTATGTCAAGCAACTACAATGGTGAATTGCAAAAGGTATAGTACATCGATGATCAAATTGACAATTTAAATTCCTTGGTGGATCTTTTTTTTTTTTTTCATGTACGCACATGATAAGTAACAACAAAGGGTTGATTTTTATTTTTTTGATAGATATATAAACATCGGCAACCAGTGGTTTCTACTATATTGTTGTACAGCTCTTTATCTCAAAATATTGATTGCAAACTTCTTTTTTTTTTTTTTTTGGAATGACACGGAAGTCGTCATTTATTTCAAGCTGGATGTATTATCATTAACATTATCATTTTTCTTGAAAAGGGGTATTATTTTTATGTATAATTTTTATCTATTTGTCTATTATTTAATTATCTATAACTACATCTGTTTATCTTCAAATATTGATTGAAAACTTTTTTTTCGGAATGACATATCAAATCGTAATTTATTTCATGCTGGATCTACTAATAACTATTATTTCATTTTCCCTTGGATGGGGGGGGGGGGGTTAATTAATTTTTAAGCATGATTCGGTAAAGTATTTCGTCAGCCCTTTAGTCTGTTTTTGTTTTTGTTTTTTTTTTTTTTGGGGGGGGGGGGGGGTTTCTTACTGATTTGATGAGAAATCTCAAGCCAGTCATTTTATTTACCTAGAACATCCCCACCTTCCCTCTGCTACATGTAATAATGTTTTCCCACAATAATTTAATGCAAAGACCATACTGAGCTTGGAAGACCAACAGATATTGCAGACGGACACTCATGGAATAGCAACAGATGTACATGTAACATAAGATTTTCATGACACTTTGTGTTGTCCATGAATTGATAGGACAGCACGTTTTGGTTTATAAGGTCAGAGCTTAATGTACATGTGAAGCGGTCCTCAAGCTTTTCCTTCCTTCCTTCCTTCCTTCCTTCCTTCCTTCCTTCATTCATTCATTCATTCATCCATTCATTCATTTTCTCATAACATGAGGTTATGCCATGAATAATATAACGATCAATAGAATAAGTTTTTCATATACCTACATGATAATGCAAAAGAAGTAAATTAAAAAAGAGACAATATCATTTCGCTTTTCAGGAGGCTAGTAAGAGCTTCATGTCATCATGCTGTTTTGTCCATGTGGTAGAAACTATAATATTATTTCGCTCTTGCTAAATCACCTGTATCAGTGGCGGATCCAGCGCCCCCTTTACCGGGGGTCAAGGAGCAAATTTCGCCGATTTTTACTGAAGTTTGCACCGGTTGCCCATTCAGTGGTCTCGTTCAGTGGTTTATGTGTGGTCTTCTATGTTTAATGTTTCTACGGTGTGAGTTGGTGTCCCTTTTGCTTCTCTTTCTGTGGGTGTCTGTTCTGTGTTTTTTTTTTTTTTTTTTTGCATTGGGTGTTTTGGGGGTTTGGTCTAGGTGCTGCAACCTAGTGTTGTTGGAGATCCCCTCCTTTCTTTAATTTTAACTTTTCTATCAGTGCTACGTCCCCTTCATGGCTTTGCCATAGTTCATATTAGGAGTACTTGCAGGGACGTGATACTAGGGCTGGGCTAGACAAGACCTAGGGAAGAGGGGTTGCAGCGAGGAACCTTAACGTATTTCGAAAGCGATGAAAGGGCGGGTCCAGGGTTGGAAGCACATAGGAGATAGGAGGGAGGGGGTGTTTTGTGTACCCAAAGAGCCTTCAGAGTCATATGAACCAATTTTGAAAAGGGCCGAGTACCGAGCGGGGGAGGGGGAGGGGGGGGGGGGGGTAACGCCAAATCCTGTGGGTAGGAATTTGGGGGTCTTTCTTCTCAGAAAAGTATTCATAGGACGGAGAAACATGCATGGTGGATGGGGTTCAGATCATCATATAATGTCCGATTTAAAATAAGAAAAATTAATAATTTTCAAATTATTCCAGTGGCGGATTTAAGGGGGGGGGCTTTAGGGGCTGGAGCGCCGCCCCCCCCCCCCCCCCCCCACCGGCAGCGAAGACAAAAAAATCATATATTTTATATTCTAGTTTAATTGCCTAGCTAAACATACCTATTTAGTTGTGGCTGGTACATGAATAGTGCATGTGGATGTTTTAAAATATGTAAAAACTCTCCTCAACTCGGCACTTATCTTAGGAAAATCATGAAAATTTTCATATAAATGCTTATCTAATTTAGCTACATATATTATTGAATCAATGTATCTCACTACCTTTAAATAAATAAAAAAAATATATATATATATCACCGTCCACAATAATATGAAACATAATTTCATATGATAATTATACCTCTTTGTTATTCTAAGCAAACTAAATGGTGAATTGATTTCTGTTTACTTTGTCATGTGTATTCACAAGATTGATTGATTTATTTATTGATTTATCTTTTGTCATGATGCCTTATATTGAAATGTCATGCCTGCAAGGGCCCATTTTGGTCAATAAACTATCTTATCTTATCTTATATTTTACGACATAAAAGTATATAGGGTAATTTGTCAGAAAGATCCCAAAGACACTACAGAAAACGCCGATTTTAGTCGATTTCTCAAAATTTTCTCGGGGAGGGGGAGTTGTCGGTGTGGACATGTAGGCGACGAAAAATCTATAGATGCATAACATATATAGAGCTGGATCTGGAAAAAAAAGTCACACGCAATGCATAATTAAACCTCAAGCCGAAGTTATTTCGCAAAGGGCTAGGGTTTTTTCCCCAGTAATTTGGGGCCAGGGTCTGTGCAATTTGGAAAAATTACGACGTTCGGGAATATTTGTGGTAGTACTAGCTTAGAAAGTAAAAGATGCTTAGACAATCAAAAGATCAGAAATGAATGTTAAATCAAATGATTTTCTTTTGAATAACATTTAATTACGATAATGATTAGTATTTTATTACATATATTATGGCAAATTAACAGTAAATTTGCTACTTTTGAACCAATAAAATTAACCAATTGTGGTGATAATTCCACCTACATGTGATTGGAAAATTTTAGAGCCATAGTTTGGAAAAAAAAAGATACAGTTTTTTTTTTTTTTGTTTTTTTTTTTACTAATTTTCATTGGGAATGGGGCCAAATGACCCCGGCGGTTGAGGTTCTGGATCCGCCACTGTGTTCATATAGACTAATTTTAATTTACAAAATAAATTATGCTTTTACCGATACTGCATAGAAGAGGATGTACTGAGGAATTTTTCCACTGATTTTGCAACTTTCGTTTCGTTTCTTATCGTTTCTTTGAGAATTCAAAGGCGAGTGAGGGATAAAAAAAGAGTTCAAAAGAACAAACAAACAACAAAACAAAATGAGAAACTAACATGTAACAATAAAATACATAGAAACAAACCTATATTATAGGACATGAAGAAAATGCGTATCATTAATCTAAGCTCCTCGCTAAGTAATAGATACTAAAAAAAAGTTCTAAGTTTAAGAGAGAGAGAGAGAGAGAGAGAGAGAGAGAGAGAGAGAGAGAGAGGTGACTTAATTAGATGCGAAGCGAATGAAATTACAAGACTATACAAGGACTTCTAATAAACAAAGTTAGTCCTTGGACTATATATACATGTAGTCCAGTCGGGCGTGTGAGAGAGAGGGGGGGGGGTCCAGCATATGATTTTAAAATGAATTTTGTGTAAAAACGCACAAAAGCTTCAAGTCGGGGTGTCCCACATACCTCCTCTAGGTCCGCGCTTAAATTCGATTAATGGTATCGATCTCTTTTACTTACCCTGTTGTATATTCTAAAGGTATTCCGTACGAATGCTTTCGGCTTGTCGGTATCTTCAAGGTCACATCAACTGTTTAATCTTTCACGGCATAAATATTATCATTATAATTGTAAATTATGGTGAAAAATAGAAGATGTACCATATTGCGTTTTTTGAAGTATTAATTAATTATCTATCTATTTTAGATTTTTTTTTTTGAATGATAAATTGTTGACTTTATACAAGGGCGGATCATAGACGTATATACGTCTCTGGGCGGATCTAGATTTTGTTTCAAGGGGGATGCAACCAATCAGGGAATCCATATGTAGTAAATATATGTACATGTGCATAAGAAAATAAAACTTGTATAAAAATCAGGAGAGAGAGAGAGAGGGGGGGGGGGGGGGGCAAAGTCCTGGCGCCGGTAACTCCCTCTAGAGCCGCGATTACTTAAAAGAAGTAGGTGTAGAGAATGTCAAATAATTGTATTAGTTTGAACAATATTTATTCATTATATTTATTTCAACAATAGTATTCATCGTATTCAAAGTAAGGATATAGTTATACATACTCTGCTCCTTAATTGATCCTTGATAAATATATAGTACATCGTTTGCTAAAACTGAATCATGTTCAAATACTTTCAAGAGGAACCTATTTGATTCTTTTTTTTTTTAATTTTCACGGAAGGCCCGGGCTCCCATCGATAGGAGGGGGGGGGGGTATCCTCCAGCCTCACAATTCTCAAAAGAAAAGTATATGTTCCCCGCAGTTGAGGTTCATTGCCCCTGATCGCCAAATAACTTTCACCAAAGTTATGAAAAAAGAACAAACCTATCCGTGATGTATGAAATAACACATCGATAGGTCAGAATCAAACATTTTATCCGAAATTCTACCGTTCTAGGTTCATTATCGAACATTTGTTTCATTTATCTTGAACCCCCTCCCCCAACACGATGTATTTTTCCCTGCCCTACGACATCCCTTCAATGTCCCCTTTTTCTCCCCTGATAGAAAGGACCTGATTCGCGACGGGTGACACCCCGAGCTAATATACAGTTACATCATGTTGCGTAATGTGACACGCCTCCCGCTTTATATACAGGGGTACAAAACCACGAAGCCTTCTCTCTCTCTCTCTCTCTCTCTCTCTGGAGTATACATGGCAATAAATAATTAGATTAAAAGGTAAAAATGAACAAATAAATATTATAACTACCAAAAATGATTTTTAAAAAAACCCCACATCGCACCCAGTTCGATTTTTTATCCGAGAAAATGCTCATGTTAAAGATATCAGAACAAAAACTTGATAATTCATTATCAAAAAGCATAAAAAAATCAAAACTTTCTCAGAGTCATCTTTTGTTATTTAACATGGGCGGAGTTAGGGGTGGGGTCCGGCCGGGAACCCCTCCCCGTTTCCATTTTTTTTTAGTGACAGATTTAAATAGAATTCTCAAATTGTTCCCCAGAATTTCACAATGTTGAAATAATATACACAAAATTTATTATACATACATGTAATGTACCTTCTATCACTGTCTATATATATTGACTCGAAACCATCATCATGATCATTGATCAAATCCAATACTGGCAATAGTTCGTACAAACTTTATTTATAGCATGAGTCATAGAGGGCCCCGGGATTTTCTGCTCAATCTAAAACTATCATTATTTCAAATAGTAAATCATATCTTTTTTCTGCATTTCACAAAAAATTTACGATCATGTGCATGAAAAATGATTTGCAAAAAAAGCCACGGGTAAAGTAACTGGAAAATTATTGTGCAACCTATCAGTTTGTGTAATCTAATTAACATATTTGCATTACGGTAAAAAAAAAATCAACTCAAGACATTGATGTGTCTTTTTCCAAATGATTCTCAGAAAGGTCAAAGACTCGTCCTATCGGTTCGGGAGGGGATGCACCTGCCCTGGGTATCCATTTCTTTGTCGCTTTTTTTAAACGAGTAAGAAAATGCCCCTGATATGCGAGAGGAAAAGGAGAAAACATACTCCAGATTCACCCGTGATTTATTTTTTTTTCAACTTTTTTTCCTGGGGAGATCGGGCTGATATTTAAGCCCCCACTTCTCCGAGTCTGGATCCGCCTAGAGTTGACCACTTGGCAGTGGCGGATCTAGGATTTCAGAAAAGGGGGGGGGGCAAGGTTTCAGCTCGAAGAAAATTGTTCACGTAAAGGTCCAGTCGAAGAGCGTGAACCTCAAGACTGATGATCTAATTAAGAAGTGGGGAGGGGGAGAGGAGTTGATTCATTTACTTTAGTTTATAGGTAGACTGGGAGCGTAGCGAGCCGGAATTTTTTTTTTTTAGATATGAAGTTTTCATTTGTTTTCAAACTTAGTCATCCATACATGTATATACAACTACAACTTTATTCTATATATATATTGGCGAGCGGAGCGAGCCGTAAAATTTTTGGAATAGATGGTTACTTTTTGTTATAAGAATACAATCTCTCTCTCATTTTCCATGCTCCATTTTTGTTTGACCAATTGGGGAAGGTTTGGAAGATTAGGACATTACAACCCCACTATCCACCTGTCAAACCTGGTTAGATCGGCCCATGAAAATGAAGCATTTGGTAATTATTCAAGTGTTAATTCGATTTTGAATTATGTATGTGTTTATGACATATGAATCCGTTCAAACACGATGACAAAGAAAGTTGAAGACAAAGTGAAGACGAAAAATTAGACAACTACATGTAATGACTTTAGTGCGGCGAGCGAAGCGAGCCGAAAATTTCCCCAAAAGTAAAGAGAATAAGCATAAAAAGAGGCTCTGAATCAATAACTTTGGGTGAAAAAGGGGGGGGGGGGCGGGCCCCCTGGCCCCCCCTCTAAATCCGCCACTGCTTGGGAT
This sequence comes from Pinctada imbricata, assembly GCA_033119305.1. Taxonomy (NCBI): domain Eukaryota; kingdom Metazoa; phylum Mollusca; class Bivalvia; order Pterioida; family Pteriidae; genus Pinctada; species Pinctada imbricata. The sequence goes on along the minus strand of VSWD01000012.1, from coordinate 34,548,857 downwards.
GTTTGCTTCGAAACCCTCCCCTCTCCATCTCGGGACTCGGGGTCCGCATTGATTTATACGCTGTACCTAGGATTCCTGCGTTCTCTCTCTTTCTCTTGATATTCCCTATCATTGTACTCCAAATAGCAGAGGGAAATACTTGAAGGAGAAGACATTTTGGAACGAATTGTACGATGACGAAGTCAAACTCATAATAAAAATAAAAGAAGAAAGAAGATCAGCTGAGCTTAGACTGGTATGCTTGATCTGAAATTATGAAAACTGACCATCGTATTTTTAAAAGTATTGTGAATACGATTGCCGAGTAATAGCTGCGAATTTTTATTGTTGCATAGACAACATAGGTAGCTCGAATTTCCTTTTACAATTATGACACATACATGTAGTCAGTACACTACAGGTGCAGTAGTTGTTCCACATGATATTTAATTTGTGTGCATTGAGATGTTACAATTCTTTTCACAATTGATAATCGTGTAACATTATGAAAGAATTGGTTGTTACCTTCATCGCTTATTCAGTTCTTGCATAAACAGAGAAAGTGCGAAGAACCTACCTGAAGGCCAGGGTAAAAATTCCCTTTTTCCACTCGAGACATATTAGGGCAGTTACCATACACTTTACTTAGATATGATATAAATCACGATATTTGTTTTCGATGTTATCACACTTATGAATGGGATTTTAAGCACTTTTCTACTGGTGTAAAAGAATAATCCTAATAAGAGGGCAATACTTTGAAGTGTCAAGTGAAGTGTATATCTTGAATTGCTTTAAAGAAAGTTCTGTTTTAATAATCTGTTGAGAAACTTTGCAAAAATGTCTTTAATGTATTTTTAAAATGAAATGATGAAAGCTCAATATGGAGACAGTATGCTAGGTACTGTGAATTGAACCCGTCAATCGTCAACAAGAACCGTGATTCATCATGAATCACTGCAGCCCTACGACATATACATGATGCATTTATAATATCACAGTACAGCTATTACAATGTTGTAGAACAATAGGATATATTACGGTGTACATATCAGTTTGTATATAGATCTACAAGTTTTGTGTCTTCCAATTATGATGTCATACCTTCATTCCAACTAAATCTTGTCTCTCGATAGTTCAAATATCATTTTCATGATATTTATTCTTTAAATCATTTTACTAAATAATCAATTATTATGATTATTGAGAGTCAAATCTATTTTTGGTATCGAAAGCAATGATTGAGCCATAATCGATAATTAGCGATAATTCTAGTGGTATACCACTAATAAATACCAAACAATACTATACGAAATAATACTAAATGATACTTTGATATACTTTACTACATGATACTTTACTACATGATACTTTACTACACAATACTTTACTATACTACACAAAACTTTACTATACTACATGAAACTTTACTATACTACACAAAACTTTACTACACAAAACTTTACTATACTACACTATACTACACAAAACTTTACTATACTACACGATACTTTACTATACTACACAAAACTTTACTATACTACACAAAACTTTACTATACTACACGAAACTTTACTATACTACACGAAACTTTACTATACTACACGATACTTTACTATACTACACAAAACTTTACTATACTACACAAAACTTTACTATACTACAAAAAACTTTACTTTACTACACATGTAGTATAGTGTAGTAAAGTATACTATAGTATACTATAGTTTACTATAGTATACTATAGTATACTATAGTATACTATAGTACTTTTTCGTTAGGGTAATGCTGGGACAAAGATTTAGGATGAACGCCTTACATGTATATTTAACTTAAAAATTAATCAAAACAACAAAATATGTTTTTGGAAATCAATGCTTTTTCAAGGTCACTAGGTGAAGAGTCTTTCTTTGTTCTCAATGAGTGTGTAGTGAAACATGAACCCTTATATCAACGATTCTCGAATCATTACAGTGAGTGAATTTTCCTTAGATAGTAGAAGGCGAATACAGCAAGTAAAAGGTCTTGACAAATTAAATGTTTATGCAAAATATAAACATCCTATCTTTAAAAATGTCAGATACTGCCATCAATGGTTTTTTATGCCCCCGGGATTCGGGGGCATATAGTTTTTGGTCTGTCCGTCTGTTTGTCTGTCTGCTTGTCCGAAAAACTTTAACATTTGACATAACTTTTGAATAGGAAGTGATATGGCTTTCAAATTTCACATGTGTACTTCTAGTAACAAAACCTTAACATTTGACCTATTTTTCAAAAACTTTAGCATTTGGCATGACTTTTGAATGGTAAGCGATAAGGCTTTCAATTTCACATGTGTATTTCTTGTGACAAGACCTTTCCATTAATACCAATTGTTTTTACATGGTGACCTTGACCTTGACCTTTCATCTACTTTTCAAAAACTTTAACATAAGACATAACCTTCGAATGGGAAGCGTATTTCTTGTGACAAGACCTTTCCATTTATACCGAAATGTTGGACCCCGTGACCTTGACCTTTGACCTGCTTTTCAAAAACTTTGACATTGGCATTAACATTTGAATGGTAAGTGATAGGGCTTTCATATCTCTAATGTATATTCCTTGTGACAAGATCTTTCCATTGATAAAATTTTTGACCTCGTGACCTTGACCTTTGACCTACTTTTCAAAAACTTTAACATTGGGCATAATTTTTGAATGGTAAGTGATAGGGATTTCATATTTTATGTCTATATATTTCATATGTGTATTTGTTATGTTAAGGATGCTTTCTTCTGGCGAGCTGAACAGAAAACGTTCTAGACGACGGGAGATAACTCCTAATGTCGTAAAAGGAAGATGTACGACAATTGTTTTTTTTTTCTGTTCATTGCATCAAATTCAATAGCATTGTAAAATGGAGTGTTTGAGTATATATTTGTTATTTTCATATTAAGTATAAACATTTTATGTTATCTTTTTGCTTTAAAACAACCTTGTTCAATTCACATTACATCACTGCCAGAACTTTTGACGTCACGCAGCAAAAATGACGTTCGTCTTCCCGCCATGAATAAAACATATAAATAACGCTGCAGGAAAGGGATGTAATGTTTGATTACTTATATTTGCCTTTAAATAACATCAATTGAGAAGATTAACTTAATAAAAGCAATACTTTTAAGAAATAGATTTGTATTTTCAGTGTGAAGCAAATCAGAGACACAACAAATACATATATAATACACCGAAACTTGGAAAAAAGAACTTTACCAGTAATTGCACTCTCTACTGTCATAGTGTCAAAGAAACATGTATAAATGGCAATTCGTCTCTGGATTTATATCTATTAACAAAAAAATAATAATAAATCGGCACGTACTTTTTTTCATCTCTTCTGCCTTATCTTTTAAATTATTCTTTTTCTTATCTGTTTCCTTTATTTCTTTTAGCAGCGTTATATCTGCAAAAATTTGAAATTTTCTAAATTCTAAATTTTCCTGTTTACATGATCCTTTTGTGCGTACACAATTTCATCAATTCTGTCATTTATTTGAAATATGGATACAATACAGGAACTTTACATTAGTAAGGGTACATATCGAAAACAAAATCATCAGCTATCATCTTATTTCATACATTTTTTTCCGACAGATAATTAATCTTTCAAAGGAAAACTTAAATAAGGCCCTTTCACACTAGCCTTGCCACAGCGATACAGTCTCTGCGATCTTGCACGCCGCACGGCTGCACCATAAATGTTCGAGACAGCCGTAAGACTGGGGTACGAAATATTTTAAAAGAGTTCATAGCGTTTAGACAACAGACTTTTTTCGTGCGACTGCCGTATTGAAGACGTACGGGCATATCACTGCTGACATGCGCCATAAGAGAGAAAGAATTTATAAAAGAAAAGATAAGGCACGCATCTTTTATAAAAATAATCGAATCATGTAACCCCATGGACTGAAACAAAAACATTAATAATCCGGTCGGGGGGGGGGGGGGGTGTGGCTCCGCAAATTAAAGAAAAAAAAAACATGCTTTGAAAGTTAGAAATAAACTTGCACGGCGTCCAGCGTCTTCCGACAAACTAAACGTGTGTCATGGTGTGTGTGTGTGAGAGAGAGAGAGGGGGAAGGGGGGGGGGGGTATATTATATCTACATGTTCTTTAGACATATTTATCGATAACGTTGAATGTGGATTTAAAAATTCAGAACTAATCATACTTTTTCGATTGTCTTAGGTTATCGAATATATTCTGCGGTCGGAGAGTTCCCTCGTCTACATACGTATCCTTGTTCTTTATTTGCTGTTTACATTGTACATCAAACACAGAAAAGAACAAAACAGACAAAGAAAAAAATAGTCAGAAGACAGCGTCGCGCGCTGTGTATAGGTTTTTGTAGAAAATTGAAGGTTTATACAGTTGTGAGATATTGCCGGGTTTGTTAAAAGTAGGTCAATCTCAAAAGTCAAGGTCACTGTGTCAAAAGTCAAGGTCACTGTGTCAAAAGTCAAGGTCCATAATTAAAGGTCTGTTAACGAGTAATTTACGTGTGAAATATCTGCCATGTTTGTTGAATTTAAAAACATATTTATCAAATAATATGCAAAAAAATGTTTCGGTGAGTTCAAGACGGGGGGGGGGGGGGGGGGGTTCTTTCCCCTAGCTATGCAAAAAATATTGTTTGATGTCAGATTATTAGAATGTATATAAATATTCACATGAAAGTTCATGGAACTGCTATATAAAACCAAACATAATCAATAGAACCTGTACGTACTGTTGGCAATATGGTGTTTTTTTTTCTATTTCCTGTATCATTTTGAAGAAGAGGGGGGGGGGGGGGGGTTGGGTAGCAAAATGGACCAAAACTTTTTCCCAATGCACAACACCCCCTACTTTTTCTTTCATAAAAACATGCTATAATGTCCCTAGATACACTATGTGAAGTTTTAAAAAAAAGTTTGATGAAATTACATTTTTTATCAGCATTTTAGTGCCAAAAATCTGTTTCTTACGTTACTTTAAAAAAATGCCATATGAGATTAGAATTTGCTAAAAATTTCATTCTGTTACATTTTATGTCATAAAAATTGTATTCAACAGAAGTAAAGTAATGTATTCTAATATATTTAAGTAATCCAATTCAACAATTCCGTAAGATTATATATATTTTAGATTTTATGAGTTTTATTTCGCCAATTTTCAATTTCACCACAATATTCTGAGATGGTTGAAGAAAGGTATCTTTGATGGCAAATATCTGACATAAAGTCCACATCTTGGTATCCTTTCCTGTTTGGTTTATTACTTATCGGGTCAAGTACTATTGAAATATAATGGTTAGAAAAAAAGTTTGATGCTTTTGAATTCGAGATCTTAGGAGAAAGCATCCTTAAGACCTTTCTAATGATACCAAGAATTTTGACCTTGACTTTGATCTACTTTACAAAAACTTTAACATTGGAATTAACTTTTGAATGGTACGTGATAGGGCTTTGATTTTTCACATGTATATTTCTTGTCACAAGATTTTTCCATCATTACCAAAAGATTTTAACACAGTGACCCTGACCTTGACTTACACATAAAAAACTTAAAAGAAAATGGTGTTTATACTAACAAAGATGCCACCGTAACTTCATCAGCTCTGTTTCGAAAGCAGTGTCAATATAAGAGTTTTCTGTCAAATTCTGTAACAAAGAGAATACTATGGCAAATTAGCATCTGAAATCTGTAAGCATCAAAATACGTTGGAAATCGTATGCCTCAGATTTTCATAATTTTCATCATTTTAGGTAAGTTTGACGCCCTGACTATGAAAATGATATCTCTTTTTTAATATTACCACCCATTGCCATGATAACCAGACCTCTTGTTTTTGGTCAGAATCTGAGCTTGAAATAGTTTGAAATTTGCCACTTTCAGGAATAATTTAAACAGTAAGGGAATTGGCAAAATCCTTTACATATCATGAAAAACAATGCACCTAGATCTTTTATCAGAAATATAAACTGTTGTTCAATTTGGGTGGAAACAACATATTTCAGAGTTTCCATATTCTGACCTTTTACTGAAAATCAAAAATTCACATATGTTGGAATTGCATAGAAAAAAGTCGCAACATTCGAAAAATGTTAAAATAAGTCACATGAATCAATGATCATTCATGGTCAAAATATAAAAAAATCCAGAATTTTGTTTTTTGTTTAAAGAAAATAAATAAGATTAAAAATGGTTAAAATAGCATCATCACAGTGTTTCGTTATTTCTATTTGACCGAAAGAATCTTTAATCATACAAGAGGAAGCAAAGCAATTATGATACTAGATAGAAAAATACAATCTCAGAGACATTTTAATACTTGAAATGTCAATATTAAGTCATCGGTTCCAATAACAACCAATCAATAATCATCTGAAAATCATTACCTTAAGCAGTTTTTCGGAATTTTCATGATTTCATGATGATTAAAATTACGGATATTTTCTTAATATCTCTTAACCAGCTGAACAATTTTGTATTACTCCAGCACTTATTATTTGTTTTAATGCAAAAATCTCTCACATTTCCAATAGCAACGGACCTTTGCAACAACTAGAAGAACAAAACACGAAAATGAGATGTTTCTCAATTGTTTTCTCGATTTTCTTCGTGAAGCATAACACTCTCTCTATTTTTATGACAAAGAAATAATTTGTTGGAAAAGAAGTCAGTATTTTGTTTGTGGTTACCATGGCAACGGCGGTATACCCAGATGCTAGAAAAACATAGTTTAAGCAATTTTCATCATATTTGCTATACACTGACTTTGGAGGATATTTATTTAGTATATCTTAGCCACCTAAGCATATTCGTCAAAATATCCTTTAAATGATTCATTTCCGAATTGTTTTCTTGAGAGAAGTCTTAAAAATTCTCCATAGCAACGGATTATTGCCTCAATATATCCATTAAAAAACTCAAAATTTTGAGATTTTTCTAAATTGTATTCTGAATTCTGTCTATCAATTGAGCGCACTTTCTTTTTAGAATAAAAAACGAAATTGTAGTATGGTGTGTGGTTGCCATGGCAACTATATATATCTGGAAGATAGAAAAAGATATTTTATCGATTTTCATCGCTTTTAGAGTTTCATGCTAATATAAATTCACTCTAGGGCAGTTTTTTTTACCTTACTCTATCAGCGTAGCAATGCCTTTAAATGAGATCATTTAGGCCTTTCAACTAAATTTTAAAATCCAATAATTTTCCTTTGAAAGTGTTTCACGACTTTAGTATCTGTGTCTGAATAGCAATAAGGAACTTTGAAATGAGAAAGACATGCTAATTATCGAGAAATAATTAATTTCTATTACCGAATTTTCAATGAAATCTGCTAAAGAAGGGAGGCAATCCAAACTGTAAAATTTGGCAAACATTTGATTCCCGGAACTTATCTTGAGTAACCGAGTTTTACGGGGTCCTTTAAAATATGAACCGCACAAGAAACGAAATGAAAAGTAACGAAACGAAATAAATTTGTTATTTTTTTTCTCTTGGACAAAGAATAAAAAAAACGTAATGGTAAACGTCGCAGACATCATAGAAAAAGCCTTTAAAATTCAATTTCAGGTTCGTGTGATCATTGACCTAATTTAATCAAAATTTACGAGGAATTCAAAATCAAACGGTATTAAAACAAGTTGTCCAAAAAAGCAAACAAAACAAATTACAAAAATGAAAAAATTAAATTTTCACGATTTTCAGATATCTAAACTGAGTTGTACAGAAAAAAATCTGAGTGACTAGATGAATTCCTCTTCTTTTTGCATGGATTGTTTGCTATAGACATGTAAAAGAAATGTCCATATCGTTATGATTGTTACTTTGAAAATAACCTCTTTTATCTATGATACAGCTACATGCAGGGATAACTAGAAAAAAAGGGGGGGGGTTCCCATCACATATTTCACTGAACAATTACTGGTTGACATCTTATGATAGTTTTCTTTTTTTTTTTTTGATAGTTTAAAGCCGAACAAAATTTGTCAGAAACATCGATTACGTAACTTTTTTTATTGCTGTAAGTACCTTAAGAAACTTTTTTTTTTCTTTCCTCTCCAGGAAAAGTTTTTTTTTTTAGAGGGAGGAGGGTGGGGTGGTCAGCCGATCCAACACATGGTCATGAAAAAAAAAACTGAAGAAAAAATGAACTCACGTGTACGTATATGCAAATAGAGTCACAGAACATTCTGGATCAGATAAGAACGGTAAATGACTCAAAATGAAATTTGATCAAAAATAGGTACTGGAAAACGAGGTTTTTTTCACATTCATGGTGGTGTCCAAAAGTGGCAACCGATTATCGCAAATAATCGATTATCGCTCGATACTTGATTCCGATTTTTGATTATGGTTCTCAATAATCGATTACATAGTGACGTGATTTAAAGAACGAACCTTTATGAAAAGGTTTCAAGTTGAATTGTCTAAAATAATGTAAAATGACAGGCGTCCAGCTCTTCGCATATTCTTGATTAAACAAACGACTAAACGGCTATGTACAGGGTAGTCATCTATTTCAAGATTGTTCTGATGTAAAAGCAGTTACCAAATCTGAACAGCAAAAAAGATATAACCAATCAAGTCTTTTCAGGGGAGTTTATAAAGAAGTAAACTTTTTTTGTCTTTTTTCTTTAGAAAAGGAGAGGCACTGAAACCCTGTGCCTAAAGAAATAAATATATGAATAAGCAAAACCTGACTCTTTTATCATAAAAAGTGTATTTCGTTATTAAGTAGTCAAATGTATTAATATTAACCCATATGAAGTGCTGAAGTCATAATTGTCTTGACTGGGAGTAAATGGAACAAATCTGCGTAACCTGTTAATAATCGATAAAATTGCATTGGATGGCCAAACCATAGACTATGAAGGCTCTGCCGATTCCTCATCACTTATGATTTTGTATATAAGCTGGAAAAACATATCTAACTTTTTTGTAAATTCAAAGGAGGGGGGGTCGGACTGATCCCCCTCTCCAACCCATCCCCCTTTTGATCCTAGCTTTCAAGCACCGAGCGGACTTTAGGTGACTTATTTTGAGTATAAGTTTATACAATTAAACTAAAAAAAATGTATATAGCGATGTATAAATTTATCAAATATTGAGAAAAAGAAAATGTAGAGCACAGTCCTGTACTCACACTTTTAGAAATGGATCAGTGGCGGATCCAGGATTTCAGAAAGGGGGAAGGGACGTACATGTTTCTCATTTCTCCCTCTGGAGTCCTTTATATGTGACCTTCAAATGAATTATATTTATGCTAAATTAAGTGATATGTAGGCGAGCGAATACGAGCGAGCAATTTTTTTTTTTTTTTTTTTTTTTGCTGCATCTTGGGTAAAAATGTCAGAATTTTTTTTTATCTACCCTCTATCACTCTTTAGGGAGAAAGGGTACATCGGTAAGCCGTATTGTTATGAAATGATCATATACATTTAAGTGGTTAAAAACTGGCGAGCGAAAGCGAAGGTCAGTGAATGGTTTTTTTTTCCAATCGTAACAAAAAGATGGCCAATATTTATCAATTACGATTTTCATTGCATAATATTCATATATTCAAAATCAAAATTTAAAATTCATAATCCCCCTTTACCCCCTATTGATATGGCAGAGATTAATCCAATCATAACATAAAAGAAAAGAAAGCAGAATGCAGAAATGTATTGTAAAATCTGAATTGGATGCGCGTTGGCCTTATCCGAATCAATAACTTTTGATTGAAATGGGGAGAAGGCGCCCCCTCCCCCCATATGCATATTAGGCATATTCACAGATTTTAACATTTAGAACGCGGGCTGTGTATACCCTAACTCTTTAATTAGCGAATTTTTGAATTACAAAATAATTCCAATACATGTATATCCATAACACAAACATTTTTCAAACATTATTCACTTTTCATGTGTTCTTTAAAAACTTCTTGTCCATCCCTCCTCCCTTAAACCCTTTGCAAGCACCGCCTATGGCATAGGCGGCCGGCGGCCAACGCCCTCCAATTGAAACTGAATCATGCAGATATGATTTGTTTTACAGATTGTGGATGAGGGGTGATTATATCAGTTCCTCTTGTACGAGCAGTAAAGCTGAAATCTGTATTGATATCATTTCTGCGTCTTTTTTTATAGGGTGGGGGTCATTGCCGTCACTTTTTTTTATATAAAAATGTGTAATATTGAAATAATTTTTCAATGTTATGGATAATCATAGGCATGTGCGCACTCTCTCTCTCTCTCTCTCTTATTCTATTTTTTCCCGCTACTTTTGATGCTGTCTTCGTTATGCATACTTATCGACATATTACATGTATTTTTGTTTCTAACTCATGATATTTATCTTAACACATACAGGTATATCTGCTTTTTATTTTTGATGTCAATTCTAAACTGAGAATTTCGGGATACAATTTTTAGTGAAAACTTATGTGCCCCCATTTCCCCTTTATATAAGCAGAGTTTAACGAAATCGGTTACATCTATGCCTAGATTGAACCTTGTCAGCTATTAGATAGTCTTTTACAGATCTGAAATGTAGATTATAAACTATGTATAAGACGTACTGATCTTTGACTCGCAGTTCCCGAGGCACATAGGCTAAGGATGTGCAAGGGAAAAAATTACCACAGTTATATATCTTAAACGAATGATTAAATGGTAAAATTTGTAATTTTGTTTTTTGTTTCATTTCGTTACTTTTCACTTCGTTTCATAGTTTAAAGGGTCTCGAATTTTACAGATATTATTAAAGATTTCTCTCCCTTTCAATGTATTACAACTTGAACATTTGTAACTCGGTCTAAAAATCTGATGTGCAATTTTGTGCTATCTTTCTCTGTCCTTTTATTGTCTTCAGTACATGAAACAAATTAAAATATTATACTCAATCCTACCAACTTTGTCCAACAACCCAAAAGAGGTAAATAAATAAGAAAATTCATGATTTGATGTGATTTTTGCGCTACATTTTTATGAAGAAGCGCGAAAGGTTCCGATTCTGACACTTTGGGTACGAGTTGTCGTTACTCTCAGTCGACACCTAGCGTTTGTTGAAAGGCCTAGATCATTACTGAATTTGTTTTATTGAAGCATCTCATAGAATTTCTATAGCAACACTTTGTCTATAAGAATTATCAAAGAATATGATGTATTTGTCAATGGTTTCCTCAGTTTTTTTAGGGAAGTTCATGGTAGCTTGTTCACCATTTATGCAATTTTTTCAAATCAATCATTTTTGAACTGGTACAATTCAGAAACCAAAATGAATATACTATTAGAATAAAGTAAAACACCATTGATGCTATATTATCAAGAGTTTGATTTATTATCTAATATTTGTTTCAATCATTCATACCAAGAATCTCCCTTTTCCCTAAAATAAAACAATGGTATGATGTAAAAGTTGGCAGTTGTTGGCAAGAGATTGCTATTGCGACCATATTATTTGAAGATAAAGTCATATAAATTTAGCTATTTTTTAATCATGTTTAAGGTCTCTTGTCGATTTTATATTTTCTTAAAGAATGTTTATTGTATGTTTCAACACCACTTTAGTAATTTTGTCATTTCTTCATTTAGAAGGAGTTGAAATGATAGGGTTGACATTGATTATACATATATTATAAATAACTGATATACAACTTTATCTGGAGCCCTTTCTTCATGCATGACATGTTTTTGGAAGAGGGTGTTTATAAGATTTTTCACTAGTGTGCCTAATCCAATTTTGAAAATATGAAAATATACATAATCTACACTTCATGTCATGATCAAAGTGAAAAGTTTCAATGAAATATTAATGGTTTTGGATAAGTTGCGATGACAAGGTCTTTGATTTCAAATGCCTGAAAGTATTACTAAGGGACTAAGGGAAAACTTTTCAACAACATTCTTCTTTCTTTATGCATATAATGATCTTTAATTGTTTTGAAATTACTTGGAATCCATTAAGTTGTTTGGAAAGAGTTGCAATAACAAGAGTTGACATCTAAAATGCATACAAAATCTAAGTCGCGGCCCATAATTCAGGAGAACAAAAAAATCGAAAGGAATTCACTTTCTTCATACACTTCATACACATCTACATATTGCATTCTTACATTGTGTGCGGTTGACATCCATTCAATGAATAGTCTTGGGAGAGTTGCGATGGCATGCAGACAGACTGAGGAACAGACGAACGTCCGACCATGGTTTATATAATACATTTTTATACCTGATCCTTGTTGAGATTTATCTACTTGAAAAGATATGAGTGACATTCGAATAGACAACTTCCACAAAAATCCTCATCTTTTTGAAATCCAAGTTCTAGATCTGAAAGATATTTTAAATCCAAATTACGTCATTAACATGAAAAAAATTGTCTTCGGTCCTACAGATAAAGCAGCCAACAACACCATAATCATTTGAAAACGTTACTATATATCAACTTTAGTTTCGGAACTTTCGTCTACAAATACTGAAGTCAAAAGCAATGAAAGTGTCCCCAACATTCTGAGCAAACATAACAATGAAATGTCTTCATTCAACATTCCTATTTCTAAATTGGATTTTCCTACAATATACTGCATACAAAACTGCAAAAAGCTCTTTACACATTTGGATACTTTGCTAATTCTAGCAACTGCTCAACTACAAGTTTGTGTAGAAATCTGACGTCAACCCTCACGGCGGTAAAGGAGCACGTTGCAAAATATTGTGAAACTGTTCGGAACAGGAATGCTGTAAATTTATTTTGGTCTACAAAAAAATCAGGGGATGTGATTGACAAAATGAAATCTCGAAATTTTCAAGCCAATACGTTTTCATCCTACAACTTTTCAAATATGTACAGCACGCTTCCTCACGACAAGATTAATAATCAATTGACCAAACTCATTATATGGTGCTATAATCGAGAGGGGAAAACTTATATTTGTACATCTGAATCAAAGGGTTTCTTTTCCGCTACAGAATACAAATCATACAAATCATGGACATGTAGCGACCTGTGTAGTGCCTTGTCCTTCCTCTTAGACAACATTTATGTAAGATTTGGTGAGAGTCTTTACAAGCATGTTGTAGGGATCCCTATAGGTACAAATTGTGCGCCATTTATTGCAGATTTATTTTTATACACATATGAAAAAAATTATTCAAAATCGTCAAAAGCTAAGAAAGCATGATGATGTGAAATGTTTCATTTGTACTTCTAGGTACTAAACAAGGCAAACGTTTCAGACACAGAAACACCATTTTTGGACCTAAATATCAAAATTGTCAATGGAGAAATTCATTCAAGTGTATATGACAAACGAGATGATTTTAGATTCAACATAGTAAATTTCCCCTGGCTTGACGGTGATGTCCCTAGCTATAGATTACCGTCATACGGTATCCACATTTCACAGCTCATCCGGTATGCTAAAGCATGTGTTAATGTTTTGGATTTTCACAGTAGAAATTTACAAATTACAAAGAAACTTTGAGGTCAAGTTTTTTTGCCTTCACAAACTAGTAAAGACTTTCTGGAAATTTTACAAAAATTATGATCGACTTCTTTTGATATTCGGATCCATACAAGCAACAGATTATATCACTTTAGGTATTTCACAACCTGCATTGTATGGTGACATAACTAACAAAATAAGAATTATCAAAGGTAGACAGCATAACTATCGAAAATGATTCAGAGTCGTCAAACGCCTTTTATACCGAGGATATGATCCTTATGTCACTAGACGGACACTAAGCTTGGCACTTGATCAATCTACAGTCTTTGGAAAGCATGATCCGTTGCTATGGAAAAAGTCATAGGGCTTTTTCAATAAACAGTTTAGTATCAAGTTATTTTTGATGTTGCTAGGCTTGGAAATTAAGATTAAAAAAACTTCTCTAAAAGTGAATTATATCGGCTTGAAACTCCAAAAACGATGAAATTCGCAAAAATAATGCTAAAATAATGTTATCCTATCTTCCAGATATATAGTTGTCATGGCAATCTCTAACCAACTGAAATACTGGCTTCTATTTATACCACAATTTAGCTTTTTTTCTTTAAATAGGGAAAAGAAAGTGTGCTAAGCTATATTAGCAAAATTATGCAAACAGCTGGGAATCATCTCATATTCTGAGGGTTTTTTTTTCTATTTGTAGTGCAACAATAAACCTTGCCATGGACTTTTTCAAGAAAATAAGTCAGAAATGAATCAAATTGAGAGAAATTTGAAGAAATTGCTTCGCTGGTTCAGATATTCTAATAAATATCTCTAAAACTCAATTTATATTAGCATGATACACTAACAGAGATAAAATATTCCTTATATTATAATGTTATTCCAGCTTCCAGATAAACAGTTGCCATGACAACTGCAGACAAATTAATGCAAAATAGAAATAACGAAAAATGTGATGTTGGTATAGTAACCATTTTCAAATTTATTTTCTTTACACAAAAACATAATTCGAATTTTTTTATATTTTGACCATGAATGATTATTGATTCATGTGATTTAGTTTAGTATTTTTCCTATGTTTGGATTTTTTTCTATGGAATTTAAAATATGTTAATGTTGAATTTCTGTATAAGGTCAAAATATGGAAACTTCTGAAAAATGTATTTTCACCCGAAAATTGATCAAAAGTTAACATTTTTAATAATCATCTAGGTACAATGTTATATCATGATATGTAAACAATTTTGCCAATTCCCTATTCTTACTATTTATATTGAATTATACCTGAAAGTGGCAAATTTTACACTATTTTCCGTTAAATGTCCGGAAACCTCAAAATTTTGAATATAACTGTGCACGTTATTGAGGGAAATGACCGATATTCGAACTTGACCTTTATTTCTTGATGTAAAAGCTTTATCCGAGAAATGAATTGATTATCTGTAAAAGTTTTCCGTAAATGTCCATAAACCCGTAGGTGGGACGGCACACGGACAGACATTTTATGGCGGGGGTATAAATATCATTTTCATAGTCAGGAGGTCAAACTTGCCTATGACGATGACAATAATGAAAAGCTGAGACACACGATTTCCAACCCCAATTATGATTTTTTTATGCTTACAGAGAATGGCACTTAAAATGTTTGAAAATGTAAAGTGTTATTTCGAATCCAAAGGTCAAAGTCAGTCCCAATATAGATACCGAACAAAATGCAAAAGCATTATAATCTTAGCTGTATCCGTTATTGCTCAAAAGTAGGCCATAGTTAAAAGTTTGCAATAAAGCTCTAAAATTGGATCAGTCACAATAACTGTGTTCAATACTTATCATAAATAGAGCTATCTTGTGACATTAATGACAAGTATGGGATATTGAACACACAAGGATCAGATTCATATCATTAGAGGTAATGAATATTCTGCTTAAAGTAAGTAAATGTAGATCAAACTACAAGGTCAAAGTCACAGAGTAAAAATGAAAGGTATATTCACATACAATCAACATTTAAATATCAAAGTATATGTGATAGGATAAAAATTGAAGGCAAAATTTCCGTTTCTGAGTAGCAACATCCCTTCATCGCCTGCTTATGGCGTGTTCATATCTCAGTTGATACGCTATGCCAGAGAAAGTACCAAACATACGGATTTTGTTCTGAGAGCTAGACGTCTTTCAGATAAGCTTCTTAGTCAGGGGTATGTTTGTGACCGACTAACATCGTCACTAAGGAAGTTCTACGGTCGATATGGGGAACTCGCCATACACTATGATGTCCCACTCTCCAGAATGGTGGATGATATTCTGTCATAGACCATTTGAACCATCCAACCAACGATTGTACTCTATGTCTTCCGAAATGGAAGTAACCAAATGTGACAGTTCTACCAAATTGAAGCGGCGAGTGTTGCATGCAAGCAGGAGATGCTTACTCTTCCTGGGCATCTGGTCTCAATCCCATATCGGGAGTTCGCTTCTTTTCATGTGGTGGCGGTTTTTGTTTGTTATATCCTGGTTTTGTATGCCTTCGCTTTCTGATTTTTTTCATTATCGATTTTGTGCTGTATACAGGGATATGGTCATTATCCATATTTGTCATTTGAATTTTTTGGCTTAGATTCTGAAATAAAGATTTGTGATAAAGGTAACTTTCAATAGGCCGAAAATCATGAGATCAGTTAAATGGTTTTTAAGGAATACACATTTGAAAAATGATCTCCCCTTCTTTTAATATTAAACAGAGGGAGGAAAGTGGTTTTCTGTGAAAGTAGGTCAAACTCCAAGGTCATAGCCTCGTAGTGTATGTGTCAAATTGAAAGCATATTTTCACATCGTTAGCATGCATGTAATCCTTCTTTTCCTCACAAGCCTTTTTTTTAAAAATCATCCACTGTTATAAAAAGAAGGGAGGAGATGTTGCTACAAGAACACAGTGAGAAAAGAACAACTACAGTCCTGCAACCCACTTATTTGACAAAAAAAGTGGATAGGATAGGCTGTAGGATGCAGAATGTAGGATAGAAAGTGGATAGAATCCTATCCTAATCCATCCTATCCTATTCCATCCTGTCCTATCCTATTTACCCCAATCCTTAACATTTCAATCACATCTTATCCAATTCTACATCCTATCCTATCCTACATCCTATCCTATAATACATCCTATCCACTTCGCTCTTCAATCCACTCTTTTTTTTTAATTCTTAAGTTATTAGCAGACAAACATACTCATTTGATTAAATTCGATTCATTGAAATTTTATACTTGACTTAAGGTCAGGGTGGCGACTTTTAATAGAAATGAGGTAGAAGAAAGATGGATAGATTCACATGTTGAGGAACATCTCCTCGAACTATTCAGACCAAAAATTCAAAATTTTCCCGTCTCGTGTTTTAGCTATAAACGTCCATTTTTGGCCTATTTTAACATTTT
Source organism: Pinctada imbricata (assembly GCA_033119305.1). Taxonomy (NCBI): domain Eukaryota; kingdom Metazoa; phylum Mollusca; class Bivalvia; order Pterioida; family Pteriidae; genus Pinctada; species Pinctada imbricata. Next base: position 34,531,977 of record VSWD01000012.1, on the reverse strand, counting down.
CGTAATTTCAGAGAATACCACACCATAACTTTACATACCTCAGAAATGCATGAGATTTCAAAAATTCATATATATCCTTATTTTTCAAGATTCTATAACTTGTGGATTAACTAAAGGCTATTTTGAAAAAATTCTGATAAAATAATCAGTTCTAATGAGAGTATTTTCTTATAAAAACTATGTTGCTGATTGCCATGGCAACATCTTGTTATTTTTATTAATAGCTAGAAGGTCGCCAGCCACACAATTTTTTTTCTACATATCTATGGTATTACTTTATCCTAAAGCAGTCAAATCAATATGTACCCGAATTAGTTCTTGAGCAAAATGACTGTTTCTATAAACAGCACAATAATTTATGCAAAATATCAACATTTTCACCCAAAATCATAGAGTTTAATGTGAAGTTCGAATTTTTAATTATCTCGCTTTTAAAGGGTATAATGGATAGTAAATATTCCGATGTTTGGATCTTTGGTAGCATAACTCGTGCGAAAATGCCATTTTTTCCCTATTTTCGGCGGGTTTCTTTTTTGGAAAAATATGCATTTTTCCCCAAAATTTCCATTCAGCAATGAAAGTTTCAAGGAGTATTATTTTTTTCTAAAATAATGTAACAATCTATACCATGTATCGTTTATGTTGGTTTCAAATATTATGTGATATGAAAATAGAGTTATCTCCCTGTAGTCGCAACCCTAACCTTAATGTGTAATATTAACTTTAATTGAATTAAAGATAAACTGGGAGGTTTGTTGATATTAATTTTGTTTCGTTCACTTCAAGTGCAAAAATGGTATTTAATTATCTGAATGACTTTCATTTTAATAAAATCCAAAAACGACAATCATTACAGATAATTTAGTACTTATGCATGAATTTGTATCAAGTAATTTGGTTTTAATCAGTATCTCGCTAAAGGTGATGAGAAGTAGATAAAGGTGGATAGGATAGGATGTAGGGTAGGATGTAGAATAGGATAGGAAAGGATGTTGGATAGGATAGAACATAGGATAGGATAGGATAGGATGCAGGATGGGAAAGAATTGAATTGGAATGAGGTGGATAGGATAGGATAGGATTGGATAGGATGGGATAGGATAGGAAAGAGTGGATAGGAGGTGGATGTAGGATGTAGGATCGTGAATAGGATAGGATAAAATTGTCAAACAAGTGAGCTGCAGTACTGTAGTTACTAATGGGCATCATAAAGGTATTCTCTTGTTTTAGAAAACATAAACATCTGTTTGAAGTATTTAATCTCCTTACTGACGCGTCTTAAGTCGGCACCGATTTCCCATTGGTCTCGTAGGTTTATGTGTAGTCATTTATGTTTGATGTTTCTATGTGATTTGGCGTTTATTAAACCATTTGCGTTTCATTCTGTGCGTGTCTGCTTTATGTTTTACAGTGGGTGTTTTGGGCTTTTGCTGTTGGTGCTGCAACTAAATGTTGTTGGAGATTCCCTCTTTTCTTGCTCTAAAGTCTGAAGATTGTTGTCCTTGGTGTTTCTATGGAGACGTGTTAGTGTCTATTTGTCCGATTTTTCTTTGCTAGTGAGAAGTTTTAAGCCTAGTTAATATTGTGATTTTTTGAATCTGATTTCGGGTTATGTGTTTGACTTACATTTACCGATTTGTGTACTCATTTACAGCATATTATTTACATTGAATTAAATCAATGGCTTTATTTTATTATTCTATTTTCTTTCGGTAAAAAACTTATATTGCGTAGTAGGCCACATAGTTACTGTTGCTCTTGATATTTCAGCAAATCTTCGACAGAAATTGCAGGCATACATAATGAAAGAAAAAATGATGCATCTACATCTCAAGGTAGAAGTGATAAGTCAGAAAATAAATCCGAAAGGTGAGTTAAGCTTGGGCAGTATTGCTTTTGTTTACGGTTTATCATATTTTGTTCATAAAACTTATATAATTATGATAAACGGACATTGTAATCTGCGTCTCAATTCAACATAAAACACAAGGACTGATTATATTCATTGATATGAATCATATCAATTGATATAATCAGTCTTTGTGTTTTATGTCCATTTCAGACGTAAATTATAATGTCCACTTTCTGTTTTCTAATGCTAGGAAAAGAATTCTACATGTATTTCATATAATTTACCTTTTTACCTTATGAATTTATATAAACAGCAATATGTGCTCGGGAAAAACAATGCTTTTAATTATTTTCGGAATTCATCAGATTTTTTTTTTCATTTGCCTTTTTGAAATAATATATTAATGTCTAGTTTTGTGAACATTTGTCAAATTAATACATAATGTATTATAATTGATTTTAAGTAAAATAATGTTTTTTTGCTGATATCTTATATGATTTTTTTTCATACGCCGAAAACGAACGGGGTACATGTATCTTGATGTATAGTAAACATCCTCTCTAAAACCGAAAAGGGATTTGAATTATACCATATTTAATTGTTTTAATTGATAACTGGCGAGGGTTAGTACCCAAAACATACATGTCTGGTCCATGGTCCATTTGAATACGTGTAGACTTAGTAGGAATGCATTCACTTAAAATTACGAGAAAAAATCGTAAAAACGAGAATCTATTCTCGTAATTACGAGAATAAAAGTCGTTGTTACGAGAAAAAAGTCGTAATGACGAGAAATGTTCTCGTAATTACGAGAAAAGAAGTCGTAATAACGAGAAACTTAAAAATAGTTTTCTCGTAATTACGAGAAAAAAGTCGTAATAACGAGAAGCTTAAGAATAGATATTTCGTAATTACGAGAAAAAAGTCGTTATAACGAGAAATTTATCGTTATTACGAGAAAAAAAGTCATATTAACGAGAAACGAAAAAATAGTTTTCTCGTAACTTCGAGGAACCAAAACTTTCTGATGAGACATAAGTACTTCCTTTTGCTTTTTGTTATTATTACAAGACTATTGGCGGGGATAACTTCATATTCATTTTGTATAATGTATCAGTTGCACAATAAAACCATATAATCCAGTCATAAAATGCCAAAAAATGGACTGAAATCGAAGTAATTGCAAAAGAATTTTTAAGACATGATTTAATGTCTATACACACGTACAAAACACATATTAAAAGTCCTCACTCGATACTTCACGGGAAGTGTAGTAGTAGAGATTTTTCGTTTAAGAACGCAAACCTTAACTTTTTACTTAAACGAACGTAGCTGTACGTATCTAAACTTAGAAAAGGGAGAAGTCGTTGGGCTGAACTGAGGTATCAAAGGGAATCTTATTTTTTCCTTACATCTATACTGGAAATGTTTGACAGGAGATCAACGCAAACGAACCTCGATGAAAGCCACCCCTATATACTTTCCCTTTAAAATATATACATGTAGAATATCTTGACCTCTAAACCTGCATTCCATAGAAGTACTTGTGTCAAAGATCAAGGGGAACATGGCATATATATGAAAGTCACTTTTAACAACGCAATCGTAAACCCTCGAATGGAGGCAGGACCAGGAGCCCCGGAGGAGTAAGCATCCTCTGGCTGCATGCATTTGAAATGTCTGTAAGCGACGATTATATATGCAAATCAATCGATTCAAAGCATTAGTTTTCTCATAAAATTCCAAAATCACTCCTGTTTTCCGAGCTGTCACGATTCATAGTGTTTTCAGTATAAAATATTTGTGTATTGTATTCTTGTGAATGTCTTGAAGTTTCATTTTTCAAGTAAATTTCGATCTTGAAAGCAACGGGCTACTACACATGTACCCTCACATATGAAAATAACCGATTAACTTTAAATTGCCTGACTGTCCCCTGCAAAGTAGTGTAGACATGCGTAATCGAAGTTGAATATTTTGATGCCATAAGTATTTACAAGAAATTAAATTATTCTTTTCAATTATTTCTATTTCAAAAGCGCTCGATTCTGCAATTATATCAGTAATTTTAATTTTCGTACTTTCCAAATAGTAATAAATTGCATGCTGACTCACTTTTACACGATTAACTTGATAAATGAAAACACAAGCCAAGCAAATTATCGCATCCCCTCATGAGGCAACACAATTTCCTACTTTTAAATGTATTTTATCCAATCAGCTTAAAATGAACTTTTTTTCCAGTCTTGTCCATTGTTTTCAAATATACTTTTGTAAAACAAAGTGATGAGAATAAAGTATTAATGGATTGATTGATTGCCACATTGACCTTTGACGTTGAAAATCAATAGGTGACGTTTTCTCACAAGTAACATCTTACCTGCAAAGTTTAATGATGATTAAAAGAAAGCTGTGGTCTCTAGAATGTCCACAAGGTTTTTTTAATATCGTTTAATGTGATTTTTACATTTGACCACTGATCTTAAGAACCAGTTTGTGTTGCCCTTTTACCATGGATAATATGCATTAAAAATTTGATGAAGATTTGAATTTAACTATGACCTCTAGAGTGTCAACAAGATTTTTCTATAGATACAAATTTTGATCTTGATCATTGACCTCTGACCTAATAAATCAATTGGTCTTGTCTTCTACCATGGATAAATTGCTTGCAAAGTTTTATGAAGATTTGAAGTAAGCTGTGACCTCTAGCTAGATTGTCCGCATGATTCTCCTATCATTGCCCATTGTGACTTTCATCTTTGACCTCTGAACTTTAATATCAATTATATGCTCTTCTTCTCACCATGGTCAAGTTACATGCAGAGTTTGATGAAGATAAAAAGTAAACCGTGACCTCTTGATTGTTTACAAGGTTTTTCTATCATCATTCATTGTGACCTTGACCCCTGACTTTGAAAATGAATAGGTAATGTCTTCTTGCCATGGCCAACTTCCTGGGCACCTGGTCTCACTCCCATATCGGGAGTTCGCTTCTTTTCATATGGTGGAGGTTTTTGCTTGTTTGCTTTGGTTCCTGTTTTATCCTGATTTTATATGCCTTCGGTTTCTGATTTTCTGAATTTTCGATTTTGTGCTGTATACAGGGATATGGTCATTATCCATATTTGTAATAATTACGTACAATTAATGTTTGCAGATGACTACTAGAGAGTCATCAAGTTTTTGCGGAACCACACATCCTCTTACACACGGTTGCATTACAACAAATCTGCGCGAGGGGAAAGCAATGCATACTGCAGTGTTTAACCCAGTTTTCTTTTATTGTGTACTACCTGTTGTCGATGAAAAAATAATGACTGCTCCTCATATTATTTCCTATTAGATGTCGATACGTACAATTAAGTTCGTTTCGTTACGCACGTTCTTAAACGAAAGATCTCTATTAACACCCCCTTCTTTTTTAGTCAAAATGCAAAAAGACCAAATGTGGCTTATTAAGTTCATCAGAACAACAAAAGAAAGATTAAGTTTTAGCATGAAATTGTTTTATGACATCTTTAGTAACTATATAAGACACTTAATAAAATTCAACTTGTAGTTGTAAGCAAAAGAGAAAACGGACCAACCAAAGAACGGTAAAAATGGCAATTTTCAGCTAACAAAACCTCTTCGAGCACGTGTTTGTGGCCTTTGTTAGGAATCAAGATAAACAACAAAAAACTTTATTTTCTTTTAATTGAACGTTTTTACTACATATTTTTATACTTCATCAAAATAAGTGAAATAATATCTATGATGTCGGAGTTATTTATCTCAGAATTCGATCGAGACCATACTTTTGAAGAGATTATTTAATTGGAATAAATATTTTGTCAATTTGATTCAGAAAATTCTCTAAAATGAAAAGGGTAAGCATAGATTATTTATTTGATTTCATAATAATGCTCAATATACTTTATGAAAATTATAAAAGAAAAAGTAAATCTTAAGTAATGTAGGTAAAAAATTAAGTATGAAATTGACTAAGTCCTGGCTTTTTCAAAAAAATTTTAGGAGGACTTTTTTATTTCAAGATTATGCATGGTCATTTTAGTTTTTATATATTCTTTATACAAACTGAAAGATCTTCCAAAAAGTCCTCTAATATTTTCTAGTCTAGAAAAAAAATGTTGTAAATTTTATATCAGTTCCCCTTGCTCCATTAACATGATTATGAAAATTAAACAAAGTTAGATTTTTAAAATATGATACTTCGGCATAAACATGAAATTCTACCTTCAGATAGCTTTTTCACCAATGACTGCAAAATTTATGGAAATCAGTCAGCATATTTTTGAAATATTAGGAATTTTAACCTAAAAAACTTGGACTTCGCCATTTTTTCAACAATTCTCCAAAAAGATCAAAATTGTCCATTTTGATACTAGATTTTGACACAGACAGCAGTCAATTCAGTATAAAATCACATTCATTTACTTCATTTGACTCCAAATAATTAACAAAATAATTTAAATTCAATTAATCTTCAACAATCATGGTGAAATAAGCTTTACTTTCTCTCTTTTTGCTCTAATTTGATGAATACCTGAACAAATGATGGAACCAGCTGGTTTTGTGGGTTATTCTTTTTAAAAGAAGAATCATTGTGACATAAAAGTTTATGCATAAACATTTAATATGCTAGAAATGTTTTTACACTTTTATGATAATGAGATGGTGTTTTAATTCATTTCCATGTAATCTTAATCTGAAAATGGGGATACGCTCATTTTATCAAATTCCGACACTACTTCTGGCAATTTCAAACCAATGAAATTGTTCAATTATATTCATAATCATCCAAAATTTGGCTTCAGCAGATTATTTTATAGCCAGTCTTTCGAAGGAAGAAAAATGGTATGCTATGAGTCATGATTTATGGAGAAATTAACCACCAAAAATGAGAATTTCACTAATTTGCGAAAAAGTGATATTTTGGTAAGGCCAAAAATCATATTTCCATCAAGAGGATTTTAGAGGACTTTTGATATGTTATTCCAAGTGTCTCAACGTACAGCGTAACACCAAAAACATTTTTTCTGCAATTAATTCGATTTCAAATCGTAATATGACTGGACTAATAGATTGTCTCTCTGATCACAAGATTATACAGATCAAGTTTCACCATGTATACATAGGCGCAATGACCACATCCATTTTATGACCTCGTACGTAGGGGTTTAAACAAAATATAAATTGGTTCACAAGATGACCACAGACCAAGTCTCCTGCCGGTGAAGCCGAAGAGGACAATAGGTTCCCTCTTTATCTTCCCAAAGGCGGACCCAGCTTTTGAGTTGAAAAGGGGGTGGGGGGTGGCGATGGGTCTGGGGACCTTCTGAATTGCAACCTTTTCATGACCCATTTTCAAGACTCTGGAATCGCAGAGATCAAAGTGTGTCTTCATTTGATTAAATAATGGAAATTAAAGTATTTGACAATTTATTCACCTTGATATTGTGACTATATAGTGATAATGTACATATGATATATGAAACATTACGTTTAAGGTAGCTCGTACCTCTGGTCGAGAGAGCTTATTGCGGTATTCTCCCTATGATACCTTTTTTGGAATTTTCGTGCTTATCACCTTTGAACCTTTTATAAAACCCCTTTATTGTAGGGATATATATATATGTATATTCTATTAATTCGAATGATCCCAACTTTAACATTTCACGTAATGGAAATCTTAAAAAATTCAACTGTTTTTTCCATTGCAGAAACATGTTTTAACCAAAAATTTATTTGAAACCTGTATTAGCTTAAAACCTAATGCGCAATAATAAGAAAAGAAAACATGGGGTATCCATGCAGAATACAGAGGTGCAATCAAACTTAAACTTGGCGATATATCTAATATATCGAATGACCCCAACTTTATCCTTTACTTCAAGGAAATATTCAAAAATACACATGTTTTACATTGCAAAAACATTTTTAATCAAAAATGTATTTGAAACCTAGTTGTGTTAGCTTAAAACCCAATGTGCAATAATATGAAAAGAAAATATGCTCCCCGATTTTGGACCGGAGGTACATGTACAATCAACCTTAAACTTGGCGATATTTCTGAATAGGTTGACCTGATTTCAGATATTACCCGTGACATTGAGATTTGACATTGACTTATTGTTTTACTCTTTATTGTACCAAAACTTTATGAATTATTACATTGACATCAACACTTTACCAAATTGATAAATTTCAAGTAAAGACTTTGACCTAGAGTTTTGGCCTTAAGGTATCCGTTGTACAAATAAATATCAAATATATTATGTAGATAGAATCATGGCATATTTTTACCTAAATATACCTAATACAACATAAAAAATGGTTTCATTCATCAAAGTTCAACATGCAGACAGTCGCTCAAGCCACGGAAACTATCGAGACACTGCAGAAGATTACCGAGATAATTGTGACAATATTTAAATAGACGAGACGTCAACGAGATCTCCATTTGTACATTGGATACGTTAACTTAGAGGTTTAAACTGTACTCACACATTTGCCCTTGACTTTTTAGAGCTTGTTTTGATTAAGAATTATTTAAAGACAGACAGTCTCTGACTGACAGAAAGGCAAAGAGATATATACAAGTCAGACGGACAAACGCAGACAGACACACAGCCAGACACTAAAGACACATAGACAGTCACTAATAGACACAATTTTCCCCATTTTAATCAGCATGCCAGACAGAGACTGACTGAGAGACAAAATGACAGATAATCGTGAGAGATATTGGCAAAGTCCACATCATACATGTAACACATCGAAAATCATTTATAAAAAGTATCCAATATAAAATCCAAACAATAAATCAAATATGGAGAAAGACTATACTACAAATTAAGCAGTTAAAAGACCGGTAGGGAACATATTATTTCATGTCTTTCATATGGTCTCTGACAAATGGTGTAAACATTCTCAAGATTAGATAGAGTTATGTAGGGGAAAATGACCGCCAATTTCCTAAGACCCTCGAGGTCAGGACGATAAAAAAGCATCAGATGAACAACTACACCACTGAATTGCACCACGAAATGCAAAAAGAATTAGGTTTATATCATTTGCTTAAAAAAAGCTGCCCTGGTTAGAATCGTTTAAGGACAGGTGGACAGACAATCGGACGGATGCCGGACAACATGGTACGCTTTAAAAGCTCGACTGCTTACTATCGAGAAAAAAAAAGTCGTAATAACGAGAAAATTTCTCATACATGTAATTACGACTTTTTTTCTCGTAATTACGATTTTTTTCTCTCGTAAAAACGACTTTTTGTCGTAATTACGAGAAAGTTTTTCGATATTACGACTTTTTCCCCGTAATTACGAGTAAAATTACTCGTTCATACGACTTTTTTGGCGTAATAACGACTTTTTTCCTCGTAATTACGAGAAAAGTTTCTCGCAATAACGACTTTTTTTCATAATTACGAGAAAGTTTCTGGATATTTCGACCTTTTCTCGTAATTACGAGTGCAGTTTCTCGTTATTAGGACTTTTTTCTCGTTATTACGACTTTTTTCAGGTAATAACGAGAAAAGTTTCTCGTAATTACGCTAAAATATTTTTCCCACTAACACTTAAAATGAGCCCAATCGGCTTTCGTAGATGACAGATGACATAACCAAAGGCATATATAGACATCAGGGGGTATCTGACTTTGGCAGCTACTACAGGAGCAGCTACATTTATAGACAAGCCAAACAATCGGGATGATCAAGCAAAATATCTTGTTGTTTTCCCTTAGATCTGATGAGGAATTGTGCTATTAGAGGCAAAATTAGGTCAAGGGCTTACCCTCCTTTGACAATCTCTTCAAGCATATTATTATTTACAAACTAAATGATCTAGAGGCATGTGTAAATGGTTAATTACATTTTGCTTCAAAGTGAAATCTAACAAAGATTCTGACATTGTCACAAATTCTTTTTTTTTTTGTACCATACCCTTTTACAGCTGAATAGAATAAATATTAAACGTCATCAAATTAAATAGCATCATTTAAGAACATATAAATTTGTAGCATTGACCAGACATACACGTTTCATGTGCTTAACCTTCGTCAGTGATCCTCAATCTATATAATGTAATAAAGGTTATGCCACCTTTAGCTCTCTATTTGCTACATTTGACTTATCATAATAATGATGCTATATAGATTCTAAACATAACTTATATAGATATTAATTTGTTTTCGAGCATGAGCTTTTTGCAATTTTTATACCCCTCCAAAAATGGTATGTTGATAGTGATACACATGTCCGTCTGTACGTGCGTCTTTGCATGTGTCCATCCAACATTCAATTTCCGCACATTTAAAATAAAACGGTTACTGATAATAGACTATTAATAAGTTTTTGATTATTGCCTTTACCTTAAAAAATACAGGTCAAGTTCGAATATGGGTCATGTCGCTCAATTACGTGTAGAGATATGCCCCTTGAAACTTAGAAAATTTTATCGCTTTTTCGTTTCTGTACATTTGAAAGAAAACCATTACAGATAATCAATTCATTTCTTGGATTTAGTTATTATATTCAAACACTCAGGTCGAGTTCGAATATAGACCATGTTGCTCAATCTTTAAGGAAAACAATCACAGAGAATCAATGCATTTCTTGGATACAGAATTTACACCAAGCAACACAGAACAATTTTACATATGGGTCATGTTGCTCAATTATGAGCAGAGTTATGCACTTGATACTCTAAATTTATGTTTAGACATGCTTTCAGTCACTTATATACATGTAGATGTAAGCCGGATATCATTAATCCTTCGATCCCTATTTTTTTCATCATAATGATGGAATAAATGTTGCGTTATAAAAGGAGAAGATCCACTAACCGTAATTTACGGCCCTGTATTTAGTGACTTTTTGTGCGTTCCGTGAAGTCATATATGACATCAGAGACTTGTGACGGTACGGTAATATCCGTATTTTTCGCTCATTTTTCTACCTTCTTTGCAGTTATACAGCAGAGGTACCATGTACAAAATTTTAATTTTAAATAAGCAACATGAACGACATTTCACCTACGTTCCCACTTGTGTTCCATATGAATGTTCTCAAAATGAGCCGCGAACACCACTGTGACGTCACCCTGACTATGACGTCGAGTAAAGTAATTGTCTACGACTTCTAGAAGAGTTTGGGATCTTGCCAACCAAATTCAGCAACGAAACGGTTAATTAACGTAGCTCGCGGGGAAGATTTCATCACAATCACGCAGGTTTCACCCGAGAATTTTTTTATGTGCACATCTACGCTATGACGTCATAAACCTTACTTTATCGTAACGTCACGTACATTGCGCGTCATTTATATTGTAAACATAAAGTTTACATTTTGTCTTAATTCAATATATACATTTAGACACGATTGCAATGAGAACTATTGAATGCTATATGAATGCAATTGTTTCTTCAAATATTATGTTGAAAATTCTTTCATCCATCCTCCTCCATCCTTATCTAAGGAGCTGTTAAGATAAGGCGTAAAATCAGCCCTGAAAAGTGGAATTTTGAAAATTGAAATTTCAAGAACCTTTTTTGGTAAAATGTATACCTATACGGCATCCCATCAGAATATGAAGTTATATTTCATTTGTTTTGCATAATATTGCTAATTTTTAGGTCAAAACTTATCTTTTTCTCATAGAAATCAATAGAAAACGGAAAAGTTTTATTGAACATTGTTCCCCCCGGATATACAGAAAGCCACTTTTACTGGAGATGTATATCCATGATACAGATATTTTGGCAAAGTGGGGTTCTGTATCTCCGGGGGGAACACTACCCCAGAGACGAAAAACTAAAAATGGAAAGGGGGTGCATTTTATAAGAATCGATCTTTTTTACCATTAAGTATAGCACATTTGACTATTTTTCCTCTTTAATCCATCAAACAATGTGTACTCAATATGATTGAATGAAAGATACAAGAATTAGAAACGAAATAAGCACGAGTGATGTTCATTTCTCCGTCAATGTGTATTTCGCGCTAAAAGGCTTACATTGTAGCCATTGAATGAAGAATAAGACCGTATTTTAAGTTCCGGATTTCATTATTTACCGATTTAAGGAGGTAGAACGTTCGAAATCTATTTCTGATACACAATGTAGACATATTTGATGTCTTTTAGTTTATTTTTATCCATTTTTGATAAAATATTAAAAAAATGTATACGTTTTTTTGTCAATATTATCGGATTTTCTATCCGAGCACCCCTACCTCTTTCGACCTTAATTTTACAACCTTAAGAGTTCCTTAACATAATGTAAAACATGTAAAAGGTTTGCAAATACATTATATTTCAATAATGATTCATGTTTTTCTGTATACGATTCGCCATGCGGAAGAAATAAGTCACGAGATTCAGGGCTAAATACGGCCCTTATCTTAACAGCTCCTTTCTTTATTGCACCATTTAGACGGATGGAGGAGGTTTTACTTTTGATCACTCTTTTTGTCGCTCTCCTTGTTGCTTGTTTCTTTGCGCAATTGTGGAAAGGGGGGCGTGTGCGACAGAGAAGGAGGAGAGACTGCCTTATGAAATAAAATTAATATTCTCTGTACTTTTTAAATGATATGCAAAGCGGTGGAAGTTCGATTATGACGTAAGACAAAGATTTTCTTTATATAAAATGAATATCAGCAAGCAGAGCATACCGGAATTGTTTTGTAATATAGAATAAGAATCTTTTGATATCGTTTGGTTTTTTGTTTTGTTTTTGATGGGAAATAACACACCACATCTAATCCCCCATTCTTGTCATAAAGAATCAAATGATAAAATATTGAAGATATAACAATTAAAGTTTAAAGATTTTGAAAAGGTCAAACTTCAAGGTCTATGAGACTAGGTCATGCAAAGGTCCAAGTTTTCATTGAAAGATTATGTCACAAAGAATTCCGGTGAGAAATGTATAACCCATATCCCATCAATAAATTAAATGAAGATGCAAGCTTTGAAAGAACTTTAATATCAAGGTCACTAGTTCAAATATGGGACAAAAAATATTAGCACACAGAGTCCATTCCGCCATTGTTTATCTCCTATTACAGTTACTTTTCAATGTTCCTTATATTTTTTCTCCTGCTGTTGACTGAAACACAAAATTAATGTCTTTTCTATCTCAAGGTCATATTGATGCGTAAGATTTGTCTTATTATGGTCTGTTTTATAAAGCTGAAGCGATCAGTTTTCATTCAGCAGAATATAAGGGAGGGGGTGCGGACAGGGGGTACATCTCTCCCCCTCCAATACCTTTCCTCCCCCTCCTTTTTCGCCCTTCCTTTATCTCCTCCCGTCCCCTTCCCCCTCCATTCCCTTTCTCCCCTTCCCCCTCTCTCCCTCCTCCCGCCCTCCTACCCTTTCACCCTGTCCACCCCCTCGTATAACTTAACAGCCTCCTTAAAAATGTTGAAGCTCAAAAGTCAGACGGAGGGCTGATGGACGGACAGAAAGACGCGGACTTCGCCATTTCATAGACCGGAGTTTGCTTCGCAACCTGATAAGAATATATGGCAAATCAAAGATTTTCACAAGTAGGTCATACTCCAGGGTCAAGGTCACAGTGTTAAAAATTTGGGATCCACGCAAGGTCTTGCTAAAGAGACTACATATGTACGAGTTGTTTGTTTGGATTCTTCTTTTTTACCGTATTGCCTTCTTGGGGAATTCCTAAACTCCGAGATTGAAACGGAAATTTCATTTTGATAATACATGTATATATAACAACAATCGAGGAGGCGGCTGAACTTAATGATAGAAAACGAGCACGAAATGAAAATCACAATGTATATTTTATATGGCCCGCCCATCCCGAACCCTTTTCCGATATTCTAAAGTACATGTACTTATAAACCAGAGGGAATTTCTTTTTGCATACACCGCCAAAACATATCGGATTAAATAGTAATGAACATGTCCGTCCGTTTGTTCCGTATGATGTTTTCGAATATTTGAAGGAAAAATGTTATGTATGGAGAATAAATTTATTTTTACATTAAGATAAAAGGTCTAGTTCGAATACGGCCCATGTAATTGTTGCTTTATAATCTAAAAAATGAAATAAAATTGGGTTTCTGGATGTTTTAAAGAGGACCGTTACAGTGAAGCAAATATTCCGCATACTCCTTGACGTCATGTTGACACCTGCGATCTGTACACGCTGTGACTTGACGTTGCGAGTAAAATTGACGCCGAAGACACGCAAAACAAATTTTCAATCTTTAATTGCAAAAAATCTGCCGAGAAGACCTATCGATGTTTTTATATATTCGAATTTAGCTAATTCTCTACTTTTACGTGTAAGAAGGGCTTTAAGGATCGCCACAACTTAATGGAGAAAGTTGAAATGAAGCAAGCCGTGTTTTGCCTTTTTAATGTGTGCGTATTTTTGAATAATAAGTTGCAAAATGGCGATAAAAAATGCATATTTCCCCCAAGATACATGATAATGAGTTGAAATACAATACTCAACATGGCAACAATATTTTCGGTCACCATTTCACCCTCCTTTGTCAATTTTCTAGATTAAAATTATTTTTGTTCAGAAAATGCATATTTTCGAATTAGAACGTCAATGCCGTATTTGAAGCTTAAAATATCGAAAACTTCGTGGAACAATTACATGAAAATTATATTGTTATGGGTCAGAATACCCCAAAACGCCAGCAAATATCAGACAAAGACAAAATATAAATTTACAAGTTTAATTATATACAAAAAATATATATATAAAATGATTACAACTTACAATACAATGTCCGGATCAAAGTGTCCGTTACGGTCCACAAAGTCTATCGAATGAATGGTTTCCGGTAATCACAAACGTTCTCGAAAGATCGGTGTCCAAACGTTGTTAAATGGATTAAAGTCTCAACAAATAAAGTGTCCCAGTATATCAGAATAGATGAATGAATCGTGTCTACGAATGTGTACGAATGTCCCCCTCTTAACACAGTTCCTCAGAGGTATTTATACTTAATAACAATGAATTAACCAGAAGCTTCTAGAACAATGACTCATTACAAATGATTAACAACAGAGTAAATTCTAGAAATCACAGTCATGTGATGATAATGATGTAACAAAGAACATACTGGAATATTCTCTAATGAAATAAACATGACATAGTAAAATCTAGAAAGAATTATTATGAAATCATAATACAACATGACGAAGTACATTTGTACCTAGACATAAAGTAAAACTAAAATAATACATGACCCACAACACCTCCCCCCTTAAAAAAAGTTGGAATGTCAATGAAAACTTAGGTGGTAAATTCTTCAAAAAATCACTCATGAAACTCTCGATAGTGCATCTGCAATCACATTGTCTTTGCCCTTGATATGGTTAATAATGATATTGTACTCTTGCAACAATAAACTCCACCTTGTAAGTCTTTGATTCTTGTTTGACATTTTGTGCAAAAATGTGAGAGGGTTGTGGTCAGTATATACAAGAATGGGATGTAAAGTAACATTCAAATACACATCAAAATGTTGTAAAGCTAACAATAATGCAAGACACTCTTTTTCAATAGTAGAGTAATTCTTTTGACATTTTGTCAATTTCTTAGAAAAATAACAAACAACTCTATCTACACCATCATCATTTTCTTGAAACAAAGCAGCCCCGATTCCTACGTCACTGGCATCAACAGTAAGCTTAAATTGCTTATCAAAATTTGGAGCTGACAGGACAGGACTTTTCATAAGAACACATTTGATTTTCTTAAAAGATTCGTCACAGTCCTTGGTCCAAGCAAAATTCACTCTCTTTTGTAACAGATTGGTAAGTGGACCAACAACTGACGAGAAATTTGGACAAAATTTTCTGTAAAATCCTGCCATTCCCAAGAATCTCATTATCTCTTTCTTATTGGTAGGAATCGGGAACTTTGAAATAGCTTCCACCTTGGCCATGATAGGAGTAACAAAACCTTGACCTACTTTGTGACCCAAATATTCTACAGTCGCATGACAAAATTCACTTTTCGCAAGGTTCACGGTGAGGTTTGCTTTCGCCAGTATGTCGAAGAAGGTACGCATGATTCGGAGATGGTCATTCCAGGTGTCGCTGTAGATGATGACGTCATCGATGTACGCCTCGCATCCTTCGAGATGATTTAAGAGCGAATGAATCATCCTCTGGAATGTGGCTGGTGCGTTTTTCATACCAAAGGGCATTACTTTATATTGGTATAGCCCATCTGGAGTCGTAAATGCCGATATTTCTCTGGCTCTCTCGGTAAGCGGGACCTGCCAATAGCCTTTAAGCAAGTCAAATTTACTGACAAATTTTGCACTGCCAATTTTATCGATACAGTCATCGATTCGTGGGATCGGATAAGAGTCAGTTTTGGTGACTGAATTGACTTTTCTAAAGTCCGTACACAATCGGTAACTTCCGTCTGGCTTCGGAACAAGAATACATGGGGAACTCCATTCACTATTGCTGGGTTCAATAATGTCATTTTCAAGCATGTATTGAATTTCTTTCCGCATGTATTGAAGTTTTATCGGGTTTAACCGATAGGGATGTTGTTTGATAGGTGACGCATCACCTACAATGACGTCATGATGAGATGCATTCGTCTTTTTTGGAACGTCCGGAAAGATGGTCGTATATTCCCGCATTAATTGATGCACTTCCTCTTTTTGATGCACGGTCAAATGTCCGAGTTTCACTTCCGGATTTGTCAGAATTTCGGAATTCTTCAAACGGACACTTTGAGCGAAGTCTTTTTCGACAGTCTCTTCATCACATTCCGGTTCAACACAACTTTCTAATGAATTTACATTGGCCAAAGTGGAAACTGGTTTTACAAAATTTCGGTCACTTCTATCAAAATACTCTTTCAACATGTTAACATGACACACTCTTTTTTCTTTTCGCCGACCTGGTGTCTTAACCACATAGTTAACATCACTAATTTTACTCTCAATCTCATAAGGACCGAAATATCTAGCTTGCAAAGGATGACCAGGGATAGGCAAAAATACAAGAACTTTATCGCCTGGTTTAAAAACTCTGTTTCTAGCATCTTTGTCATACCATGTTTTCATTTTCATTTGTGATGTTTTGAGATTTTCTTGTGCCAATTTGCAAGCATTATGTAACTTCTCTTTGAAATTAGACACGTAGTCTAAGAGATTCAAATCGCTAGTCTCAGTCAACCATTTTTCCTTCAACAACTTCAATGGCCCTCTGACCGTATGCCCAAAAACTAGCTCAAAGGGACTGAACCCCAGGGACTCCTGAACCGCTTCTCGTGCCGCAAACAACACGAGGTGAACCCCTTCATCCCAGTCTTTTCCATACTGGTGACAATATGTTTTCATCATAGTTTTAAGGGTTTGATGAAAGCGTTCAAGTGCCCCCTGGGACTCAGGATGGTACGCAGAAGACTTATACTGTCTGATACCTAGCTCATGCATAACCTGCTGAAACAACCCTGACATAAAATTCGAACCCTGATCTGACTGAATAGCCTTGGGAGCACCTACAAAACTGAAAAACTTTGTAAGGGCCTTAACTATGGTCTTTGCCTTAATATTCCTAAGAGGTATGGCCTCAGGAAACCTAGTCGAAGTACACATAATTGTCAGTAAGTACTGATTCCCTGACCTAGTCCTAGGCAAAGGACCTACACAATCAACTAACACCCTACTAAAAGGTTCCTCAAAGGCTGGAATGGGTTGGAGGGGAGCAGGTGGTATAACTTGATTGGGTTTACCTACCATCTGACAACTATGACAAGACTTACAAAACTCAGACACATCTTTTCTCAACTTAGGCCAGTAAAAGTGACTTAAAATCCTATTATAAGTCTTATTGACACCTAAATGACCTGCCATGGGTGTGTCGTGAGCTAAACTCATGATGTCCCCGCGATACGCTACTGGAACCACTATCTGGTGAACGACCCGCCACACTTCATTAGGGGGTGCATCAGGTGGTCTCCATTTCCGCATAAGGATGCCATCTTGTATGTAGAAGCACTCTCCGACTTTGTCCGCTTCTTCTTGGGGAAGGGCCCTCTTGCTTAGTCGGATGATCTCCGGATCTTTAGTTTGCTCGGAGAGGAGCTGCTCACGGCTTAAGGCATCTGTACCCCTGTCTAATGGCGGATGGGAATCATCACCAGGTACTGCCGGAGACTTGTCAACATGAAGTGGTACTGACGTCTCAGGTACGCTGTCATCAATGGTAGACATGAATGTGTCAGAAAGGTCTATATTTTGGAGGGATGGTCCTCGTTAAGTGCAGAAGTACTCTCAGCCTCTTTAAGTCTGTTCCTGGCCATCGCCCTGGTAACTGCGCAGGCTGGGTACAAGTCGTCGTCTTCATCATCGGACACGACATCGGACGTGATTTTCTCACAAACAATCGGATCGGCTACAACTTTGCCGCCAGCTAAATCGTTGCCAAGCAACAAGGAAACGCCTTGAACGGGAAGAGTAGGTCGAACACCTACGATAACAGGTCCAGTAATTAAGTCTGACTTCAAATAAATTTTATGAAGGGGAACATCAATGACGCCTAGCTCCACACCCTGTAATAAAACTGACCTACCAGTAAAAGTGTGCTCAGACAAAGGCAATGAACCCTCTAACAATAAAGTCTGGGCAGCACCAGTATCTCTCAAAATCTGAACAGGCAACGCTTCGCTAGAATCACTGAGTGAAACAAATCCCTGTGACAAAAAGGGCTTATAATGATCCTCCACAAAATCATCAGAACTGGACTTAGAACCCTGAATCTCAGGAGTGTCAGAACAAATCGAATCTAAGGCTTTCCTATCATTTCTAACAGACGCACAGGCCTGTGACTTAAGTTCTTTTTTCTTCTTAAGCTTCAAACACTCACCAATGACATGACCTTTTTTCTTACAATAATTGCATGTAGGAAGCGACCCCACCCCTGGGGATGCCTCAGAACGCTCGGACCTAGGACCGGACGTAGAACCACCTTGAGATGGTGACTGGGAACTAATGGACGACTGAGACTCTTGTAAATTTTTCTTTGGAAAATCTGACGTTTTGGCACTATCGCTAGATTGAGTTTTTGACACAAAATTTTTCTTATGAGTGAGAGCATACGTATCAGACAAAACAGCGGCTTCTTCAAGAGTTTTAACATTTTTGTCTTCCAAATGAGTTCTTAAATCTTGATGTACACACTCTTTGAACTCTTCTATCAGAATTATTTGACGCAAATTGTCAAATGAATTGGGAATTTTCTTAGATCGAAACCACTGATCAAATAGATCTTCTTTTTCTCGAGCAAATTCAACATATGTTTGATTTTCAAACTTTTTGTACTTTCTAAACTTTTGTCTGTACGCCTCAGGTACTAACTGATATGCTCTCAAAATCGTGTCCTTGACCTTGTCATAGTCTGAACTCTCAGCAATACTGAGCGCCGAGTACACTTCAGCCGCTTTGCCAATAAGTACGCTTTGTAATAAAGTTGGCCAAAAATCGCGTGGCCACTTCAGATTGGCCGCGATTTTCTCAAAATGTGGAAAATATTTGTCCACGGACTTTTCTTGAAATTTTGGTACTAATCGGATGTTTTTGGCGGCGTCGAATTCAGACTTGACAAGCGAAGGAACAGGATTTTCCTTAGTGCTTTTCTCTAATTTTAACTTTTCTAACTCAAACTGGAGTTCTTTCTCGTGCATACGTTCCTGTTTCTCTCTTTCTTTTTCTTCTCTTTCAAATTGTCTTTCTTTTTCTTCTTTTTCAAATTGTAATTGTATTTTCATTTTCTCTAATTCAAACTCATATTTTGACATTTTGGTTTCGCTTGAAACAGGTTCAACAGGAAAATCGTATGACGAAAAGATTTCCTTAGCTAAAAGCTCTTTAGCCACAATATTTCTAATTTCTTGTTTTCTCATAGAAGATTTTACATCTAACTTCAAGTGAAGACCTAAACCAATCAAATCATCTTTTTTCAATGATTCGAACTCATCTACAGTCGGCGATTTCAAAAATTCAGTGACCGAAAATACCATGATTGATTTCTGCTGGCAAAAGTTTTGAGAATTTTCCTTTTTTCAAAACGAACTTTACGTAAAGTGCAAATATGCAGAGATTACTATCCCGGACGAGCCCCCAATTCTGTAATGGGTCAGAATACCCCAAAACGCCAGCAAATATCAGACAAAGACAAAATATAAATTTACAAGTTTAATTATATACAAAAAATATATATATAAAATGATTACAACTTACAATACAATGTCCGGATCAAAGTGTCCGTTACGGTCCACAAAGTCTATCGAATGAATGGTTTCCGGTAATCACAAACGTTCTCGAAAGATCGGTGTCCAAACGTTGTTAAATGGATTAAAGTCTCAACAAATAAAGTGTCCCAGTATATCAGAATAGATGAATGAATCGTGTCTACGAATGTGTACGAATGTCCCCCTCTTAACACAGTTCCTCAGAGGTATTTATACTTAATAACAATGAATTAACCAGAAGCTTCTAGAACAATGACTCATTACAAATGATTAACAACAGAGTAAATTCTAGAAATCACAGTCATGTGATGATAATGATGTAACAAAGAACATACTGGAATATTCTCTAATGAAATAAACATGACATAGTAAAATCTAGAAAGAATTATTATGAAATCATAATACAACATGACGAAGTACATTTGTACCTAGACATAAAGTAAAACTAAAATAATACATGACCCACAACAATATTAAAGATTGATCAAATCTTACACTTCGAATTCATGTACACAAATTTTCAGGCTATGTCTTCTCGCAAAGTTTTGCGTGCCGTAACGCCGCAATGTACCTTAAGCCGGGCTTTTACTGTCGCAAATGCAGAGGCGATATAGCTACGACTAGGTGATTTTGTTTACTCGTAGCGCATTCTCCTCTCAATCGCGGGCATTCTCGTCTCATCGTGTCACTATCGTGTCATGTTCTCCTGCATTGTGCTCTGTTCGCGGCACCGACGCGAATGCTTCAAACTGTTTAAAACATTCGCGTCTGAATTCTTATTCGCCTCACACTCGCGGCACATCCGCAGCGCATTCGCCTAACATTTTCCTCAATTCGCAGCTCGTTCTCCTCACATTCGTGCATTCAAAGGTGGAGGAGAATTATCCTCGATAGAGCCCCGATAGAGTCCCGATTGAGCCGCGACAAGAAAGAATCTGACGCGAATGTGATGCGAAAGCGCCGAGAATGTGACGCGAATGAAAAAATCTACGCGATTCAGCCACAATCTTGACACGATAGTGACACGATATTGCCACGATAGTACTACATACACACACGACAGTAACAATAATAATTATCTCAGAGTTGATGTAAAAGTGAGCGGATCAATGTTTTGAAAACTTTGACAATGCCTTTCAAGAGAAAACAACATGGAAAGAGGTCAAAGTCAACAAAAGGTATTGATATTCCTGGATATGTCAAATGATTTTGATTTTGCTCATGTCACATTCTTGTCATGATCGCAGCGGTATCGGGTTAAAGCCTTGTCTCAATCTCCTGTATCACAGCGCTACCGGGTTAAACTCGAGTCTCAATCTCCTGCATTCACCTCTCATTCACCTCAGCGTCTTTTTATCGTGGCACATTCGTGTCGCATTCTTCTCTATTCTTATCACTCTCGCCTCACTATCGTGGCGGACGCGTAGCATATTCTTGTTACATTCGCAGCGCTATCGTATGCCTATCGCCCCAAGAAATAATTCATGAGAACAGACAAGAATGTGACATGATTGTTCATTCGCCTCTGATCGTAGCTCATTCTCCTTTACATTCGCGACAGTGGAAGCCCGGCTTTAGCGATTTTAAAATAAAGAATTACGGAAATAGTTATCCTATTTTAAGTCTTTACAATATTATACGTTTTTTCTTAGCCCTTCAGAATGTAGGAAATATTCATCCTATTGTGATTCTAACGCGAATTGAAATTTTAAGAATCTAGGATATAGTTACTATATTTTGATTCTTATATTTAGATTGCGATGAAACGTTTTGTCTTTTCTTTTAGAATCTAGGAAATAGTTATCCTATTGTGATTCCAAAATTTAATGCGATGAACCTCTTGGAATTTATAGAATCTAGGAAATAGTTATCCAGTTGTGATTCTAATAGTTTGATGCGATGAAGCTTATGACTTTGTTAAATTAATTATTATCCTACTTTGATTCTTAATATTGAGATTTGTTCATTTAAAGTTTCGGAATCTAGGAAATAGTTTCCTATTTTGAATCCAAGATTCAATGAATTGCAGATAGCTTGTGGCTTTGTCAAATTTCTAGAATCTCGAAAATAGTTTTCCTATTTTGATTCTAAAACTTACAGACTCTACCGAAGGAAATAAATTCCCGCCGAGATGCTGTAAAAGCTGGTTGCGATGAAACTTTTGGATACTTGAAAATAATCGTATTTTCTCTTGCAACCCTTCCCCTTCTAAGGAATTTTACTATTCAATATAGAGATCTAGGAAATTGTTCTCCTATTGCAATCCCTATTCTCTACAGTTACAAAAACGAATTTGAATTTAACAAAAATATTCCGAGATCTAGGATATAGTTTTCTTAATGTGATCTCGTTCCTAAACGTATTTAGAAAAAAATACAAAATTGTATGACGGAATCTAGCAAATAGCTATCCTATTATGATTCCATACTACGCCGAATAAATAAATTAATTAAAGATCTTAGCCATTGCCAACAAATGTCGTAACCTTTTCTTTGCGACTTACTTATAAACACAGTGTAAGAACGCATTTGTATGAAATACTTTTTTTTTGCGATTTCCGAAGCGAGAGATTTACATGCGTCAATTTAATATCCATCTATCGCGTAAGCACTAGAATGTATACTGCTATACATTCAGGATGGAACATTTCCTGAAGACTGATACTTTATGGACAGCAGCCTGTTTCACAAAAATACTTACGAAAAATTGCAGGAATTTTCGTAACTTTTGATCGCTCAGTTCTACTAACTGACTTAAATTTGAGAAGTTTTGTTTTTGAATTTACATTAAGTATGAAAAAATGATATAAGAAAATATGATACAATCTAACTAGAAAATATTTTGAACCTTTTATTAAGAACTTTTTATGAAACTGGGCCCAAGTAGTACTTCGTGATTTAAATGAATAAGATTGCCGTGAAATTGCAACTTAAGAATATAATCAATGGAATACAGTGAAATTTTATCATTTAAGTGTGATTTTTGAGTCCCTAGGTATGTCCACTGTGACAAGTTCCATATTTAAATAGAGCTTTCATAACGTAGTACTCAGTGAACACACAATTAGTTGTGTATTTATAGAAATAAAGCTTAAATAATGAAAAACTAGTAAACACGAACTTTGCGGTTTTATGCAGCCACTGTAAGAGTTTTGTACTTATCATACTTTATTTGCACCTTACACACCAGGGCCCAGTTTCACAAAAGTTCTTACGAAAATTTTCAGGAATTTTCGTAATTTTCAGCCTTTAATATATTTAATAGGTTCAAAATATTTTCTAGTTAGGTTATATCATATTTTCTTATATCATTTTTTCATACTTAATATAAATTCAAAAACAAAACTTCTCAAATTCAAGTCAGTTAGTAGAACTGAGCGATCAAAAGTTACGAAAATTCCTGCAATTTTTCGTAAGTATTTTTGTGAAACAGGTTGCAGTAAATCTCCCTCGACTTCATTATAGGGGATATAAAACAACATAATTATAACACAGGAGAATATACTTATAGGGTTTCGGTAATTCTAGTCAATAAAATTCAAATTCAAAGGTATTTGTGATATATGTATGGTACCAAACAAGTATTCTTAGTACAAGCTACTGGTCGTGAACAGGATCGTTCCTACATTGTGAATATATGCCAGAATCTAAAGTAACATGAAATGATAAAAAGTTACGAACAACTGAAATATTCATTTATACAGCTTAGCAACAATCAATAACAATAATAAAACTATGTAACCATGCAAGTGCTCTTGGATGCCCAGTCCCATTGTGCTTGTCCGTCGTTGCATATTTCGTGGTAGTATAATTCATATCAATCATGTTTTAGCCATTCACATGGAAGTATGACTATCAGACAGGCAGTCTAACAACCAGACAAACAAACGCTCGAAAGAGCTAATTGTTTATATCTCCATTGTGTAGCAGACGACATAAAATTAGGATTGCTGATGCTCATTACATTTCAGAAAACCGTCGAGCGAAAAGACAGGCTTACACAGTAAAGGCAATAATGATTCGTCTGAAGGGAGAAGTGACAAGT
This sequence comes from Pinctada imbricata, assembly GCA_033119305.1. NCBI lineage: Eukaryota > Metazoa > Mollusca > Bivalvia > Pterioida > Pteriidae > Pinctada > Pinctada imbricata. The sequence goes on along the minus strand of VSWD01000012.1, from coordinate 34,507,796 downwards.
TGGAAACTAAAACGGAAAGGTGAATATGACTTGGGCGGACTTGTTTATATGAAAAAGCAGGTTTTATAACTTGCGAACATAAAAAACAAGGTAAAGGTCTTGTCACAATGGACATTTTTGCAAAATAAAGAAATCCTTTCCTTAAAGATGACATATATATTACCATCAAAGTATTTCAAAAGAGTATATCAACGTATATATTCAAGGTAACTTGGTCAAATGAAAAAGCTTGTCAAAATGCCTGCAAATGTGACATATCAAAGCTCCATCAACTCTGTTTCAAAACCTCTGTCTGAAAAAAAAAACTTTAACTTTGGTCATACCTTTAGCATTGTAAGTGACGGAGCTTTAATATTTCACCTTTCGACCTTGTGACCATGACCTAAACTTTAACATTAATCTTTAGCATTACTATTCAATGGTAAGTGATTGGGTTTCTTATTTCACACGTGTAATGCTTTAGCAAGATTTTTCCACGAATAAAACATTTTTTTCTACCTTGACCTACATGCACCTCCTCACATTTTAATTGTCATAGGACGTACATGTGATTACACATGAAAGCTGAGTATCACATGTAATATACTGATAAAGTTTCAATAATACTATGTTTGTTTGTCATGTTTGTCAAAAAAAAAAATACCATGACCTTTCAGAAGTCATTGAACCTCAAAGGGTGTTCGTTCACAAAATACTTGACCATCCCTGTAATTTTGATATTAGTATATCTCATATCATGTTTTAATCATTTATTGGAACGTTTGACAACCTAACAGAAAGTCTGATGGACAGATTTACAAACATCCAGCAGAGTTACACAATTTACTCTTATATAACATTGTGCGTAGTTAGTGACATAATAGGAATAAGGTTGTTATCGTTCTAAACATTTCAGAACATCATCGCACGTAAAGGCGGGCTTACACACTGAAAGCAATTATGATGCATCTTCCTCTCAAGGGAAAACAGACAAGTCAGAAACTAAACATGAGAGGTCAGTTTTGCTGCAACGGTCTAGCTGATATGTCTCGTTTAGAACAATGATGAAGCGAATTATTACTATTTGCGTCTGCACCGAATTTTTAAATTATGTTTGTTTGTATGCAACCTTCATGTACACACGAAGTTATGGTCTTGTTTAAAATTCTACAATACAAAAGTCGACAGGCTAAATTGCTTAGTACTTGCTTTTACGATGTCTTTTACAATGTAAAATTGCTTAGTACTTGCTTTTACGATGTCTCATAATCAAAAGCTTAGATTAAGTGCATATAGTTATTTATTCAAAGTGCTTCCTTGGGCAAAACAGAACGATTAACTACATGCACTCAATCTAAGCATTTTTTCTCAATTTAACAGCAACACACAAAAACACCCAAAGTGAAAACATAAGAAGAAATACACAGAAAGAGACAAGAAACAGCAGACGAGATATCAAACATCGAACACAAAAGACCTCACATAAACCAAAGAGAATCAGAGGCAATCGTTGCCGACTTAGGACGGTCCTTAGCCACGTTAGTAGCAGATGGTGATGTAACCCGGATTACGTTCACACAACATTCCCTCTTTTTCGGTTACCCAAAGGTCTTGAAGAACGAACGATTGTTGTGTAAAATAACCTCCTCACTGTAAGATGATCATACAAACAAGACAACACAACACAGGAGCCCAAGCAATACAGATGAATATGTATATATATATATATATAAACAAGGGGGTAAGTCCATTACTATGTTAGGTTAAAAGAATTGATCTAGGATCAATGCCAATTTGAAATTGGGTTTCTTCTTAAATTTGTTTTTTACACATGCATGCGTATATCTGACACTTTTAGCTTAAATGAACGATGTGAGTAACTCCCTCCTCCTGTCGTAAACTTTACATATTTCTGACTTCTCGAAAAAGCACTTGGTTGTTAAGAAACGCAACATGAACGAAATGTTCTATTTTTCCATCATGTGTTCATGTTGTAATTTAAAGACGTGGCGGAGAAAATACAGGCAAAAAAGAGTAAAGATGATACCAATATTTGATAAATTTCTTATTATAATTCCGTCGTCTGGCGTCCGTCGTCTGTCTTTAACTTTTTAACATTTTCGACTTCTCCTCAGAAGCCGCTGCACAGAATTTCACGAAACTTCACAGGAAGAACGTACTCAATGCCCTCTACCAAGTTTGTGTTTTTCGAGTTGATCGGAAATCCAAGATGGCCGCCACAGGCTCTGATTGGCTGACACATTCTCGACTTCTCCTCTGAAACCGCTGCACAGAATCTCTCAAAACTTCACAGAAAGCAAGTACATGTACTCATTGCCCTCTACCAAGTTTGTGTTTTTTGAGACGATCGGGATTCCAAGATGGCTGCCACAGGGTCTGATTGGCTGACACATTTACGACTTCTCCTCTGAAACCGCTGCACAGAATTTCACGAAACTTCACAGGATGCCAGAACTAAATGCCTTCTACAAAGTTTTTGTTTTTCGAGCCGATTAGAAATCCAAGATGACTGCCACGGGCTCTGATTGGTTGACGCATTTTCGACTTCGCCTCTGAAACTGCTGCACAGAATTTCACGAAACTTCACAGGAAGCAAGTACTCAATGCCCTCTACAAAGTTTGTGTTTTTCTAGTTTGTGGCGCGACTGGCTCTGATTAGCTGACTCATTTTCGACTTCTCCACTGAATCCGCTGCACAGAATTTCACGAAACTTCACAGGATGCAAGTACCCCAGGCCCTCTACCAAGTCTGTGTTTTTCGAGCCGATCAAAAATCCAAGATGGCCGCCACAGACTCTGATTGGCTGACACATTTTCGACTTCTCCACTGAAACCGCTGCACAGAATTTCACGAAAGGTCACAGGAGGCAAATACTCAATGCCCTCTACCAAGTTTGTGTTTTTTGAGCCGATCGGAAATCAAAGATGGCTGCCACAAGCTCTGATTGGCTGACACAATTTCGACTTCTTTTCTGAAACCGCTGCACAGAATCTCTCAAAACTTCACAGGAAGCAAGTACTTAATGACCTCTATCAAGTTTGTGTTTTTAGAGCCGATCGGAAATCCAAGATGGCCACCACAGGCCCTGATTTGCTGACACATTTTTGACTTCTCCTCTAGAACCGCTGCACAGAATTTCACTAAACTTCACAGCAAGCAAGAACTCAAGGCCCTCTACAAAGTTTGTGTTTTTCGAGCCGATCGAAAATCCAAGATGGCCACCACAGACTCTGATTGGCTGACACATTTTCGACTTCTCCTCTAAAACCTCTGCACAGAATCTCTCGAAACTTCAATGGAAGCAGGTAATTCATGCCCTCTACCAAGTTTGTGTTTTTCCATCCAATCAGAAATCGAAGGTGGCCACCACTGGCTCTGATTGACTTACACATTTTCAATTTTACCTCTGAAATCGCTGCACAGAATTTCACAAAACTTCACAGGAAGCAAGTACTCAATCTCCTCTACGAAGTGTGTGTTTATCTAGCCAATCAGAAATCCAAGATGGCGGCCACAGGCTCTGATTGGCTGACACATTTTCGACTTCTCCTCTGAAACCTCTGCACAGAATTTCATGAAACTTCACAGGAAGCAAGTAACCATTGCCCTCTATCAAGTTTGTGTTTGTCGAGACGATCGGAAATCCAGATGGCCGCAACAGGCTTTGATTGACTAACACATTTTCAACTTCTCATCTGAAACTGCTGCACAGAATTTCACGATACTTCACAGGACGCAAGTACTTATTGCCCTCTACAAAGTTTGTGTTTTTTCAAGTCGATCGGCAATCCAAGATGGCTGCCACAGACCTTGATTGGCTGATACATTTTCGACTTCTCCTCTGAAACCGCTGTACAGAATTTCAAAATACTTCACAGGACGCAAGAACTAATTGCCCTTTACCAAGTTTGTGTTTTTGTTGCCGATTGGAAATCCAAGATGGCCGCCACAGGCTCTAATTTGCTGACACATATTCGACTTCTCCTTTGAAACCGCTTCACAGAATTTCTTGAAACTTCATAGGAAGCAAGTACTCATTGCCCTTTACCCAGTTTGTGTTTTTCGAGCCGATCGGAAATCCAAGATGTCCTCCATAGGCTCTATTTCGGTTTATCCTCTTAAACTACCGCACAGAATGTCACCAATCTTTACAGGAAGTAAGTACACATTGTCCTTCTCAAAGCTTCACTAAAAGCTATTTCCTTCAGGTCTTATACGGACTTTGATTAAAAACATAGATACAGTCTCCTCAGGTGAGCAATGTGGCCCCCTTGGGCCTCTTGTTTAGAAAAGGAGACACAATTCTTAATCGTTGTTAAGTTAAATAACACATCTATGACAGATATTTTAAAACAGAAGAAATCATTAACAGGAAAATGTTTAAATCTGTTTAGATATCCATTATATTTTCCTATATTTTTTATCTAAAAAGCCATCATTCATTTATTATACAAAGACTTTGTTTATAACATTTCATTTTAGGAGCAGAGGAAGCAAAAAGAAAAAGATGAATGGACATGGACAGAACAAAAGTATAAATAGCAAATGACATGAGAGATCACGGCAAACTTTCGCCGATCAAATATTCAATTTTTAATGAGTTTGATACTATGTTTAAGCAGTACGCATGTAATCGATTTTCACGATTGACCTCGATTCGGGGTTAAATATTAATATTCAATGTCATAGAACCGTTTTTCTTATAGGAGTACCAATTTTGAAGAAACAAAAATACAAAGATTACTTTCTTTATAGTTATATTTTTTAAATCATATTCCAAGTCAAAATCTCCCTTATTTTGAGAAAAAGATTCGTATCGATATCATTGTGGAAAAAGTAGAGTAAAGAAATAAGAAACATCAGTAAATAGTGCTTTATACATCGGAAATTGAACCCAATCATAATTATCCTTACTGAACTAAGATTAAACAGCAAAACAAGGCAAATGTGCATCTTCAGCCGACTTTCGACAGCTTTGTGATTTATTCATGGTATTTTAAAGATTTGGATATTAACAATCATTGAATCTAAGTAATCCCGATTTGGTAGTATGCAATGTTTGAAAGGATGCTGGTATTAAACTGATTTATTTATCGCTAAGAAGTATATAAATATTTCATTCTAAGTACTAGATGGTTTGTTTATTGTTTGAAAAAAAAACGTGTGAAAGGAAGGGTAACGATGCCAAAAACTCTTCCAAGTTTTAGTCTATAGTAAATGGAGTAATTAATCTAAATATGTCATTCTGGTCTTATTTTGCAAATAGAAAAATGTTTTTCATTGGTTTATGAACATAAAATCCTCTTTGTCTGTTTTATATTCGAATATACAATAAACATATTTCTAGTCCATAAAAGAGTGAAGCCGGCACCTATCCTTATTTCATCTCAATGTTTATGAGTGTGGAATGTTTTGAGTTTTGTTTAATCTCTCAATCTACCCTTTCTGTATCAGAATTTAATTCAAATAGTGTAGGCCGCTTTGTACGCATGTGTACATTAGGGATTTCTGCTACTTGAGATTTTGAACGCTTCAGATTTGTACTTGTCATTAACGGAAAATTGATAACATTAGTGACATTTAAGAAAACCGTGGTGGTTCTTTACGCTCTTTTGTTTTATCACATGATATCCATTTTTAAAGTTTTCAACATTTATCCCTAGCCATTGTAATAAACAAATTCGTCTTGAATGTACATTTGTACTAACAATCTCATATATTGATATCAAAAGTAATACTAGTACAAAATGAGTGTGCTTTTAAGGTAGAGCATCCCTCAAGTCTCAGATGACCACATTTCCTAAATAACAACTTATACAATATTTTCATTTCCACATATTCAAAACTTATGTAAAACCTGATAAACAAACAAGATATAATTTGTGGTTTCATGATTATACCGATGCCTTAAGCCGTTGGAACTTTAACATTGGGAAAAGTCAGAAAATCTCTTTTAGAGGTGATAAAATGTAACTATAAAAGTTTCTTTTCCCAAAACCATATTACTAATATCTGATATCAAACATCTTCATATGCAATAGCATAATAAAAACAGAAAAAAATTCACCATGAACCAGACATGCACGTTTCATATACAATATTATGAAGAGAAAACATAGGGTATCCAGGCAAAAAATTACCAGCAATTTTGACCTGATGGATACTCTACCTTTAAATCATTCAATCAAAGTTATATAGATTGTAAAGTTCTGCAAACCACTGTTTTGACAAAAAAAGCGCATAAGATGCAGGATATAGGATAGAAAATGGATAGGATTTTATCCTTTCCAATCCCAACCTATCCTTACCTCTTAAGCTAAATCCAATCCACTTATATCAACCTCTATCCAATCCTATCCTATCCATCTCTATCCTGTCTTAATCGTCTCTATCCAATGTATTCCTATCCACCTCTTTCGATAATTCAATCCATTTTTTTTTCAATTCTAATGTTATTAACAGACAAACATGCTTATTTCTTTAAGCTCGATACTAACATTGAACTTTTATACTTGACTTAATTGGTAATAATGATTATAGAATTAATGACTGACGTTAAAGCTTAATTTAACCCCCACCCCCTCATTCAGAGGTGTTTTATGGTGCATGTACTTTTGTTTGTATCATTATATCCAATCCATCATGCTACGTCATTCTTAATTTTTGGACATAAATTTCAATCTTTGGCCATATTTCATTGTTCGGATTGATGCCCACCGACGAGAGTTATGTACCCGAAACGTGCATGTCTAGTCCATGCTGCAAATTTATCTGTTATTAAATGATGCTATCAATTTGAAGACATAACATTCTTTCACTGCAAGTGTGAAAATGGCACGTAATCATTTAAATATCTTATATTTATTTAAATACCTCGTGAGGTCAGGCACACCTAGATTTGAAATGTATGAAACGATATAAGAAGTCAATGCGGCGTTTGCATGTAATAATGATGAAAGCGCCGTTTACAAGCATTTTCAAACATTTTCAAGATCAGACAAAAACAGCATTCTCGTATGAAGGAGATATCGCTCTTATAACATGTACGCTAATACGTGAAGATGAAGCTAGGGGGATAAACGTATCAATAAGCTAAACGTCTTCATTTTCATTATACACTTGCTAATTCTTTTTTTCACCTTAAAAACGTAGGAGTACATGTAAAAACCCATGGCATGTTGCAGATATGAGAAAGTATGTGTCTGGTGGTATCGTACTACATACTTATATTGCACACAATAGCGGATCCACTTGACTTATCAGAAATCCTCGTTTGTATACATCATACACTTGTTTTTGTCTTATAGTTTTTTGGGGGGATGGCTTCTATTCATTACTACTGAGCTTATCATGGGTGCATATCAGGAATGTATACTATACTGAGTTATAGATGAGTTAAAGAAGATCCTGACAATAATCTCAACAGCACTCACAATAGAGCGCAAAATTAAACATCGACGGACCCCTAGCAAGCTAGAGGTGGGACCAGGTGCCCGGGAGGAGTAAGCATCCCCTGTTGGCTAGCCGCACCCGCCGTCAATGTTTAAGAAGCATGGAAATGAAAATATATAAAATTCATGCACTGTCTGACGTTATGTCTATATAGAAAGTGCTATGGCGACAATGTCAGGGAAGTATATTCAAAACACTTACTGTCAAACCCCTCGCGGGGAACTTTTTTACGAGCTCCACACGGCAAAGGGCATAAGTGCGACACAAATGAGTTAAAGAAGATCCTGACGATAATCTCAACAGCACTCACAATAGAGCGCAAAATTAAACATCGACGGACCCCTAGCAAGCTAGAGGTGGGACCAGGTGCCCGGGAGGAGTAAGCATCCCCTGTTCGCTAGCCGCACCCGCCGTCAATGTTTAGACTCACATCAACGTGTTCCTGTTTGTTTTATTTTCTCATGGGTCCATCAAGTCAATATATAGACTACGGGATGAGGAGGGTCGGTGAAGTAAATTTATCGCTATTATTTTGTTAAGGTCAGGCAAGCTTTTTTTTAAAAGCTTATACTTGTATCTTCACTGTGGCGTATCACGTGATACAACAAATGAATGTTCCACGGGAATCCCCTTTGATTAAACGAAGTAAATCTACTTTATATGAATTTATTTTAGGCCTATCATATGGTCATTATTATTAATTATATGTGGGAAATTTATTCTGGTGAAGAATAAACGTATACTTGGAGAACAATTAACGGAAAATTTTGTATCTGTCCGTGCTTCATGTCATAACATGTGGTGAGCATTAACGACTTTCTGTTTAAGTGTTCTCCGAATACTCGTCTATTCTTGAGAAGAATAGATAACTATCATTTCAGTGATGATAATGGCCATATGATAGGCCTAAAGTAAAATCATATAAAGAAGATTTAAACAGTATTTACTTGGTTTAATCAAAGGGATTTCCCATGGAACATATCATTTGAGTATCGCGTGATACGCCACAGTGATCTTTATTTATGAATATAAACGGATGTGTGATCACCCTAAATGCTAATCTATTTTTACTTCGTTTCTACACTACGTTGCTTTTTGCACTCTCCTGTTCGTTTTTACTTTTGTTTGTTTTTGAATGTTTGTTTGCATGTTTGTTTTTGGTTTTTTTTTTGGGGGGGGGGGTGTTTTTTCCAATTGTTTTAACTAATGATGAATGAAAATATTATTATCAGCATCCCAATTATTACTGAAAATTACCTACTAATGTATGACTTTTAACCAATTAGGTGAACTAGTTTTAATCAGAATCTAGCTAAAGGTAGATAGAAGTGGAAATAGTTGGATAGTATAAGATGCGATGGGATAAGATCGGTTTGGGTTGAGGTGTATAGGATCGGATAGGATGGAGTGGATAGGAGGTTGATTTTGGATGTCGGATCGGATAGAATTGTAAAACATGTGAGTTGCAGTACTTTATAAAATCCTATGTGAAAATTGGCAAATGCCACAAATCATAGCAGAATTTTGCATTGGTCGGTATAGTTGTTATAAACATGTACATCTAGAAGGTCTCTTTGGTATAAGTGATAAATTAGTTACAGTTATATTCTTATTCATTTTCAATGGCGGCTGTTACCTTCTTTACAGAATTATTCACAGACGTATAGAAAATAAATTGTCATTCTTTTCAAATAAAAGAAATAAGATGATCTCCAACACGATTGAGTTCCATCATCCACGGCAAAACACCGAAACACCTATAGGCAGACGGGTAGCTGCCAATACGCATGGACGCAACTTATGCCCTTTGCCGTGTGGAACTCTAAAAAAATTCCCCGAGCGGGGTTTGGCAGTAAGTGTTTTAAATATATTCCCTGACGTGGTCGCCATAGCACTTTCTATATAGACATTTCCTCAGACAGTGCACGTTTTCAGATATTGTTTTCATTTTTCGTGCATGAACATCGACGGCGGGTGAGGCTACCCAAACAGGGGATGCTTACTCCTCCCGGGCACTTGGTCCATCCTCTAGCTTGCTAGGGATATCGTCGATGCTCCATTTGGTGCTCTATTGTGAGTGCTGGTGAGATTGTCGTCAGGATCTTCTTTATCTCATCGTAGTAGATTTGCATCTATACTAAACTAAGAACTTTTATTCATATGTCATTGGGTGTAGAACTTTGTATATTTAAACATCATTTAGATGCATGATTTAAAAGAATTGTTATATGGAAATAAAAAAAACTACGTCAACATGTTATGAACATTTAAAAAAATGTAAAAATAGATATATATAGAATTGAACTTCGACATTTGCTTTTTACTTGAATATCAGCCTTTTACGGTGGATATTGGGTGTTTCAAATTGCCATATTTTACAAGCTTCCGGGGGCTACGCCCCTTGCATCCCTACCAGGGCTTCGCCCTGGACCAACTTGGGGCCTAAAAGTGGCACCCACACCCTCCTGTCTAGACCGATTTGAGTACACATCATTTCTTCTCTGGCTACGCGCCTGATATGTGAAAACACAGCAAGCCGAGCACAGCGAGATATGCAAAAGGACACAGAAAAGGTAAATCAATTGCAGCATCAAAACGTCAAATACAAAAGACATAATCCAACGAGGCGAGTAGAACAATCGATGCCAATTTAGGACCGCAAACTGCCACGTTATTATCAAATATATTACTATCTAGATTAAATGCATCCCATCCTCCGGTCAGCAAGAAGTCCCGAAGAACGCAAAACTGTTGCGTTCATTAGTATTGTTACTTCCTCGCTTTGCACTGACGAGGGTTAAGTACCCGAAACGTGCATGTCTGGTCCATATTGCCAATTTACCTGTTCTTAAATGATGCTATTCAATATGAAGACGTTTACATTTAAGCCCCTGTCACACCTTCACGTTCTGGCATGGCGTTCGCACTACGACCGCCAAAATTGTACGAAACGTGGTATGAACGTAGTAAGGACGCGGGGAACGTAGTAAGAACTCGCTGATACGTATTGAGGTCGTAGTAAGGACGCCGACGAACGTGCCCGTACGCCGAGCCACCACGACCGTTTTGAACTGTTCAAAAGAGTCGTAGTGAGGACGCGGTGATGACAGAACGTGTTAAGGACTACTTGCGAACGTATTGAGAACTTCATGGACGTATTAGAAACGTGTTGCGAACGTAGTAGGGTCGTAGTACGGACGTCTAAAACTTTTACATATAATCATATGGAGATCGTCACGTCTCTGCCGTCCTTACCACGTTCTTGGTATTAGAGGTCGAAAAAATCAAAATCGACCTAATACAAACAATTTTTCCTTTGAACGTGTCATGATCGTTGCATGAACGCAGTAAGGACTTTGAGACCGTAGTAAGCACGCCGTACTATCGTAACACAGACGCCTTCGTCGTAGTGTGAACTTGGGACAGATCGTAGTTCGAACTTGATTTAACGTATTAAAGACGGGAAGAACGCGCTACTTACGTGTTACGGACGCTAAAGGTCGTGTTGCAGACGTATTGGAGTCGTCAATTATTGTTTCGGAGAGCCTTCTGGGTGAAAAATGCCACTTTCTCACTACGTTCATGAAAAATTTCAAGGACTTCAAGGACGTAGTAAGAACGTCTCGAGAGAACGTGTAGGTGTGACAGGGGCTTTAAGATGAGCACACACACAAGAAAGTAAAGCAATGAAGACCAAGTAATATACAGATAAAAAGGTGAATGAATACAAAAAAGTTTGTCCGTGCTCTGTCGACTGGTTGTAGCTCATGAATGTTATCACCAGAGGAGGTCGACCATCATTCAGAGAGGACAGGTATTTTGGTCCCATCTTCTGTATTGAAGTTTTGACCCAGTCCCTTATGGATACACATGTAATGCGGAGGTGTTCCAACACTATACCTTCTTGACAAAAATTTCAAACAAATTTACCATGCACTAAACATGTGTTTCGGATATTAAATCCGTATCATTGATTCGATCATTGAGTCCCGTTGTCAGAGTGCAATTTTAAAAATTACACTGGTATTGGTGATGTAGATTGTTCTGGAATCATGCCGAGTTTTCATCTGGTGACAGTACGACCATATCTAGAGTCAAAAGGCGTTTGGTGATTCTCAAGCAGAAAAGGGAGGTCAAGGTCATTTTATGAAAGTTTGATGAAAGATACATCCACTATGCAAGTTTGGTACATGTATCACTTACACTTTGCTCAATATTGGCTTTTAAAAGCAAAATCACTCGGACGGAAAAAGAAGATCAGAAGCTGCATCTGATGCATGGGTTTACCTCAGCATCCCAAAATGAATTACTTGTGCACGTTTGGTTACTGTAGTATCAGTACTTTGAGCTACCCCGAAAACTTAAACCGGAAATGGATGCGAGTCTTTGATCCGGAAAAATGTAGGTCAGATACAGCATCAGATGCATGGATTCACTTAAGCTTCCTAAGATGATTCACTTGACAATATGCAAGGTTGGTCATTGCAGCATCAGTACTTTGTCAGATACTGAACTTCCCCCAAAACTTTAACCAGACATGGACGCAAGTCACTGAACCGGAAAATTAAGGTTAGATGCAGCATCTGATGCATCGATTAACATCAGCATCCCAAGATGAATAACTTGTGCAAGTTTAATTACTGTAGCATCAGTTTTTTGTTAGATTCAGAACGTCCCAATAACTTTAACCGGACGTGGACGCGGAGGGTATAGCATAAGCTCATCTCAACTTTGTGGAGGTGAGCTAACAACACCCCCAGGGGCACAACACCCACCTGATACCAATGCACTCTCTTAATCTACTAATATTCCATAATGATAGTGTCAGTGCCAGAATTTGAACCAACAACCTTGGGACTATATACTCATAAACCATTTTTTAAACTAAGAAAACTAAAAAAAAAAAAATAGGCATGAGATATATATCACAGCAATAAGAAACTTTTAAAAAACATGTCAAATACACAGTGAAAGAGTGTGCAAAACGGAAAAAATGAAAATGGAAGAAATTAATTTTTGGTCAAAAATGAAATAAAAGGCATTCAGATGATTTAAAAGAAGAGAGGAGATCTCCAACAAGACCCCGTTGCAGCATCAACAGCAAAACACCAAAACACCCGATGCAAAAACATAAAAGACGAGTACAGCACGAGACGGAAAAGAGACACACGACATGTAAACATCAAACAAAAGACTACACATAAACCGACGAGACCAATGGGCAACCGGTGCCGACTTTGGACGGCCATTTGTCACGCAAGTAGCAAATGGTATGGTTATCCTGGATTACGTGCGCACAACCCTCTCACTTCTCCAATTACCCAGAGGTCTCGAAGAACGTACAATTGTGGTGTAATTGTGCATAAACAGATGACAAAATTGAAAAAAATGAAAAAGGTAGAAAAAACATTGTGGGTGCCGGTGCCGAGACTTGAACCCACAACCCTTGGGTCCATGTGCACAGTAAACATATCTATTCATATCTTTAAGAACTTATAAATATTCCAAAAAGAAGAGTATAGCATGTAGTGTATATCAAAGCAAACAGTAACTTAAATATGACAAACTTACACTTAATGAGGGCACAAAAACCAACCAAACATTTATGGAGTTATTCAAAGAAACAGTTAAAAATGATCATTTCTGACAAAGTCCAAAAAGAAGTCATAAACGCTTCAAAACGTTGACTTCGGACTGGAACTAAAAACAACAACACTTGTTAAGACAACCTTCTAGATCATCCAGATGCTTTCGGTTTGTCGATATGTGCTTCGGTTCTGAAGAAGTTTGTCAAAGGAGGGTACCCCCTGTGACCTACTTTTGCCTTTGATGGCGCCACCTTTTGACCGAACCTGACGAAAAAGAACAACACTTGTAGGGGACCATGAGTACTTCATTCCTACCACGTTTTATCAAAATCCCTTTAGTGGTTTTTGAGAAGAAGTCGAAAAAGTGAAAAGTTTACGACGGACGTCGGACGTCACGCTATGACAATAGCTAACTTGAGCTTCGCTTAGGTGAGCTAAAAATGTTTTGAATATACAAATGCCTGTCATACTTATCTCGACGTGTACTTAAATAGTTGCTTCTCGCTTATTTGTCATCTGTTATTTGGACATTTCTGTGCATATTTTAGCCCGTTCGTACTGATGTACTCCATTAAAACAACAAGCTATACAAAGTTTTTAAGAGTAGTATATAGAAATATATACTCAGAAATTGAAAAAAGAGTATTTCTTATTATATTTACGTCTAAAAACTTGATATTAAATAAGTCATTCAGTTCAGTTGAAGTGAAATTTAACGTAATATTACAAAGTTCTGTTTTCAGCCTTAAAGATTTATGAGTGTATGATCTCCGTCCGTAACAGATGAATTCTTTAACTAGAGAAGGAAACCGTGTCCGAGGATTTATTTTCCCTTTTACAAAATCCACCCTTGCAATAAATGAAATTACTTTTCTTACATATATATAAAGATTTCCGCTGGGTTTGAACACGTTTAGTGCCGTGGTCGCTTGTACCTTTTTGTGCTTTTACATCATTTTTTCCAAGCGACGTGCATTCGCCCTCTGTTGGGCTGATCCGACATTGTCTGAATAGTGAACGTGGTTGTTTTCACCCTTTTTTCTGTCTATAAAGATTTCCATTTTTATACTTTGTGACGGATCAAAGTCTAAATGTGATGAATTTTCACATGTGCCGAAATCAGAACTTAACATTTGTATGGAAGAATGAATATGGAAAAGGTTACTTTTCATCACTATCTTTCCTCATTTTTATCATTTTTTTTTTTCATTTTACAGAGAGTTGATGTATAATAAAATTTCTTGTACTTCTGAAAAAAAATTGATGAATTAAATCACAGTGTTTGTTCTCTTTATCGCAATGAAAAATAATCATAAAGTTGGAATCGAGTTTTTTTTTTAGGATCATACCATTTGTTTACATTCTCGTTTTTCTCCCGTGCTAGATACAGTGCTTAATACACAGTGAACACACAAAGACTGTCAAAGAAAATCGTTAGATAGATTTGGCAGTAAGTGTTTTGAACAATTTCCCCTGACATGGTCGCAATAGCACTTTCTACATGTATATAAGCATAACCTACGGCAGTGCATACCTTTTAGGTATTTTTTTCATTTTCGTGCGTGAACATCGACGGAGGGTGCGGCTAGCCAAACAGGGAATGCTTACTCCTCCCGGGCACATGGTCCCACCTCTTGCTTGCTAGGGATCCGTCAATGCTCAATTTTGTGCTATATTGTGAGTGCTGTTGAGATTATCGACAGGATCTTCTTTAACGCATCTGTGTCATTCTCATGTCCTTTGCCGTGTGGAGCTCGTAACAAATGTCCCCGCGAGGGGTTTGACAGTAAGTGTTTTGAATATTTTCCCCGACATGGTCGCCATAGTACTTTCTTTATAGACATAACCTCAGACAGTGAATATATTTAATACATCATTTTCATTTTCGTGCGTGAACATCGACGGCGGGTGCGGCTAGCCAAATAGGGGATGCTTACTCCTCCCCTGCACCTGGTTCCTCCTCTATCTTCCATGATGTAAAATTATCTGCTCTAAAATTATGCTAATGAATTTAAAGACATTAAACATTGGAATCCGTCGATGCTCAATTTCGTGTTCTATTGCGAGTGCTATTGAAATTATCGTCAGGATCTTCTTTAACTCATTAGATTTGTAAATCTCTCCATGTATCAACTAGAATAATAAATATTTTTACCGAAATTATCATTTCTCAAAATATGTTCGTTTTGTCATTCAAAGAACAGTGTAATTGTCTTTATATTACAAGAAATTATTAAGGTTGAGACATTCTTGCTTCTCCTGTGATACTTTACGTTTTTTAATGCAGTGAATGAAAGCCAATCACAAATTCCAAAACCAATAATCGAAAGGAATACGAATTCTGGAAAAATGCAGAACAGATGCGAAAAGAAAAACAATACAAAACTGCTAGACTTCCAGTTACAACATAGGTATACTTCAGATTACATCCATTACAAGTATACCCTCCGCTCTCCCAACCTTAAAAAATTATTTGTTTACCATAAAGAGGTTGATGAATCATAATTACTTTAAGACATTATGTTTATTCTGTTTCATTTAAAATGTTCAAATATTCTGAATGATAGTTCGGTTTCGGACAACCTGATATTTAAAATGAGTTCTTTTAGGCGTATATCGTACTTAAAAGATTGATCACTACTCAAACTGGCATAAACTTTGACTTTGTTCTTATTATGTTAATGGTCTAAAATTACTGTAACGAAACGTTATCACTTTAGGCTTTTACATTCTCTATACTAGTAGAGGCACTATATGTAACATGCGACTGAGAATGAATTTTCTAGGGTAAACGCATTATTGAGAAATCGGGTGATAAATTGTATATTTCAACCATTTCTTAAGTTTATTTATTATCATTTCCTATTTTCTGTTATTACTATCAAATCAAAACGTTTTTGGGAAATTGGCAATCTAAATCGCGTTTTTAACTACATAAACACTAGAGAAATGATTTCTAGCAAAATATATTGTTTATGTCCCACAAAATTAGTATAAAAATGAAAACACTGACACTATAAGATAAAGATATGTTTTCATGTAAGAAAAATACTAGAAAAAATAAATAAAACTCTTTATTTTCTTTTTAACTCTGGTTTAAAATAAGTTCACTTGTCTCATAATGAGACATTTCTTTACAGTATTAGGTGACACTTTTCTATCGTGATCGCGATTGTTTCCACGGTAAAGGCGACTGTTTTTTATGGAACGAGAATTAGAAATATTGCATGTAAACAAATTTTCTGTTTATATCTTTCGTGTACACTTTTTTATTTAGCACTTGAAATGCATGGTATACGTATATGAGATAATATTGTGAATAGGCAGAGACATGTATGCTCTCAATATATCTAGGTACTGAAACAGCTTTGCAGTTAAGGTCTAGTGCCGACTTAGCTCCCCTATTAACACCGACTTAGAATTTTGATGAAGAAGTTAAGGTCGGCGCTGAAATGATCCAAATTGACCGTAACTAAGACTATACCCCGACATCGCACTGACTTGACTACGAATTGCCACTATCAAGCTACGACTTCACGCCAACATAGCCCGGACCTTCCTGATTTAGCTACGACCTGTACCGACTTGAGCAGACTGCGTCCAGACTTGACTACAATCTACCATGATTGAAATACAACTTCTGTCGACATAATGAAGGGAAGGGATCTCCAACTAGACCCGGTTGCAACACAAACAGCAAAACACACAATGCAAAAAAGCAGAGAAGACGAACACAGCAAGAGAAGAAAAAGAGACATACGACATAAAACGTTAAACACAAAAGATTACACATAAACCACGAGACTAATGGGTTACCGGTGCTGACTTTGGACGGCCACCCGCTATGCATGTAGCAAACGGTGTAAATATCCGGATTACGTGCGCACAGCCCTCCAACTTATCCGGTTACAAAAAGGTCTCGAAGAATGCACAGTTGTGGTGTATAATAACCTCCTCACTGTTAGATCACCACACAATAAAGACAATAAGAAACAGGGACCCAAGCAACACAGATGAATCTGAAAATGAAAATGCAAAGAGGGCGTATGTGATACAGTCCGTGCTCTGCCGGAGGAAAAGAAGTCATTTGATTCAGATGTACAAATGTAAGATCAAAACACCATTTAATGAGTTTAGATAATCAATCATTAATTCTATCATGAAGAGGTGTGGTGTAAATATTAGAGAAGTCGTATGAAGAAATCGTATCGGCTTGGAAATGTCTAGATTTCCTTTTGGCAATTACATCCCCTAAATTCTGAATAGACCAAAAGAAATTTACATTGTCTCTGTTTGGGACAGTTTGACAATATCTAGTCACGTGTTTTTGAATAGACGTAAGTGCTGTCGTCAGATTTTTAGACAAAATTGTAGTGCAGCAGTTGCTAGAATTCGCAAAAATCGACTTTTGTTTGGAGACTTGTACAGTTTTGGAATACAATCTAGTATTGGGAGATCCGATTTAGAAATAGAGACGTTAAATGAAGATGACAGTTCAATGTTATGCTTGCTCAAACTGTTAGAGAAACTACGACTTGTGCTGCAAATTTATTTACATATGTAAATACGATTCTTTTATAGTATTATTCTCTGTGGAACCTTTGATAGAGCTCCTTCCTCTTTTTGATGGCATAATGAAACTAAACTGAAATCAACTACATGATGGAATCTTTGCTAAGTCGGGCAGATCGTAGCTCTATCTTTATTAGTCATGGTAAGATCGGCGTCAATCGGGAAGGTCAGGGCGGCTAGTGGTAAAGTCGGGGCTAAGTCTCTTTGAATTGGTGCTAAGTTGGAATGAATCCTAGCTCATTTGGGAAGAAGGTTTTGTAAAATAAGGATTGTAATGGGTAACCTTACGACTGTCGAATATTAAATATAAGTCGTATATTTTTATCTTAAAAACATGACCTAGGTTTGATATCAATGTTTTGATAAAGAATACACGAATAAGTTAAAGATCCTGACGACAATCTCAACAGCACTCACAATAGACCAAAAAATTAAGCATCGACGGACCCCAATCTAGAGGTGGGATCAGGTGCCTGGGAGGAGTAAGCATCCCCGTTTGGTTAGCCGCATCCGCCGTCAATGTTCACGCACGTAACTGTAGACAATATTCACAAAACATGCACTTGCTGAGGCTATGTCTATACAGAAAGTGCCATGGCGACCATGTCAGGAAATGACATTCAAAACACTTACTGTCAAGATATTTTTCAGTTTAATGCATTTACATTTTGTAAAAAGGTTTTATGGTTAAATAGTTTATTACTCATCTAATGTCTGTCGGGCAGGTTTTAGAAAATTTTACTATCTTCAGAAAAAAATAAAACAATACTTAATTATTTCAATCTTTCCATATCGCATTTCTTTGTTTTATATTTCAACATCATAGTAATCATAGTATGTCTATTTTTACCTCTATATTTAACTTGTTTATGCGCAACATACCTTTAGGTACATGCAATTTAAATGGCAAGGAATTGTATGAACACCGTAGTGCAGTTAAGTAAAGAATAAGTAAGGAGCAGCAATCTGCTAAAAGGGATAAAAGGTAAGTTAGTTGATTATATTTGCGGTTGATGCATTACGTTTTTAACAATTAAGTTTGATAAAATGTTATTTTACTTCTTCGCCAAATTACGATTTTTACCTAAAAAAATTTGCGAAAAAAATGTTATTTGTGAAGTTTTGCAATACAACCACAATTTCCCTTGTAAAAATTAATATTGTGTGGTAATTTCGTTTTATATCGGAAAAGTATAACACGATATGATTGTTTTGAAAAAAATATATATCAAATTGGTGAGAGACATATAATCTCTTTAATCTTTACAACATTTGAGAATGTAGTGATATAGTTGTCAAATATCAAATAAACATCTCAAATACAATTTTTTAAGGAAAATAACAATCGGAACAGAAATACATATGATGAAAAAAATCTACGAAATCTACGAAAAACGGTTTCAATTTATTATTCTCACTTAAGGTAAAAGTGATAGCGAACCCCTTAAATCACCCCTTAATTCTAATCAAACTAAGACTTGATGAGAAATATTTTACGGATCTCATAAAAGCTCATGAATATTTTCAATATTGATAAAAAGAGCAAATTATTCGACGAAGCACTGTAGAAAGTCTTATGACTTAATTAAGTGACGTCATTATGTAATTCTTGACAGAAGCTTATTGGGAAACTTGGTATTGAACGGAAGAATTTGATGAGGCCTCATGCGTTGATGAACACAACTTTTTAACCGAAGATATGAAGATAGTATGAGAAGTATTTCATTGCGAAAAAAATTAATTTTGTGGCTATTTCTTTTATCATGTGTTCTTGTCTCAGGGTCATTGCCTTGATTTCAAGGTTAGCACAAAATACTATGGATGAAAAAAATGATTTCCTCAGATTAAGATCAGTATTGTGAGAATTTACATGACGAAACAAGTACTCAAGGTCCTTTACCAAGTTTGTATTTTTTTTTTGTGCCGATCGGTCAACAAACATGGCCCGTGGACCTTGATAGTCTGATGTACTTTCGACTGCTCTTCGCTGCACAGAATTTCACGAAACCTTACAGAAAGCAAGTACTCAAGAATCATCCTCTACCAAATGTTATGTTTTTGGTGCCGATCGGGGGTTCTAATTGGTTCTGATTGATAGATGTATTCAGAATACTTTCAGCATTTGAATTGCAACTCGAGTCAGCGATGTTGTCCCCTTTGTCCTCTTGTTTGTCTTTGACTCAAGCTAATGGCAAATATGGATAATGACCATATAAACGATTTAAAGAAACACATTCCATCCTGCTTAAACAAAGCAGCTTTCTGGACAGGAATTTCTATATATACCCGACATGCATGTTTATAACGAATCCTCATCGGTGGCACTTTATGCCAAAATGATACAAATTTGAAAAAAAAAATATATATAGTAGAATTCTGTAAATGTATTGCTCTTTTCAACGCTTTGGCCGAAGCCTTCTTCATGACGACAAACTTAAACTCAACTACATCTTTAAAATACTATGCACTAACTCTAGCTGTTGAATAAAAAGTCCAACGTTATCTTTTGTTTAAGGCGCTTCTATGACGGCATTGACGTTATCGCGCAAAACAACCAAAGTTCATTTGACGTCGTAAGTTCTTTTAATGGACGGAAAAAAAGAAAAATGAAGTACGAGTTGGGAAGAAATGAATTATGGATTAAGATGAAAGCAGTAATTTCACACTATATCCAGGTCGTGACAAATGTCTAGATGCGTACACTGAAGCTGTTAAAAAAGACGTTGTTGATGGTCTTAAAAGACACATAGACATAAACCTCTCAAAATCAGAAGAAAGTGCAGTACAAAGTTTGCTATCCGGCCACAGTATAATTAGTAAGACCGGCAGACAAAGGATCTAACCTCTACACAAAACCAACTGATAAACACATACATGACAAATAAAGATATAAATATAGATAATGACCATATCCCTATATACAGCACAAAATCGATAATTCAGAAAATCAGAAACCGATGGCATACACAATCAGGATAAAACAGGAACTAAAGCAAACAAACAAAAACCTTTACCGTATGAAAAGAAGCGAACTCCCGATATGACCGGGAGTGAGACCATGTGCAAAAGAAGAGTAAGCATCTTCTGCTTGCATGAAACACCCGCCGCTTCAATTCGGTAGAACTGTCACATCCGTTTAATTCCATTTCGGAAGACATAGAGTACAATCTTTGGATGGATGGTTCAAATGATATATGGCAGAATATTATCCACCATTCTGGAGAATGGGACACCAAAGTATATGACGAGTTCCCCATATCAACCGTAGAACTTCTTCAGTGACGATGTTAGTCGATCACAAAAATATCCCTGACTGAGAAGCTTATCTGAAAGACGCCTAGCTCTCAGAACAAAATCCGCATAGTGGCACTTGCTCTGAAATAGCGTATCGAATGAGATATGAACACGCCATAAGCAGGCGATGAAAGGATATTGCTACTCAGAAAAGGAAAGTTTGTAATGCTGAAATTGAAGTCGTCACGTTTGTCATAGAGTGAGGTGTTCATGTGACCATCAGTGTCGTGGGACAACATTATGTCCTAATATGAAGCTGAATTATTTGTCTCTGTAGTTTCTTTGACTTCAAGCTCCAAAGGATAGATACTGCTGAGGTAATCCTCGAATTTTGGATTATTGATGAACAACACATCGTCTATGTATCTGTAAGTGAAGTTGTGTATGTTCAGTGCAATGTTAAACGTCTTCAGATTCATAAGCATCATTTAAACACGGTTAAATGTGCAGCATCGAACCATCTTGATATCATGAAAAAGTCACTACGTTCTTGCTTTGCGCATCAAAAGAATATGCAGCAGAAAACAAGATTATCTCAGGAATAGAGCGGAACTCAAGTAAAAGCTCCGTAAAAAAGGATACAGTTCTAAATTTCTCGAAGGACAACTAGGTAAGGTAGACCAACTAGACAGACAGAACCTGCTTCATTGTAGAAAACAGAAACCAAAGAACCTAGAACGAGTCCCCTTGGTAATAACGTACACTAACAATCTACCACGTGCAGAAAATTACGCGACAATCAGATAGGATGAAAACGTTGCTTACGTCGCTTCTTATTGTCGCCTTCCACAGAGCCAGAAACTTAGTTGATATTCTCGTTTTTGAAAGCATAACAAGATATTCAAAGACAAGACAGGTCAGCACAGGCTCAAGATGCCGGCTTTATAAATGCATGATAATGACAAGGGATCATGAACTCGAAGGACTAAGGAATCACGACCACTGGTCTTGCATAATTTAGAACGTCGTCTACCGTATACGGAGCGACAAATGCGAGCGCATTATGTATATTGGAGAGACAGAGAAATCACTTTGGAGAGAAACTAAAGAAACACCTTGCAGATGTCAGACAAACGCCCAAAGCCTGTTACAACGCATTTCAAGGAAGAAAACAACTCCATATCGGACTTCAAAACTTTTGGAAAAATGTTCGGATGCCTTTAGATACTACCGTAAAATCCGGGAAGTGTTCTAGATTAAAAAACTTAATACAATGAATCAATCCGGATTGAACAATAAATCGCTGATGGGAATACCTTGTCCGAATAATTAACCTTTTCAAATGCGTTTACGTCAAGCATAATACGTCCATTAAAGTAAACAAACTTACAACGTCAAAGTGTCTTTGGCGTTTTGCACGATGACGTCAATAACATCATAGAAGCGCAGAAAACAGAATATAACGTTGGATATCTTATTAAGCAATTAGTTATGTGTATAGTATTTCAAAGATGTGGTTAAGTTGTAGGTCGTCGTCATGAAGAGGGCTTCGGCCAAATCGTTGACAAAAGAGCAACAAAGGACTAGGTGCTCTAGCCCTTATACCGGTCATAAAATTTCGACAAAAAGGCTTTTGATATTTAAAAATGTATTACTAATTACCACTTTTTGCAATGTTGAATGTTTGAGAAAATACCGCGTCATAATCTTGAGCCCTCGTAACGTCACGCGCGGCGCGTGATGTATGACGTCATGTTCTGACATCATTTGCCCTAAATGACGCAAAACAAAGGTAAGTCATCGTATTTTACACACACATCTTCAAAATTCATCTACGCTCTAGGCCTCGACCATGATATTTTTCATGCAAACGTAAAAGACTGATCAGAAATCCATCGCCTGATACAAAAATATTCATTAGCAAGACCCGGAGCGCTACTTGATTTCCTTATTTTGTATCGAAATTTCGCTCATTTATTGACGTTTTCAATTCTTTCAACATTTTTAGACGTTTTAAGCGATGTATTATGATAATCAGTATGCGACGGTGAAATCAAAACAGGCTTTCCTGATTAAGATTCACCATATACATTTGACATTTATAAACTAGAATATAATGCATATATGAACAGCTTTGAAAATAGTACCGAAATGGCAGGTTACCACACCTATTCCTTTAAATAACTTTAACTACGTTCCCTGTGGATTTTTACTTACCGAATATAGTAAAATTCTTACATCTCTTATCTATATTTCATAAAGTATTTGAAAGTCCAGCTTCTGTGTATGATATATTCAAAGCGTAATTAAAAAAGAAAATTGAGGCCAAAACCTTTTGAGAAATTGTACACATGTACATGTATTTACCTTCGACATATTGGTAATACCTATCTGTGTCTATAAATCACTTTGGTTGGAGGCATCACTGAAGAAGGTTTAGTACGCAGCTACGTTAAGGCACTCCTCGTTTTTACGTTGCAATAATAGTGACATTTTAAAAGACATTTTCAATAATGAAAAAAGGACATCCTCCAATAAAATTTCTTTATGTATTTGGTATCAGTGTTTAACACTAAGCTTGTACTACACATTCAGCCAATAGTGATGTCATGTGCCACATCACAAGTCACGTGACAACTATTTATAACATGCAAACAATGAATTGTAAAAAACGAACTGGCGCAACGCCATTCCTGCAGTTACAGTCCTATGCTTTCTACCAAAATACCTTGTAGGTATTGCCATTTATGAGTTCAAGTGCGCACTTTTCTTCTTTTTTAAATTTTTGGAATAAAAGACGATTTTTATCTAAAAAATGACTAGAACAGCACTAAACTCCCAGTATTGTCATATATTTTAAATAGTCATAGATAGAATCGACAAAGTGCCTACTTATATCATGGAGGACAACCATCTATCGGATTAGTTTAACGCGACCCCAACACATAGCATTGTAATTTCAGCCTGCGCCATGCAATTTTATACCATCACCCTACGATGATATCTTTTTCAAACGTATATGTGACTAGCGAAGGGAAGCAACTCGTAGTTTATAACAATCAATTAAGGTCAACTTCGCCGATTTCGTTCTCATAGTTTTGTGGCCTTTAAACACAAATGTTTACCTGAGAAGATGAAATAAATACTATGTTGATTAATTGAGAAAAATTTCATCGTATTTCAATAAAAAAACTGAAAAGATTAAATCTTTGGCAATTAGTGAAATGTATTTTACAATTTCATCCTTCTGACGCAACGGTGCGATGGCGTAGTGGCGATGACGCAGGACTGCAAACTCCATGATCGCGAGTTCGATACTGGCAGAAAGAATATTTTATTTTTCAAAATTTTTACGAAGTTCTTGCTTTTTTTAATTGTTAACTCAGTGAGAGGCACCATGATATCAATAGGCATTGCTTCCGTATATCGTATATGCTTGTACTTGTTAAAAGAGCTTTGTACAGTACAGATAAAATATGTGATATCAGGAAAGAGATGATTAATTCTGTAACATTTCGTTACTAACATATAAATTATAATTTTTATTTTAGCTTATGATATTCAATTTACGTGGTCTAAGAGAGAGAAAGAGAAAAAACAACAGGGACACGTGAAAATTTTATATCATTTTTTTTTTTCATTCTAATTACAATCTAAAAGAATACCACAAAGAAAATGCATGTCGTACACTTATTTATAGTCGACAAAGTCCAATCTGAATGTTACACACGCCACCTTACTTAGTTACTTCCAGCATTTTAATTTTTAAGCCCTTTTTTTCAAGTTGTCGTCGGTAGTATTTTCTCTCCCGTCTTTAAATTTGGCCTATAGAAAATAATATATAATATCATATAGAGAATTTATTATGATCTTATCATTACTATTTCCTTGTTTTCACTTTGTTTAGATTGAAAGGCTGTATCCTCAGTTAGTTTAACGTCAAGTTAAAAAAAACGAATCATCTATTTTAAAAAAGAATCCATAAGGCCTTCAAGCTTTTCTAAGACTTTGAGTAACATCCGCACGTGGTTGCTAGGCAAGCATTTTCATCAAATATTTGTATAGTACGTTATGCCATTCAAGTATTTTTACTATAGATAAAAGTTATAACATATTCAGCAAAAAATTCAATCATGTATAAAGATCTAACTCGATGATAAATGACAATAAAGAGTATCAAAATTTGCAAACGACAATGGACTCCGCGTTGATGACGTCAAAATCTGAGGTTGACGTCATTTCGCGCCATATTTGAAGACGTCATTTCTGAGGAGTGCCTTAACGTAGCTGCGTATCCGAAATATATGTCTGGTGCATTAAAATTCGTTCGATTTTTTTTTCAATAAGATAAAAGTACTAAGACCCGTTTTCTTTAATCATAAAAAATCCTAATGGGGGTTAGACAACTCATGTTTCAGATTTTCATCGTCATAGTCAAGTTTGAACCTCTTAACATGAAAATGATATTTGTTTTGGTATTTAACCAGTCGTTACCATTGTAACCCGACATCTTGATTTGGTTATAAAACGAGCTTAGAATAA
Source organism: Pinctada imbricata (assembly GCA_033119305.1). Classification (NCBI taxonomy): domain Eukaryota; kingdom Metazoa; phylum Mollusca; class Bivalvia; order Pterioida; family Pteriidae; genus Pinctada; species Pinctada imbricata. The sequence goes on along the minus strand of VSWD01000012.1, from coordinate 34,482,407 downwards.
TGTAAAAAGTTGTCACTTTCAGGTATCATTTGACAGTAAATATCTGTAAGAGGTAAAATTATTTCATATCATGATATACAATATGCCTAGATCTTTGATACGAAATATAATTTTCTGTTACAAAGTTTTGGGAAGCCGCATATTTCAGAAGATGAAAATTCAGAGATTTTTTTTTATTTAAAAGTTTGAAAAATGTTACCAAAGCAACATCAAAGTTTACCACCATTTCTATTATGCCGCAAGAAGTTTCGAAAAAGTAGATGACGAAAATTTCGTTAATTGATCTTTGTCATCTCGGAGCGTTCAAAATATTTGAAAGCCATCGCTAACGAAATTTTGAAAGCAATCGCTGACGAATATTTGAAAGCTATCGCTGACGAAAATTTTGAAAGCTAATGATAACGAATTATTTGAAAGCTTTTTGAACGCCCGGGCGCCGTACCGTTGATATTGGCATCTTGGTTTGTTCGACTCAAAGTAGCTTACGAAAAGCTTTCAAAAATTTTGAAAGCTAGCGACGTCATTCCGTCAGCGATAAGCTTTCAAAAGTTTTGATAGCTATAACTCTAGCATCAGAGTATGTATCATTGAGATTTTCATTTCCGTCATTTTAAGATGACTTAGTAAACAAAATGCCTGTTTTGTGTTTGAAAATAACAGATTTCTGGACAAATTCTATAAATTCATTATCTTAACTAGAATTTGAGATTCAAAGCTACTTTCATATAGAAAAACTAAATCATCTTATCAAATGAAAGTACTAAAAAGAATGAAATAATTCATTCAAATAAGTATTTATGGGTAAAATATGTTGTTTTTTTTTTCATGCAAAAACCACTTATATTCTGGTTATGAAGTTCATAAGGTCAAAGTCATGAAACAAAAATGAAGATCTCTGTAAGGCAGTTATGTGCATGAAATATGAAAGGACTACCATTGATATTATGAAAGAAATCTGCTTTCAAATCTTCTGAACGTATATTGCAATATAAGCACAAAGATCACAAGGTCAAAAACATGATACCAACCTGCAGTACCATGGTAAATGTTTGTATGACATATTAAAGGCCTACCATTATTATTATTAACGGTATGAAAGAAATCTGCTTTCAAATTTCCTTAATCTAATTTCAACATCAGCTCAAAGTCAAGGTCAATGTCACAAGTTCTTAAGTCATGATATCAAATTGGAGTACTTTTTATGGTAAATGTTTGTATTAAATATGAAAAGTCTAACATAAATAGTATGAAAGAAATCTGCTTTCAAAACTTCTTAAGTAAAATGTTTTATAGGGTGAAAGTCAAGGTCACAGGGCAAAAGTCATTATACCAAAATGTAGTACACTTTATGGTGAATGTTTGTAAAAATATGAAAGGTCTACCTCAGAAATATGATTTCAAAACTTCTTAACCTAAAATGTTGTATAGGGTGAAGATAAAGATCAAAGTCATGGTATTAAAATCTCTTTCTTGCGAATGTGTGTATGAAATACGAATTGCCTACCATGTGTAGTGTAAAAGAAATCTGCTTTCAAACTTCTTTACTGGACAGACAGACAGACAGACGGACAGACAGACAGACGGACAGGGTTATTCCTATATACCCTCATAAACTATGTTTACTAATATTGTTTGCGGAGGGTATACTCAATGTCCGTATTGAAGAAAGGGATTCGCTGAACAGACATTGTGCGGTTCAGTGTAAATAAAAAGAGGCATAACGAAAGGCACATTAGAGATATTCAAAATTCTTGTCTTGCCCCTCGCAGGGTCAGCTTTGGTTCATTGATTGAGAATATTACCTACATGTGTGCTAGTTATAGCCTTTCGAGCTTCAGTACATTGCAGGTTCTGAACAGCATGAGAATGTGTATGTTATGTACATGTGTCCAGACAGAAGGAGGGACGTACTGTCCCCTGTTCCGTCTGAACATGTACAAAGGTACATATACGTGTGACCAAACAGATTAAGGGATGTTCTGTCCCTTCCGCTGGGTTTAAACATGTTTTAATGCCGTCGTAACTTGTACTTTTTTGTGCTGTTTTTATACATAATAACTATATATTCCAGAAATTTGACAGCTTGACTCGATCAACCTCTGTTTGTAACATTATGTCCAAATCAAATGAAAATTATGGCGTTGGTAACCTTTCAACAGTGGCGAATTCGATATTTCAGAACATGGGGTGGGGCGATGTCCAGCATAAAAAAAAATGTTCACAGGAAAACTCACAAGCCAGAGAAAAAAATTGTCTGAAAATTATTCTAATTCATGAGTCCTTGATTTACGACTTTCTAAAACCTTGGTCCTGTAGCATCATATCCCAGCTATTTTACTATGTCTTTCGGTATATTTAGGTCATCATGTTCACAGATTTTGGTCATATTACATTGATTAGATTTAGGATCACTGTCGAGGGTCTATTACCCGAAGCGTGCATGTCTGGTCCATGCTGTAAATTTATCTGCTCTAAAATGATGCTAATGAGTTTGAAGACGTTAAACATTTAATTCTAATTATGATGAAATGTTAAACAGGTATAAGGGAAGGGAGGAACTGTCAGGAGGAGGGAAGAGGAGGGAGGAACGGGGCGGTAGGAGGAGGGTGAAAGGGAGGGGGAAGAGGGAGGAAGGGGCGAGATGGGGAGGTACGAGGATGATTGAAATGATAAAGCCTCGGTGCTCTGGGAAGCAGAAGATATTTTGCTGGTAGATTATTTCAAAAAAGAACAAACAATCAATGGACCATAAAGTAAGTTCAAGTGTGCGTGTTTTCAATAGTTTTCCCTGATATGGTCACCATAACACATTCTATAAAGACATAACCTCAGACAGTGCATTCATTATACCCCCGCCATAAAATGATGGGGGTATATAGTGATGCACATGTCCGTCTGTGCATGTGTGCATGTGTGCGTGCGCGCGTCCGTCCGTCCCACCTGTGGTTTCAGGTCATTTAAAGGAAAACTATTACAGATAATCAATTAATTTTGTGCATATAGCTTTTACACCATGAACTAAAGGTCAAGTTCGAATATGGGTCATGTCCCTAAATTGCGTGCAGAGTTATGCCCCTTGAAACTAAGAAAATTCAAAATATTTTGGTTTCTGGACATTTGAAGGAAAACCGTAATAGATAATCAATTCATTTCTTGTATATATCTTTACATCAAGAAATACAGGTCAGTATCGAATATGGATCATGTCCCTAAATTGCGTGCAGAGTTATGCCCCTTGAAACCTAGAAAATTCAATTCTTTGTGGTTTCTTGACATTGGAAGGAAAACCGTTACAGATAATCAATTCATTTCTTGGATATAGCATTTAAACCAAGAAATACAGGTCAAGTTCGAATATGGGTCATGTCCCTCAATTGTGTGCAATTTGAGACTTAGAAAAATTCAAAATATTGTGGTTTCTGGACATTTGAAGGAAAACCGTTACAGATAATCAATTCATTTCTTGAATATAGCTTTTACGTTAAGAAAAACAGGTCAAGTTTGAATATTGGTCATGCCCCTCAATTACATGCAGAGTTATGCCCCTTGAAACTTAGAAAAATTCAAAAAAAAATTGGTCTCCGAACAGTTAAAGATTAACCGTTACAGATAATATATTCATTCCTTGGATATAGCTTTTACACCAAGAAATACAGGTCAAGATCGAATAGGGGTCATGTCGCTCAATAATGTACAGAGGTTTGCCCCTTGAAGCCTAGACAAAAACAGTTTTTTTGTAATTTCAAAACCTCCAAAAGAAAACCCTAAAGAGAAAAAATTGATTTCTGAAATTGAGATTTTATACTCAGAAATTTAGGTCAAGAACCTATATAGGCTATGTTGCTCAATCATGTGAGGTGTTATGTCCCTTGTATCAATGTTTTGTGTTTTCTTGACATTTAAACATCTTTTAAAGGAAAACTACCCCAGAAAATCAATTCATTCGTATAGATTTTACACCATGTGAGGCAGGTCAATTTTAAATATTGGTTATGTTGCTCAATTTTGTTTAGACTTATGCTCTTTACAACTACCACATGTATAGTCATTGTTTCAGTAGTTTATATGCAACATTACCCGGCAGGGGTACATGTATCATTGATCCTTTGATCAACAATTAATTTCATTTTATTTTCATTTTCGTGTATGAACATCGACGGCGGGTGCGGCTAATCTTGCACCTTATCCTACCTCTAGCTTGCTAGCAGTCCGTCGATGTTCAATTTTGTACTCTATTGTGAGTGATTATCGTAAGAATCTTCTTAAACTCATACTATGCTTCACTTCTGATACAGTTATGGGAAAATATAAAACTTTAGCGCCACGGAAAGCTCACTAGTTAAAGGTGTCTTGTTCCATCATGGCAATGCTCCTGTTCAAAAGTATGCAACTGCCATGGCTGTCATTCATGATTCAGTCTTTAATTTGATTGAGCATCCGCCTTATGCACCCGATCTTGCTCCATCATACTTTCATCTATTTCCAAAACTGAAAGCATCTATTTCTGGAACCCACTTTCAGTCCGACAATGACGTCATACTTGCAGTGAATGGCTTTCTGACCATTCAAGATAAGGAGTTCTTTCTTAAGCGGCATGGGGCCCTTAAACACCAGTGACAAAAGTGTATTGATACTGAATGAAATTATGTAGAAAAATAATTCAAAATGTCAGATAAAATTCAAATTCTTGAATACGAAGCTCCCAACAAACAATGTATCTATCAGTCCTTGTAAGGACATACGCCCCTATGATTATGTTTAAGATAAAAATAAAATTTCAGAAAAGAAGGGAGGAGATCTCCAACAAGACACCTTTGCAGCATCAACAGCAAAACACCAAAACACCCAATGCAAAAACACAAAAGACGAGTACAGCACGAGACGGAAAAGAGACACACGACAAGTAAACATCAAACACAAAAGACTACACATAAACCGACGAGACCAATGGGCAACCGGTGCCGACTTTGGACGACCATTTGTCATGCAAGTAGCAAATGGTGTAGTTATCCTGGATTACGTGCGCATAACCCTCTCACTTCTCCAATTACCCAGAGGTCTCGCAGAACGTACAATTGTGGTGTAAAACAACCTCCTCACTGTAAGATGACCTCACGCAAACAAGACCGCAATACGTAGAGGCCCCAGAAACACAGATGAATATGTAAATGGATATAAAAAGAGGGCATGCGTAATATAGTCCGTGCTCTGCCGGCTGTAGCGAGCTCGTGTATGTAATCACCCGAGGAGCTCGACTGACATTCAGAGAGGACAGGTGGTCGGGGCCCTGTCTTATCTAAAGATTTTTGGACAGGGCCCGTCATGGAGTCCCGTCGTCACAGTCAGTCAGAGTGCAATTCTCAAGGATGCGCTTGTACAAGACTGTAGATTGGTCAAATACCAAGCCTAGTGTCCGTCTGGTGACATTAGGATCATATCCACGGTATGAAAGGCGTTTGATGATTCTGACGCATTTTTAATGGTTATGCTGACTACCTTTTATCCTTCTAATTTTGTTTATCATATCACCATAAAAGACAGGTTGTGTAATACCCAAAGTAATGTACTCTGTTGCGTGTATAGATCCGAATTTTAAAAGTAGTTGACTGTTATTTTTGTAAAATTTCCAGAAAGTCTTAACTAGTTTATAAAAGCGGAAATCTTGACATAAACGTTTTTTGGTAATTTGTACAAATGTAAGTTTCTACTGTGAAAATCCAAAATATCAGTACATGCTCTAGTGTACCGGATGAGCTGTGATATGTAAATATCGTATGACGGTAATCTTGGGGCATCACCGTCAAGCCAGGGGAAATTTACTATGTTGAATCCAAAATCATCCCTTTTGTCATATACACTTGTATGAATCTCTCCGTTTACAATTTTGATATTCAGGTCCAAAAACGGTGTTTCTGTATTTGTAACGTTTGCCTTGTTAAGTGTTAATTCTTGTGGATAAATTTCATTCTTATATAATTCAAAAGCAGGATTGTCAATGGTTATAATATCATCCAGATACCCAGAAGTATTATTGAAACATTTCAGAAAGTCCTATATACTGAATAGCAATTCGTGCGCGGATATTTTTTAAGGGGAGTCAACCGAGAGTGGAAGGTTGGAAGGGTTCTAGCCTTTGGTTTTGAAAAGAACTATACGTAAAATCTGGAATGTCATAATTTTGGCCAGATTGAAGGGTGTCCAGAGAACCCCCATCCCCTAGATCCCTGCTTAGAAACCCCACTTGAACGTATAATATATTGAGGAAAACTTTTGATACCGCTAATAGCATGTAACGCACTTACGTTGTGTTTCGTATGAACGAAGTTTGTCGTTTTTTTATGCGTTGCTTTAAGAAATAGCTCTATTAATCAGAATTTTGTTGGTTTGTGTTTACCTTCTTGTGCGTGTTTTCCGCCGTAAACATTCAAACAAATTTTGCTTTCGATACAGTTACAAATGTAAGGATTCCTACTATTCGGTTTCTGATTTTTGAATTATCGATTTTGTGCTGTATACAGGGATATGGTCATTATCCATATTTGTCATTCCGTAGGAATCTTTTTTGTTATTACCATCTGTTATTAACATAGCAACAGATAGGTTGATCCTGAATTTGCTCAATTTATAAAATAATTCCATTTCCTTATCATATACCCATCAAGAGGGAAGAAAAATTGGAAAATACAAACATTATTTTGAAAAAATATATATTGAAATTAGCTTATTTTGTTGTGATGTTAAACAGCCTTTATGACAATATCAGATACTATCAAAGAGCTAATTTAAAATATTACGTCCTAATCTTTAGGATGCATATCAAATCTTCCACAAATGTCATATATAGACCGAATTATACAGCTTCAAAAAGCTGGCTAATTCTTGCCAATTTTTCAACTTTATAGGCCATTGCCATGGTAACCAGGTGACCCAAAACAATTTTTTGTCAAATTTATCTTTTTTCATTGGTCCCTAGATATTTGTGAAATTACATGAAAATCTAAAACCATGCGTGCCGAAATTGTTTAAATGGTTACAGAGAATTGGTATTTATCAGTGAAAGTTGTATATCCTGTACCCCCTTACAAGTAGGGTATATTATTTAATTTCATTATTTTGGTCAATGTATATAAATAAACCAGTCCTAAAAATTACTCAATTAATAATAATACCGAAAAACACCATTGTCGAGCCAAGCAAAATTTTCCTCCAGAATGTTGAATCCAAACTCATCTATTTCGTCATACACACTAATATATACTACTCCGTTTTAAATATCTACCTTTAGCAAAACCTTATTTACATGCAAAAAGAGTCATTTTAGTACTCGTAAGAAGAAGAGAGTTGTCATTCAACAACTTTAATCTCCCTATAAAGAGTTCAGAAACGATAATTACATTGAACTCTGCACTTACTCTGCCGTGGATGTTCAAAAGCCCAATCATATGTTCTAATATTACAGCATCCAATCTGAAACAAGAATAACATAAGCATCAATTTGGCGGAAAAATTCTGATATGAAATACCTGTTATTACCCATGAGTAAATAGAATCTAAATGTGGAATATTTTTGTACATGAATGAATGATACACCCCCCCCTTTCCCCTTTCCGTCCCTTAATAGGTCTTCCGTCCCCTCCAGTTGTTTCCTGAAATACTGACATTCAAAGCTATTTAAGACTAAAATGTATTGCATTAGACAGCAACATTTTAACTAATCAAACGAATATTGAAAAATGCGCACGTACTCGAGACTGATGCTCGTATTAGTCAATTAAAAATCCCGACATGGTCCCCTACTTTTACTTTATGCTATCGGAAAAGCCGGGGCCATCTCAGAATAGTTCATTTGAATTACTCTTATTTCCATATGTGGTATGATAACGCTAATGATATTCCACGAGAGCGTGAGCAGAAGTGCAAAACTATCAATATTAATCGCCGACATATGTTGACGATTAATTATTGTTTGAATTCTATTGCACTTGGGCTCATCGGAGGCAGCGGATTCTGTCCTTTATTAACCAACGGAGTCCTATATAGGTGCTTTATCAACCAGTGGACTCTCATATAGGTGCTTTTTCAACCAGCGTACTCCCATATAGATGCAGATTTTCCGGTGTGCGCTGTGCTAAGGAACATTTCTTTTATTAAGTATTTCACCTTGGCATTGCGGTATGAGCGGCCAGCTTTTAATAATTGGCGAAGCCGCCGTACGGAGTTTACAGAATTTATATATAATCTCTGCACCTATATGGGAGTCCGCCAGGGTCCGTTGCCTCGAATCGGCCCAAGTTCAATAAAATCCAAGCAACACAATTCCTTCACTTCCGGTGTGTGTTGAGCGGGCCGTACACATATGGACGCAACGGCGTGGCTCTGTTTGAAAAAGTGGAGGGGCACAACATCCCAAAATTTCTAACAGCAAAAGAAAAGGGGGGGGAGAGGAAGAGATTAAAAATGATATGGGAGTTTCATGTTCTGTTTGCACAAATTTTAACATTTCTGGTGCAATTCTAAATTTCAAGTGCATGAATAAATGACTGGCGAGCGGTAGCGAGGGAGGAATTTTTTTTTAGCAAAATATTGATTTATTAGAAAATACTTTTTATACCCTCTATCATTAACAAGTACATGTAATAATATTCTGTAAGTTTGTGTTAAATGTCTTCATGTACATTGATAAAGTAATTTGTATAAAGGATGGATCAGAATAGCAAAATTATCCAGAAAGTCGATAAAGAACTGGCGAGCGGAAGCGAGAAAAAACAATTGTGAAAATTGACCGAAAAATTGTAGATTTATGGTACAAAATGATGCTATTTTAAACAATGTTAATGCATCATAAAATTTTGTGACTGAAAATTCCCACTTTTCAAAGTGGGGGCATGTGACCCCGCTGCCCCCTTTCCCCTACGCCCTTGGGACGTCATAGGAACAACTCTTTTTAGTGTTGTCGCCATGGCGTTGCGGTATGAGCAGCCTGCTTTGTATGCTAGACGAAGCCGCAGTTCGGAGTTTACCGACTTTAAAAATAATTATGTTACAAATATTTTAACAAATGAGATAAATCACATTCAATACCTCTATGTTACTGCGATGAGGAAGCAACTCAAAATTTACTTTGAAATAATTATATTTCATTGTTGTTGTTTTTCATTTTCAGATGTTTGGAAAATTAGTAAGTATCATTTAATTACTTTATTTCATTTACAGCATGATTAACATTCAACAACATGGACTATCATTCTCTAAAGATACTCATGGTAAGCGTTGAATGACCCGAATTAGAATATAAATAGCATCAGTATATGATACACGTACATGGATGTCGAACGTAATACCTAAGGATCTTCTTTAAATCATTTGTGTCACACTTATGCCCTTTGCTGTGTGAAGCTCGTAAAAAGTTCCCCGCGAGGGGTTTGACAGTAAGTATTTTGAATATTTTCCCTGACATGGTCGCCATAGTAATTTCTATATAGATGAAACCACAGACAGCGCGTGTGTTCGATGCTCCATTTGGTGCTCTATAAAGAGTGCTGTTGAGATTATCAGGATCTTTTTTAACTAAGTTCGGCTTTTTGAAAAGGGACACAGCGAACGCTACATAAAAGGGTCGTTTTATACATTATATGTTACAGGGAATATATAATTGTAAAACATGTATAAGGGATTTAATGTAATTCCTAAAAATTAGTTATTAGTAATTTCAAAAATTGGCCAGCTATTTCCTGTAATTCCACAATTTTTCATGAATTTTTACACTTATTTTCTTATTTTAACTTGTGAAAACAATGCTTTCTCGCTCATTTGATGCTGAATATCCTCTTTGTCAAGTAAAAAGGATCTTTTATGCCATATACGTGAACAGATTGAACTAGAAACATAATTTCTTTCAAAATTATCGCTTAATTGTCATTTATTCAAAATGGACGTAACACCAAAGTATATAAAGCGCAAACAAAAATTAATAGTATTGAAGGTCAGTATAAAACAGAAACATTAGTATTTAACCGTCATTAACTTTACTTGATAATGTACAAAAATTAAAAAAACAAATGCCTAAAATGCTTTGATTTCAACTAACTTTTATGTAATATCTTGAAAAGATTTAAGAAAAAGTTTTTAAGGAATTATGGATTCGCCCTGCCCGACAACAAGTGTGAAAAAGTCAGTACGAAAGGGGCTCCATTAAACAAAGCCTGTCTCTCGGTAAACTTGTTTCGATATCCCAATTCTTTGTGTGCATCTTACTACTAAGATTTTGAATTGCAACAAGATTTATTATAGTTGCAAAGACAATATTTTGGGACGAACGGATTATCATAGCACTTTAGAACGATAGCTATATTAAGTAACATGGTAAAATAAAGATTCCATACGTACAATTTTGCAGAGTATGTCATATGTTCTAGATATGTTTATTTCACACATCAGCACGCCACAAACTGTATGTAAAACCAAATTCTGCTGCAGAAGATTTCTACTTACATTTGATTTTTATAAGGTGTTGGTCGTCATGAAATAAGGCCACACTAAATTCATCTTTCATTCGTCGGATTTTCCGCTTCCGTTTTTCTCTGATCAATTTTTTTAATAAAACAAATCCACACACTCTAAAAGCGAAAAAAATGGATGTAGAAGAAAGCTTCGCCTTTTCGTGAAAAAAGGGTCTGGTATCCCCTAAAAAGATCATGTTATTCTTTGAATCCATTTACAAAAGATGTGTAAAGTATGGAATTCGTTTCCATTTCGTATCGATGAAAACAATCATTTCATAACCTTTCAGACCATTCGGAAACTTGACAGGTATGCACGTGTGTATAAACAAAGACACTCTATCAAAACAAAACTCGCAAATTAAACCTATGAAAGAAAAATATCAACAACTTCACATAAACTGACTAGATCTATCTGCAACTAATTCTTGATTAGGATGATTATTTTCATATTTGATATCATTGTAAGTCCCCTTAACTGCAAAGCTGGAGCAGATGATTAGTTTCCTTTCATTCTGTTAAGCCCTGGTCACAACCCACCGTGCGTGCTTTTTGGACGTGCGTGTTTGTTGAGGCTACGTGCGCTACGATTTTCTGAAGACGCAAGGAAGGAAGTGGTACATGTAAGAGTACGAAAGGAGCACGTCGCATGCGCGTTCATATGGGTGCTTATATGCATCATATGCTGCGCAAAAAAGTAAGTCCATTGCACGTACGTACGAATTGCGTGCTGCTTGCTTACAACGTACTTTCTCCGTACGTCTTCTACGTTATTGTAAAGATGTCGAATTTACACGTACTGCTTACGAACGAAGTCCTCACTTCCTTGCGTCGAAGAAGCGTTGCGCGTATTTGCAACGTACTTACAACGTGCATGTCGTACTTCTTATTGAATTCGTAGACCGCACGCAGACAGGACGCATCGAAAGTTCTGTATGCACCAAAACTTTTACGTCCTGTCTGCATGTTCACAAATCCGCAAGAAGGACGTGACAACGCACAGACACCGTACGGATACCCAAGGTTTGCCTACGTTGCAAGTAGGCAGCACGTACGTCGGGTTGTGACCGCCGCTTTAGTCAGTCCTTCAATCCATTTGCATATCAGTCAACTTTTTCTTCAACACTTGTTGAACAGGTAGAGATAAACTGAAATGTGGTAAGTTCATACATACTGTGACAGGCGGAATGAAAATTGTGGTCGGCCCGGGAATCAAAATCGAGACCACCTGTATGGACATATACTCTTACCGACTGAGCTACATTATGTAACTGGGCATGATATACGAACCGTCTTTGATTGGAACTTGGTCTTTGATTAGTTACAGAGTTAGTTTGTTTTGTCATGGTTGACCTTTTTTGAAAGAAAATGGCACAGTTAAATTGTCAGAAGGGGAATTTGTATATTTTAGAAATACAATGTTTATGATATCTCCTAACTGAAAGGTGGTGATGATGAAGACAATCTAACCAAATATATAAAAAAGAACAAATAGGTAGATGAAGTGGAACAAAGCAGTAAACGAAGATAATTAAAGTGATGCCTATCTATTGCATAAAGGTGACCTGCCTTTGACTGCTTCAAAGGGGAAAGAACATTGTAATATAGAGGTAGAAATACACATGAAAATAGAACATGTATATCTCATAAAAAACATGAAAAGATATTAAATTTTCTTCAGGTAAATAAGTGATATATTTCTTCCAAAATGTCAAATTTATACAAGGCATCTTACGATGTCGTTACTTTTTGCTCTGTGACTTAGGACCTTACGTTGTTCAAATCGTTATAAAAATCTCCATATCCGCTTAAACTTATAAAACTGTACAATAAAGAAATCAACTTGCTTTTTATCAACTCTCCTAGATCTTTTCTTAAAGTGTGTTGTCCCTGAACTTTCGGAACATACTTCGTACATACTGTACAATAATATGTTATTTAGATTGAGCAATATGTAATATTTGAAAAAATCGCTCGCTACATCAGAAGCTGTATCGCCTCTAAAATAGCGATTTCATTTTTTTTAATATTAATATTTCGCCATATCGCTCCATCCCCCCCCCCCCAAAAAAATTAGAAGAGCTAAAAATCAAATTGGTGTGGCCTAAGTGTAAAAATACCAAAATATTTTTGGAACTAGATGACTACTGCTGCACGGAAAATACGGATTCCAATTATCTAACTTCTACGGAACCGCATTGTTAAAATCCTTTTCATCCAACAGACAAAAAAGCTAACTTTGGGCATTACTTTTGAATGGTTATTGATTATGCTTTCATATTTCACATGGGTATACTTGTAACAGTGCATGGATTTTATATATTTTCATTTCCATGCTTCATAAACATCGACGGCGGGTGCGGCTAGCGAACAGGGGATGCTTACTCCTCCCGGGCACCTGGTCCCACCTCTTGCTTGCTAGGGGTCCGTCGATGTTTAATTTTGTGCTCTATTGTGAGTGCTGTTGAGATTGTCGTCAGGATCTTCTTTAACTCATTTGTGTCACACATATGCCCTTTGCCGTGTGGAGCTCGTAAAAAAGTTCCCCGCGAGGGGTTTGACAGTAAGTGTTTTGAATATACTTCCCTGACATTGTCGCCATAGCACTTTCTATATAAACATAACGTCAGACAGTGCATGGATTTTATATATTTTCATTTCCATGCTTCATAAACATCGACGGCGGGTGCGGCTAGCCAACAGGGGATGCTTACTCCTCCCGGGCACCTGGTCCCACCTCTAGCTTGCTAGGGGTCCGTCGATGTTTAATTTTGTGCTCTATTGTGAGTGCTGTTGAGATTGTCGTCAGGATCTTCTTTAACTCATTTGTAACGAAACGAAATTTTTTACCTTGCGACATTGTCCTCAATGTTTGACCTACTTCTGAAACTTGTTAACCTTGCAATTAGACATAGCCTTTTGTTTGAATGGTAAGTGATAAATCTTCCATATTTAACACTTATAGTATTCCTAGGGAGAAAGCCTGTCTGTTCTTAACAATTTCATTTATCAAGTCACATTGACCATGGGACTTGACCTACATCTGAAAAAAATCATAACACTTTGGCATAACTTTGAATGGTAAGTGATAGAGATTTCATATTTCAAATTGGTATTGTAAGGAGTCTTTTTTATTGGTTACAATATTTTGGATTGTGACCCTGTGCTGTTCTTATTTCAGACACCCAAAAGCAGGGATAACAATTCCCTGAACAACAGTTAGATAGTTCTTAAACAATAATATTGTTTCCAAACTTAAGTATTACAAAATGTCAATGCAACAGTTTAGCTGTGAAGAAAAAATGCACAATGTCAATTGTATACAATATCTTTGTCGAGAGGGAAAAACGGAGAAAATGCCTACAGGGCAACCTACATGTACGCAATTTATTCACTGATGAAGTGAGTGAAAACAAACAAATTTAGACACTGCAGTAATTATACAGTTCTATACATGTACATATACCGGTTATATAATATATCGCCTAAATACATCAGACAGTAAATAACGACATTGCACAAGTTTGTAAAACTAGTGTTTTTGACATCGTAATTATTACTAGAACTGCCCTGAATAGGGTCAGTGCCGAGAGTTTTTAAGTACCTGGAACATGAATGTCTGGTCAATGTAAACGTCTTCATATTGAATAGCATCATTTAACACAGATAAATTGGCAACATGGACCAGACATGCACGTTTCGGGTACCTAACTCTCGTCAGTGATCCTCAAATCTAAACAATGACATATGCCAAAAAAGTATGAAAGTTACCCTGTCGAAAAAGGGTACCGAAAGACGTAGCAGAATGGGTGGGATTTGATGTACAGGACCCACGTTTCAGAAATTTCAAGAAATTTTGATAACAAATTTCGGAATGCATTGAAGAAACGATCAACCGAAATTGATCGAACTTGGCTACATGTGCCCTCCGGGACTCCTGGTCCACCAGCTGTGACACTCACCAAGTGGTATAAATGCAAACGTCTTCATATTGAATAGCATCATTTAAGAACAGATAAATTGGCCACATGCTACATTTGTACCACTTGGTGAGTTATACTGCTCTTGGACAAGGAGTTCCCGAGGGCACATGTAGCCAAGTACGATCAAATGCGGATGATCATTTCTTCAAACGCATTCGAAAAGTTCTGTTCATTTTAATTTCTCGAAATTTCTGAAATGTTGGTCCTGTAGTACATGTATCATACCCCACCTATCTTACTATGTCTTTTGGTATTTTTTTCCTACATGACATTCACAGCCTTTGTCCATTTTTATAATACGTATTATGTTACAGCGATGTCTGTCCGTCCGTCCATCCGACCCTTATAAACAAGAAGATACATCCCAAACCCATTGAGCTATGAACTTCAAATTTAGCATGTGGATTGAGTGTAATAAGACGAAGAATCCGATTGTTTTTCGTTGATTCAGTGTAATAAGATGAAGAATCCGATTGATTTTCAAGGTCACAAGTCAAAGGTCAAGGTAATTTTTTTTCGCTAAAATAGATTTTTGTGTGAAAATATTTTTAAAATTTATAAAAAATATATTTGGTCAAAATGTTTTGAGATTTCATATGCTTCAAAGAAAATTTTTTTTCACATATGTGACGGGTTTTAAAACCTGTCGTCATAAAATTGAGAAATTGTGCGGAAGAGGAAGGGGGGGGGGTCAATATATGCATACATGTAGTTTTTTCCTTGTAAACAAGCAGCAGTATCTATCCTTCGGAGCTTGAAGTCAAAGAAACTACAGAGACAAATAATTCAGCATCCTATTTGGACACAATGTGTCCTACGACACTGATGATTACATGAACACCTCACTTTATAACAAACGTGACGACTTCAGTTTCAGCATTACACACTTTCTAAGTAGCAACATCCCTTCATCGTCTGCTTATGGCGTGTTAATATCTCAGTTGATACGCTATGCTAGAGCAAGTACCAAATATACGGATTTTGTTCTGAGAGCTAGGCGTCTTTCAGATAAGCTTCTCAGTCAGGGATATGTTTGTGACCGACTAACATAGTCACTGAGGAAGTTCTACGGTCGAAATGGGGAACTCGTCATAGGTCCGTGTACTAAACCACAATTCAATTTTCCATTTTGGAAATGTTAATGAAAAATGGAAAATTGAATCAATTTTCATTTTTCATTTTCAATTTAGTAAATGAAAAATGGAAAATTGAATCAATTTTCCATTTTTCATTTTAAAATTTCAAATTGAAAAACGAAAATGGAAAATGGACTCAAATACGCTGTATTAAGCCACAATTCAATTTTCCATTGCAAAAGTAAAAAACGAAAATGGAAAATTGAACCCATTTTCCATTTTCAATTTTCATTTTGAAAATGAAAAATGAAATATTGATTCGATTTTTCAGTTTTCATTTTAAAATGAAAATAGAAAATGGGTTCAATTTTCAATTTTCCTTGTTAAACTTTTATTTTCTTTATGAAAAATAGAAAATGGACTGTAATAGGCTGTACTAAACCACAATTCAATTTTCCTTTTCAAAATCCGTAATGGAAAATAAAAAATTGAGTCAATTTTCCATTTTTACACTCCGCGCGCTAATGCAAAAATGAAAAATGAAAAATTGAATCCATTTTCAATTTTTCATTTTTCATTTTCGTTTTAACGACACACGACCTGCACACCCCTATTTCTATAATCCAGAGGTCCAGCAATTAGCCAATCAGAGCGCTCGTTTCAAACGTAAACAAAAGTCTCTATCGGCAGCTTGCCCTTTCTCCCGCTTCGCAAATAAACAGTTGTAGTTGTGGAAATAACATTTTATATGTTTTTAAAATAAATATTATGAAATATGGTTGTGTGTTTTAATTGCCTCCAACCTCCCTTATAGCCATCCAACTCCACCATGCAATTAATTTACGAACATATTGTAAAGTATTGTGCTGAGACTCTACGAAACCATTTTAAAACTTATATCTCAAAATCAGCGGAGCGACCCGTAATCACGTCTACTCCATAGTACTGTAGAACAAAATATATCTTCTTTATAAAATACATGTATGTTAGTGAAGACACCGTGAAAGTAACATAAAACTAGCCCATATTTCAGACTTGTTGCTTTTATTGTGAAGTCCAACGGGTCTGCAACATGAACACGCTTTTGATAATGGCGTTTTAAAAGACATTGAATATGTATACTTGTTTCCGTCTGACAGTCAAAAGTTCAATTTAATAATACACATAGTCCCTGCTAATTAGATAATTGGATTAACGCAGGGGTAAACCTTGTTTGCACGCGTAGCGTTACTGACATCAAGCGAGTGTCACGTTATGTTCCAGCGACAAATTAGACATTTTTTATTTCAAATTGATTTTCATTTAATTTCTTTCTAATTCTCCATTAATTCGTAACTTTCAAAGGAATGTGACAATTTGGACCATATTCAGACACTTTTCCTCTAAGTCAAAAGTAATCTATTTGTCTATGTTTATTTAATCATTTCCTCAACCAAATCTCTCAGCTTGCCTTCATTTACTTTGTTATTTGTTACTTTCTTATCTTTTAATTGTTTGTATTGACATTATCTTTGTTTTTGTATGCGTCGGATTGAGTGAAAGGGAGTCGTGTGAAAGAATGAGTGATCTAGGGAGTTAGTTGACCGCCACGCAGCTGACCGGGCGTGATTTGCAGTTGTTCCGGAATTTCCGACTTCTGAAAATTAACTGTTTTACGTACTGCGGACTTTCCAAGTACTATCAAAATACTTGCATTTTATTTTATGGAGTGTATGTGTGAGTGGATGCGGATTTTATGTTTACTTATTTCTTATTTCGGACCGTAATCAACAAAATTAAATGTCATTGATTGCGTCCTTCATTATTTGAGCATTCGAATAATCACACACAAAAATCTTCGTTGTGATACGAGCATGATCGATTCTCGTGCCGATTTTAAATGTAATGGTGCTATGCATGGTCAAAATCAAAATAAATCGATTCAATATACCTTGTATATCTTGAAAAAATGAACAAATAGACAAACAAAAAAATTTAAAATCGTACGCGAAATTTTCGGATTTTTATGACAAAGTGATGTAATCCGAGGCATTTTAAAAAATCTTTTTACATTCCCCATATTTTGATTTTTAAATTTAGTCGGACTTCAAAGTTTTATTGTGGTTTAAATATTTTTCCCTGAAGAATGTTACTTGCAATTTTTTTTTCGCCAAAGTTATCCGTTTGTCAGTTTGCCAAACCATGACACGACGCATTCATGGGACAGAGGGTACAGATTTGCTTGACTTTTTTTCAAAATCCTCTCGGGGAGGCCTCCGAACACCTTTCCATTGGGAGGGAAATCATCTTCCATCTATATACCCTCCCCACATAGACCCCTCGGGCCTTGCGAGTTATTCCACAAAAAGTGTATAATTATGCAACCCCCATCCATTTGAGGATTTAGGCCCGCCGGCCCCTGCTAACCGTCCATATCGAAGCTACGCCATGGCACTGATCAATCAATATAATATACGGTAAACTAATATTTGAGTGAAAATCCGGCAAAGGGCTCAACACCCCCATTTTTTTACCATATATTTTGATATGCAACATGTGCAAGAATATTTAATTATTATTGATTAAAATACAGGTATATATGTATAGAATAAATTTATATAAGAAACAAAATACATATACAAAATACAATAATATAGTTCCAGGCACGTATATCATGGTATATACATGTATACATCCCTGATAATACTTGTTAAGAAACTAAATATCATTCAAGAAATATACAATGTCACTACTACAGTAAATCTATCATGTGGATACCATCACCGTGGGGTATCACGTGATACACAAATGATATGTTCCATGGGAATCCCCTTTGATTTAACCTAGTAAATACTGTCTAAATCTACTTTATATGAATTTATTTTAAGCCTATCATATGGTCATTATTATTAATTAAATGATGGCAATTTATTCTGGTCAAGAATAGACGTATATTTGGAGAACACTTAAACAGAAAATTGTGTATCTGTCCGTGCACCATATCATAACATGTGTCTAGCATTGAAAAATTTCTGTTTAAGTGTTCTCCGAATACTATAAGACTCTTTCATGGTCTTCTATTAAAGATACATCGGTTCCACCCGAGGGGTCTCAAAATCATGTAAAACCCGAGGCTTGCCGATGGTTTTGCAAAATTTTGAGACCCCGAGGGTGGAAACGATGTATCTTTCATAGAAGAACATGAAAGAGTATTTTTCTCTCATACCTAAGGGTAAAAACAAAACTGAAAGAAAGGGGACGAAATTTGAAAAAATGTCAAGTTGATCTAATCGCAAAAATTTTGCGATATTCGAATTCAGCGCCCCCGAAAATGGTTTATTCTATAAGAATAAACTACGAATATAAGGCTTTTCAAAATAAAACGCAAGAGTACATTGAAAAACGATCTTAAAATCGAAGTTTTATGGCGACGTCGCCGTTAGCTTGTTTGTTTTGCGGGCTGAAATCATGACGTCACAATAGCGTAAAGAATCGAAACAATAGCTTCACGTGATATATGATACAGCTGTCACGTGATATGTGATACAGAAGTAGCTCACATAGCTGTATTTCATGGGCGTATTCTGTAACACGTACGCGGGTATGAGAGAAACCTCTTTTCTTGACCAGAATAGATTACCATCATACAATTGATAATAATGACCATATGATAGGCCTAAAATAAATTCATATAAAGTAGATTTAGACAGTATTAACTTAGTTCAATCAAAGGGTATTCCCGTGGAACATATCATTTGTGTATCACGTGATACCCCACGGTGTTATTGTACTATGAAAACAATATTAATGTTTGAAATACATGTGTCATATGGAGGCATACGCTGTTCAGCAGGCGTAAGAAGATAGAAAACTTTATCATTTATTTTCCCATGAATTTATCAAAATATCGGAATGAAAATTAGATATCTACTATCTATAGATGCTAGAAATCAACATCTATCCAACCACTTAAGTTTCAACAGTACCAGGACGGACTTAGGGGGTGGTTGGTGGTGGTAGGGGGGGGAGCAAATCCCCATGGGGCCCCCATAGGCACCCCCCCCCCCCTATTGGAACCCCCCTAGGTTTGCTTTTTTATTTCGGTAACATCAGCAATCGAAAAAAAAACTTCAAACGCATCAGTAGAAATTGCTAAATGTTCAGCAGAAGTCACCAATTAGAAAAAAATATTTATATGCATTCAATCATATATCGATACCTTATTTGAGAATTTATTGAGGTTGTAAATCCAATTTTATTTAGGTTCTAAATTTGTTCGTACAAACAATATTTATTGCAAAGTTTTGTAATGTACATCGCGCAGGGGGTTTTCTGTTCATTTTATGCCCGAAAATTGGTCCTAATTCCAAATAGTTATCATATCTTTCAATTCAGTTTCTACATTTTATCGGAAAATTAGCAATTATATAAACATGACAAATGAGTTACAAAACATATAAATGGTACGAGGATAGGAACCTTCACGCTTTTATGCTTATAGAAGGATTTTTTAGTCTTCAAATTTTGTTTAAAACACAGAAATGTACATTTATTAAACATTGGACATGGGAATTATGTAAAAACAAACAAACAAAGTTAACAAAAATGAAGGAAACAAATTTTACTCCATATCATACTAATATTCTAATTTCATGTCCATGTAACACTGTAACTACGGGGACAAATAAACAATAAGTATTAAAGTACAAATAATCTGAGAAAAAAAATTCGAGATAAACCCAGGCTCTCCCTACTAATTTGAACTGGTATTCCTAAAACGGTCCTGATGTTCGAGATAATAAGGAGAAAATATGCTTCAGATTGCACAATTTTATTCAATTTTTTTTTATTCCCGGGGAGCCCCCCCCCCCCGGACTTCTACCTCCCGTACCCTCCTACACTGGGCATTTCGTGCCTCGGATCGACCCTTTGGGCCGATGCAACACCCCTCTCTCCCGCTTTCCACTCTGGATCCACCTCTGATAGTGTACAACATCCAAAGTATGACCGGATATACAGCGATGGCAGTAGAATAACCTCTCGACAACACAGACGTCAACCGGGTTATGGATGGATAAAAAGGGATTCATGTCCATAGTTTTTTTTATGCAAAAAAAAAAAAACACAATTCTGTTAGATTCACCCGAAATAAGGCGATAACACAAGGAAACATTAAAGTCCATGATCCTTTATATTCCCCATGACAATGCTTATCGCATTGCCTTGTCATATAGCTTTGTTAAAAAATACGAGAGAGCTGCATAAATTTATGTGTCTAAAATATCATATTTCATAAAATTATTTTAAAAACATATAAAATCTTATTTCAACAGCTACAACTGTTTATTTGCAAAGCGAGAGAAAGGGCAAGCTGCCGATAGAGACACATGTATTTCTTATGATGAAACCTTTCTGTTGTTAAATGTTAACGTAGTGACATTTACCTAGATGATTGATCCTCTTTTCTGAAAATTTGAGATTGTCCATATCTTTTAATCGTTGAGTAAGAGGTATGATATTTCACATGTGAATTCATCAAGACTTTCCTACTAATACCAATAATTTTGAACCAAGTGATCCTGGCCTACATATTTGATCCACTTTTAAAAAATCAAAGGACTAAAGGTCCTGAGAGATTCTTCTAGATCTACAAAAAAATTATCAAGCAGATATTGAAATGTTGAATAACTTGATCGTAAGGCAATGATGATTATGGTTTTTAATAAAGGATGCATATGTGAAGCTTATAATAGCTCTCTATAAACAACACAAACTATGTTTATCTAACCTCAGTGTTGATATATGAATGACAACTCTATAACTTTAATGCAATTTTTATGCCTTCGGGGGCATATAGTTTTTGGCCTGTCCGTCTGTATGTCTGTCTGTTTGTCCGAAAAACTTTAACATTGGACATAACTTTTGAATGGGAAATGATAGGTCTTTCATATTTCACATGTGTATTCCTTGTGACACGACCTTTCCATTGATACCAAAATTTTTGACCTCGTGACTTTTGACCTACTTTTCAAAATCTTTAATATTGGGCTTAACTTTTGAATAGTAAGTGATATGGTTTTTATATTTCACATGTGCATTCCTTATGACAAGACCTTTCCATTGATACCAAAATGTTTGACCTCATGACCTTGACTTTAGACCTTCTTCTCAAAACATTTAACATTGGGCATAACTTTTGAATGGTAAGTGATAGGGCATTCATATTTCACATGTGTATTCCTTGTGACAAGACCTTTCCATTGATACCAAACTTTTTTGACCTTGTGACAATGACCTTGACCTTTGACCTACTTTTGAAAAACTTTAATCTTGGGCATAACTTTTGAATGGTAAGTGATAAGGCTTTCATATTTCACATGTGCATTCCTTGTGACAAGACCTTTCCATTGATACCAAAACTCTTGACCATGACCTTGGACCCATTTATCAAAAACTTTAACATTGGGCATAACTTTTGAATGGTAAGTTATAGGGCTTTGATATTTTACATGTGTATTGGTTATGTTAAAACCTTTCTATAGATACCAAAATATTTTACATTGACATTGACCTTTGACCTGCTTTGGAATATCTTCTGAATGGTAAGTGATAGGGCTTTGATAATTCACATGTATATTCCTTGTCACAAGATTTTTCCATCGATGCCCAAAAATTTTTTAACCCAGTGCCCTGACCTTGAATTTTCACATACATGCACTTAACAGAAAATGGTGTTTATATTAACAAAAATGTCATCGGGGGCATTCGTGTTTCACAAACACAGGCTTTATTGAGTTATCTTTCCTAACATTGTCATAAACAAAGTAGTATATTACTACGCCACCATTTTGCTGTGAAAACAAGAATTATAATTGACATTGTGTGGTGCATTTATTCTATATGAAATTGAAATTATTTTCAAGATGGAAAATATTCTTGTTCTTGCATTTGGTATGTGGTAGACAGCAAATTCCTGAACTAGACACAGCACTATATTTTGATGTGCAAAGTGGCAGTATCTCAATCTGCGTACTTTGAAGAAGTTACCATAACAGTAAGATACTTCCTGAAAGGAAGTATCTCAATAAGCGGGGACACAAGCAATCCTTGGATTACTATTTCTATATATAAAATGATAGGATTCATGTGGGAGTTTTACAATGTTTTGGATAAATTCTATCTAAATATTACCGAATGAATCATATTCCACCAATCCTGCTACGTATTTAGGTACATTTTTTGACATAATAACTTTCACCCTCTTTGGCCATATTACATTGTTTAGATTGAAGATCACTGACGAGGGTTAAGTACCCGAAACGTGCATGTCTTGTCCATTATGAAAATTTGTCCGTTATTAAATGATGCCAATCAATTTGAAGGTGTTTTTTAAAACATTTGATCTATAACTGACAAAAAAATCTATTATGCCAAACATGCTTCAATACTCTTGTATTAATTATACCAATGTATGGAAAAGAAACTTTTTGTAGCATTTTTTCAGTACTAGTATCTTTCGACGAACTACACTGTGTATCGAGATGCACAGTGTATTTCATTGAAAAACTATTACCCATTCATTCGTTCCAAGCAGTCAAAATATATTTTGGAACTAATTGAATTTATTGAATGCATGATTTGAAATCATTCGTTTGATGTCATGAATTTACACTATAGAGGCATTTGTTTGTTCCTTTGTGTTTTCATCTGTGTTACACAGCATTATTACATTTGAGTTAATTAATATTATGAAAGGGGATAGAAGTTTTTTTACCAAAGACAAATTTCTGAAATTACACCAGAATGTAATTCTAGTATTCACAATAAAGTTGCTTTACTCTAAAATAAAGTTGAGTGGAATTGTTTGCGATCTTTGCAAGCATTTTGGTTATGCTCATTTCTGAGTAAAATAGGTTGGGAAAATAACATTAAACTTAGTCGTAAGCCCAGTTTTAGAACACACAACATAACTGTTAACTGACATCAGATGGGGGAAGGGGGTTAACGGACATAGTATAAACATCTGCGTTACCTGGTTCGCACATGGTTCATGATATATCCTGCTCATTATTTTGCCAACTGTTTTTTGTATGTTTTCTGTATTTTCTGTTCTGCGTATCGACTGAAAAAAGGAAGAATGGAAAGTCATGTCACAGCAAAGTAATGTCTTGAGTAATAAAATATTTTCATCGCATATAGTCTGCACTTTCATTTAAAAAATGAGTTGCTAGTCCTGACATAAACATATGTTGAAACAATTTTGTTTTTCTTTATAATTCAGATATGTTATACTCAATTCAATATTTTGTATTCTCAGAGGCTTGCACATCTATTCATTCTTTCAGGCAAATCGTTTTCCTTGCTATGCTTGCGGTAAATCTCATCCTTCCCAGGAATCAGTGGATGCCTGCGTCAGAGCGTAAGTAATATGTATCACAAATTGTCTTAAAGTGGTTGATCCAACTATAGAATTGATTGTGCGAAAGTACTTATTCCTTCACATTACAATTAATTTTACTTTTCATTTTCGTGCATGAATATCGACGGCGGGTGCGGCTAGCCAACAGGGGATGCTTACGCCTCCCGGGCACCTGATCCCACCTCTAGCTTGCTAGGGGTCCGTCGATGCTTAATTCTGTGCTCTATTGTGAGAACTCTTGCGATTATCGTCAGGATCTTCTTTAACTCATGCTGTAAACTAAGCAAAATCATGCAAAAATAGGCACTTTTCATGTAACAAATATGCTCCTTTCTGAGCTTGTTTATTCCTCTCCTAGACCACTTATATCAAGAGTATTGATAGATGGAGTGGATTTCTTTTTACATATCCATACATACATTGTAAGAGCATACAATAATTTAATATAGAAATTCATAATTGATTGCTATACCCGTTTCCATGGTAATCAGTTATTAAGAATTCCTAAAAAAAGGACATGGTTACCATGGCAACTTCATTTGCAAAAGTAAAGCAAAATTTCATCTTTAAAATCTGTAACATGCCGTGTCACGGTCTTACTTAATTGTTACGGTCCTTACAGAGAATTAGTATTTAAAATATTACAACAAATAATTAAATTATAGCAATGACTTTGTAGCGGTCGTCATCGGAGTACTGCCATAGACATGCGAAAAAGGATCAAACTATACGTACACGTATTTGAGTGTTCCATTTACAGATATTTTTATCATAATTTATATGGTGTACATGCAGTTAAACTGCATTCTTACCGTATTAAAACAATATGACAACCATACTAATGAAGTATGAATAATTTATGAAAGTAGGAATTTGTTATTTTATGGGTTTATAAATTCATGATCGAAGCTATTCACGTGAATTAATCATTTTCCGATCTTGTCAGAAAGCTCAAAATGTCCGAGTCAACATCTTTTGGCACTGTTTTATATTATGACTTCACTGTTAATTGACGCAATTGCTTTGTGACCTAACACTGAAAAAGTGCGCAAAAATTGCCTACCTTTTTTTCATAATTTTGTCAGCCATTATGAATTTCAGCAAGTGGCCTATTAGTACGGTGACCAAAGAGCTAAATTTTACAGTTTAGTCGACAGATTAGTACATGGGTAAATTATATGTCAAATGAAACTAGGAGAAATGTCCTTTCAAAATATCAATGTCGTCAACAGGTTTGAATGTAGAAACATTCTATTTTCCTGGGGGTGAGAGATAAAAGGGGTCATTCAACATAGATTACGTATTTCTGGTCTTTTCGCAAAGAAAAGAATATTGATGACAACAAAATTAAGGTTTGCATCAACAGGATAATATTCCAATCGTATCCTTAACATAAGTAAATCGCGATGACGTTTTGATGACGTCTTTGGTAGCTATTTTTAGAACAAATTAATATGTGAACATTATAATTCCTTAAAAGTGAAAAATTTCTCTCCATGTACAAACATGGAGGACAATTATTTGTCAGTTTTCTCTTCCATCATGGAAAACAAAGTTTTGCTAAATATCCCGAGCAGCATAAAAGCATGGGGTATAACGCAACTGTTGGTGTGTGTTAGGGTGTGTGTGTTAGGGTGACTGTTTGGGAGTGGGAGGGTGTGTTTGTGCACGTCACGTTCTTTTATACCTTTATACATTTGCCTAGGAGGCACAATTTTCATTGTATCTTGACCAAACTTCATACACTTATTGCTTATGACAAGAGGAAAACCCTAGTGGTTTTCAAGGTCATGGTTCAATGTCACCGGTTGAAAATATTATAAATCATTTTATACAGCCTAGGAGGCATATTTTTTATTGGGTATTGACCAACCTTTGTACACTTATTGCTTATAACAAGAGAAAGAACCCTATAGATTTTCAAGATCATTGGTGAAAGGTCAAGGTCATAAGTTGAAAATGTTAGCTAAGCTTAGCTTAGAGGGCACATTTTTGATTGGATCTTTACTAAACTCCATACATATATTTCTTATGACAAGTGAAAGAACTCTATTGTTTTTCAAATATAAGGTCAAGGTGACAGACTCGAAATGTAGTAAATCATTTTATACAGCCTAGAGGGTGCAGTTTGAATTTGATCTTCACCAAACTCAATACATTTGTTGCTTATGATAGGAGAAATAATTCTTGACTATTGATTTCAAGGTTATGCATCAAAGGTCAAGCTCACAGATTAATTTTTTTTTCAATTTTTTCAATGCAGCCCCGATGATACATTGGAGTTTACCGAACTCCATACAATATTTTTTTAAATCAAGAAGAAAAACCCTTTTGATTTTCAAAGGGCAAAGATCAAGGTCACTGAAGGGAAATGCTTAAAATCTTTAAATAGTTACAAACTAAGAGGGCACAATTTTGATGGGATCTTTCCAATTTCCATACACTTGTTGCTAATATATTTGTAACAATAGGAAGAAACCCATTAATATTATTGGTCAAGGTCGCAGGACTGAATTCGTCAAACTCATTGAAGATCTTCTGTGTCATTCACCAACAGATCTTGGTCAAGCTCTTTAAAGTATACATTTGATACAAATGACACAAAGAACACTTCTTTGATTATCAAGGTCAAAGGTCAAGATATACAGGAGGCAACTTTAAAAATGTTGACGCATATTTGCATATGTTGTGAAGAATTTCAAGTTCTATTTCAAGATTACCTACATGTACGAAGTGGTTTATATCCTTGACACGCCTTCACTTTATTTGGCCAACGCACCAGTAACGACCTTCAACACGCGACCTTGTTGCGTATGAGGAACGTTCGCCCAACGACCTCAGCGTCTTCCAAACTCATAAAAATAGTTGACAATTTACCTGTTAACGCTCTATAACGCGTGCTCAAAAATCTCCCAACGTTCGACTAACGACTTGTCAACGACTGGCAGCGACCTTCTAGCGATCACATCAAAACTTAATTTTCAGAAAATATTTCGTTGTCAAGACGTAAAGCACACGCCAAGGACGTTTGGCTGTCGTTGGGCACACGTTGAGGACGTTAGACCATCGCTAGAGTGTGGCTTTGTCCGCGTTAAACTTGCGCTCCTCTGTCGTAACACATTCGTTGCAATTATCGGCGCCCTCCCAATGTTTTAGCAACGACGGCACAGCGCACGCGAACGCATGTCCAGCGACCTCCTAATGACTTGATAACGTACGATTGGACGCTGGGCAGTCGTCGGCGGTTTTGTGCATGCACAAAATTTTACCGACTATCACAGCGCACACCAACGTCCTCCAGCGACCACAAACGACCAGCAAGCGACTTCAACGTTCATCGAC
This sequence comes from Pinctada imbricata, assembly GCA_033119305.1. Classification (NCBI taxonomy): domain Eukaryota; kingdom Metazoa; phylum Mollusca; class Bivalvia; order Pterioida; family Pteriidae; genus Pinctada; species Pinctada imbricata. The sequence continues at coordinate 34,455,109 of VSWD01000012.1, read as the reverse complement.
TAGTTGGCAAATTAACTTGGACGTTACTCGTGCGTTGACCAAAATAAAAGGTGAAAGTGTGACGGGACTATAAAGGACATTCCCTACTAGTGTGTGACTGTGAGTACATTGGTATTGATGCCATGAGAGGGTGCTACGCTTTTCGTTGCTTAGTTTTTATTCTGTACCAGTATTTTTCGCAGAAACATATCATGACAATCGTTATGATAAATTCGGCTAGGGTGTACGTTCATATACAGCGTTATCCATGAAATAATGTCGATGGGTAGAAAGCCCTCATTCCCCGATAAACGATCACGGATGTCATGAAAAAAAAATGCTTTTTATTTGAAAAATCAAAGGAAAAGATAAACAGTTTACCATGTATCTCCTCTAGACATAAGCAGTAATAACATAGATTTATAAGATTTTCAATGTACTTTCAAGTGAAATAAGTTAATGTTCATAATGTTGAGTAAAAATGTGTGTATTGTCAGGCAAAAAGTTTATTTTTTTTATTTTTTTGCTAAAAAAATCACATAAAATTGTGAAAATGAACCACAACAGCCGGAATGTTCATGCATTAGCTATTTACACAATCGTCGCTATTCTGTAACTCTCTCTTTCAGATTGAGATTCATAAATACCAAGATGATCATATCGGATAATAAACTGAGAAAAGATCCATTCTTTCAGTAGCATTTCAATTGAGCCATCCTTCTTATCATTTGTAAAGAGTCTGGTTTTTTCGATATATATGTATTATGCTCTGGTTCTGATCACAGGGATTTATCACGCTTCCCGGTTGATAAATGAACTATATAGGTTATAAACCATAGTACGTAAAGCAACCGAGAAACGCGACAAATCCCTTTGATTCTGATGTTTATCACAAAAAAGTATATCCCGTGACTAATTCTCGCCTTGTAAATCATGTGAATTGATTTTCAGGGTACAATATATTTCCATTTTTTTCTTTTGAAAGTGAAGTGCGTTTTTATAGGAACATACCTACATTTTAGGGTAACGCGGAAAGAAAGTATTTGTGTAATATATTTTATTTATCGTGAAGAAGGTAAAATATTTTGATTATTAAACAAGTGGTTTCTATTATCAATAAATGTTCAAATCTTGTATAGCAACCCCCCCCCCCCAAAAAAAAAAAAGAAACATGTACGCATAAAAAATTTTTGTATTTATTTTAATAGTCAAAATAAATATTTTTGATTTACAATTCACAAATATTTTATGCTGACACATTCTTAGAGTAATAAATAGATCCTTCATTTAAAATTAAAAATAAGCTGGACCCCGTACCAGGAATTAATACTAAAAATAGGGCAACGGTTACGCTGCAACATACGCCTGTCATGTGATTAATGATGTCAAATGGCCTTAACCTTCTTTGACATTGACCTTGACAATTAAGTAGGTCCATTGTCTGGGTCTTCTCAATCTTCATGGTAAGCCTAAAGTTCCTAAGCTTTTATATCACCATGCATTAGTGACGACGAAAGATATTTAACATACAAATTGGAAATTCCTATTTCTGACGGTTTGGTCACCATATCTTGTTACAGTATGTATGCATGCAACCACCTCCTTTTCCGCATAATTTCTCAAATGTGCAAAATGAGGACATAAAATTCTGTTACATACATAAAAGATCATTTATATTTATTTAACATGAAGAAGATCTAAAATATTTTGACCCAAAATAGATTTAAATGATTTTTTTTAAATCTAACCAAAAATCTATATTTAGCCACAAAATGACCTTGACCCTGACCTTCAAAATCAATAAGGTTTTCTGTCTGTTTAAAGTCAATGTTCATGGTAAAAAAGTCCTAGATCAAATGACATTGTATCAATCTTGTTTGCAATTCCTATAATTAATAAATAAATGTGAGTATGTACGCCCCCTTCCCTTACTGGTACGCATACACGTAATTTCTCTGTTGATGGAACAAAATATATAGAAAGTCCGTTACATATTTGAAAGATAATTAATTTTCCTTTAAGTATGAATAATTCCAAAACATACTGAACCAAAGAGAACGACAACAATTATTACAATGAAATATATTTCTCATAAAAATCAATCTTTAGCCTCAAAATGACCTTGCCCTTTCACGCACGACCTTGAAAATAAAATTTTCTCTTATGTTCATTAAGTCTACGTGGTGAATATGATGTTACTAGCTGAAACGGTTTTGTCTCTATGCCTTCTAAAAGGTGCAGGACGCAACGGTACTGCAATACCGATATCCGTACCCCCCCCCCCCCCCCCCCCCCTTCCCTAGGCTAAAAGATAGGCATATAAGAACTGCCATAAAAATCCTAATCTTACCCCAATTTAGAGAATAAAATAAAATTTTTGCTTGAATTTTGAAACTCGATAGAAAAACTATGGTGTAACTACTAACGATTGTATTTTTTACAGCAATGATATGATTATGTGAATGATATCGATAATATTCAGAAATCCGTGATTTTTAAATGAAAAATACAGTTTTCCCCCGAAAGACTGAAAATACAAATAATGTGTTAAAAAACGCAAGTTATTATGCGAAAGAGCATAATAGATGAGAATGGAATACAACCTTCAATTATCGAATTCATAAGTGATAAAGATGTTATGATTGATGTATAGAGATATTGCATTTGCATTAAAATGATTTTAAAAATATATTTGATATCAATTGAAAGAGGAAAATGTAGATATAAATTTTTGAAGAACGATCAGAATTCATTCAGTGGATCTAAGAGAAGGGAAAAAAATAAAATAGAATTTTCACAGAGTAATGCAATTTTTAGCAAAACCTTTTTAAACCCAAAAACGCATATTTTATGAGAAATTTGGATTACAACTATTTAAAAGATCAAAGGACTGAAAGTCCTGCGAGTTGGCAAAGTCTAATATTGATTAAGCCTGTGTTTGTGAAATAAGAATGCTCCGGGCGGTATCTTTGTCAGACTATAACACTATTTTCTGTTAAGTGTGTGAAAGGTCAAGGTCACTGGGCTTAAAAATTGTTGGTATTAATGGAACAATCATGTGACAAGGAATACACATGTGAATTATCAAAGCCATGTAACTTACCATTCAAAATTTATGCCCAATGTTTAAGTATTTGTAAAGTAGGTCAAAGTCAAGGTAAGAAATTTTGTTCTCAATAGAAAGACCTCGTCAATACTAATACACTTGTGAAATATGAAAGTCCTATCACATACCATTCAAAAGTTACGCCAAATGTTAAAGTTTTTGAAAAGTAGGTCAAATGTCAAGGTCACGAGGTCAATTAATTATGTATCAATGGCAAGGTCTTGCCACAAGGAATTCTCATGTGAAATATGAAAGTCCTATCACGTACCATTCAAAAGTCATGCCCAATGTTAAAGTTTTTTTGACAGACAGCCAGGCCAAAAACTGTATGCCCAAATCTTTAATTCCGGGGGCATAAAAAGTGGGCTATTTTTTAATCTCTATGCAATATTAGTCCCCTTAGTACCAGCATAAATCTAAGTCATAACTTTTACAGTATGTCTTGCATTTCCTTATCTAAATGCGCTTAAAATAAGATTTTATGTATTCTTTTTCATATATTGATCGCCCAACCCAGCATTCATGAATGACGTCACAACTGTTTTAATGTCAAAAGGCACGTGAAAATGTTATCTTACCAAATAGAGTTAAGACTCATAGAATCTATCACCGGGTGTGAGCATTGACAAGGAAATCCACTCAAAATGTCCATAATTGGCTTGTACCATGACGAGGCTGGTCAAGTCATGGACAAAAGCAGATCCCGGACAAGAGGGATGGATTTCCTTGTGACGTTGTCAATTATCATACTCAAGCGATCAATGTCTCATTTCAGAAATGAATCTTATATTTTTCTGTTGATGCAGGTATCACCCGAAAATTGGACAGAAAACTGCATCAATGCGCGTAGCGCGTTGATGCAAAAGAGTTCTGTCCAATTTTTCTGGTGAAACCTGCATCAACAGAAAAAATATAAGATTCATTTCTTATCATTTAATCATCATCTCTTTATGGAAAACAGACTGTTTTCTTGAATCTAAAAACAATCAATCACCGCACTATATTCCGTAAGTCAGAGGGATTCGCAGTGATACGTCTGCCAAAACAAGTTATGGCAGCCGCCATGATTCAAACAGCGAACGATCGTCTCTCTACATCTTTGGAATAAGGACCAGTTCGAGCAAATTCTACATACACAGTTAATTTTTGAGTAGGTAGAAAAAAAAATGATACCCTTGAAATGATAAGCAAACATCAACAAATTGTATTTTCAGCAACGAGTTCATTCGTGTTTGAGGGAACCCCCGGTTCTAAAATAAGTGCTATGAATAGACTTCCGTGAAAAATTGTGTTGATCGAAGAATCAACAAAATTTTTCAGCCAATCAGAATCTTCGTTTCTTGAAAATGACAATGGAAATTGAATGTTAATACTTTTCTGCCATCTTTTGATCAAGATTGAAGCGACTCAGTATGTTGATTATTTTGTATTATGTGCATAAAACGTCAAAAATAGTACTTTTCCTATGCTTTCTACCATCTTTTTATTAGGGTTGTCGAGGTTCAGTCTTTAGTCAGTTCGGTTCATGAAAATAAACCGCAGTTCTTGTATTTTTTCTCGGTTAGGTTTGAGTTGTTTGATTCCATAAAAGAGTGAAATAATGGTAAGAATATTACTATCAACCATATGTTCCCTGACCAGAAACCAGACCCCGAGGGTGAGCTTTTCTCATCCCACATGACAAACATAATGTTGATCGTTTTTCTCCCATTTCTAGGGACCTTTCTTGAAATTCCATGAAATCATGAAATCGTCAACTTTATCAAAGTCGAAAAATAAAGGAATATTCGTTTTCAGCGCCCTCAAAACTGGTTTATTCTATTTCTAAAGGAATAAACTATACTCCTTAGCCTTCATTGGTTTAGTAAGAATTAGAATGTAAAAAAAGAGTTTTAACGTATCCAATGTACAAATGAAGATCTCGCGGACGTCTCGTCCATTTAAACAGTGTTAAAATTTTCTCGGTAATCTTCGGCAGTGTCTCGATAGTTTCCGTGGCTTGAGCAACGGTCCGCATGCTGACCTTTGATGATAGAAACCATTATTTATGTTGTATTAGGTATATTTAGGTAAAAATATGCCATGGTTCCAACTATATAATACACTTGATATTTATTTGTACAACGGATACCTTAAAACGAGGTTTTTGTCGAGAGGTCGCCGCTTTAGGTGCAAAAATCATCACGTCAAATGAATAACAATGATGTCACAATATGGATACGGCCTATACCGCCAACGTCAAAAGTCACGCGAGGTACATGTGGGATACAGTGACCCTACCTGACGCGTCGCTATGGGCAAACTCTATCCCACATAGGGGCAAATGGGAGAAAAGGCTATCTTTTCCCAGCGTATCCATGAATATCCAAGTCCTAATAACACATGTGATGAAGTGAATGTGTCGGAATACTACAAGTACCCCGTACATGGTTTAATATGCAAGGATATATATACATTTATTGCAATCTCGAGGACAATGCTCTTGAATGTATATTAATATTTATCATTATTCATTTACCTAATCAAGCACGAAAATTGAAAAATTGCGATTTTGGCAATCAAATTGAAACGACCTTGACCTTGTAGTCAATAACCTAGAACAATTTTTGAGGTTATAAGACAAAAGGAAAGTATCTTTTCTGCCAAGTCATAGAAATTCACTTTTGTAAATCATATCGTAATTAAGTACACACATTATTAAAGAGTAGTACGGTTTTGGTTTCACATCAATATTTTCCATAGCAACCATCTTTAATGGTAAATTTAAGGAAATGGTTAAAAATTACTAATTTTGTTAATCAGATAATATTTTTTTTTTAATTTAACAAAAGACATGTTTCATATCAAGCCTAAATTTGCCTTGTTTTTATGCCTGTTTTAACATTTTTTGATTTGCTGTTTTAGGTGTTATAGTTGAAATATCTTTAAAATGATCAGAGCTTATTGGAATATAATTTTCAAAGAGTCGCATATGTCTCAGTTGTTCAGCTATTAACGTGGTTTACATGGCAACCGTCAATGACATTGTCCAAAAAAGGTAATTTCTCTTGTTAGTGTACCAAAGATACTATTTGAAGAGAAAATCAGTAAAATCAATGACATTCCGTGGACAGCCAGTTTTTGTCCATACAGAGAATTAATATTAAATGATGCTATGGATTTTAAGACGCGTAACATACAAGAAAATACTTCATGACAATAAAATGCGCTTCAAGGTATTAAGGTCAACTTTGCGTCTTGTGAACAGAAAAGTATATATCAGAACTATTTACAAATTACGCAAAATCTACCGGAATAGCGGAACACTCAAGGTTTGCAGATAAAACTAACAGCCGTTTGAAAATTTGGAATGAAAAAATTGCTTTTTAACCATAATAAGTCAAATAATAGCTTCCTCTTTTATCCTAAAAACTATTTCAGCAGTGCGTGCATTGGGATTACCATTACTTTAGGATTTTTATTATGAGCTACAATATGATAAGTACTTTTTTTTAAGGTCCCACTGAAAGCATCTAGAAACTTTGATACCCATTTCTTTCATTCTTCTTAACTACATTGTCTCAACGTTACCTTTGATAAGTGTATTCGACATTAATTACTCATTTTCTTTCTATCTAATTTGTGATTTAATAAATTGTAAGATAAAGATAGTATCCTCAATGGAGGATATTCACCTGACGCCATGATGAGTGTAAGAGTTTTAACCGACCGGGGCAACATAATTCCATGACGGATATTGTCAATTTCTTCTCAGAAAAGAGTGTTTCCTTATCCTTTGTCATATTTTGAAAAATCGTTGGACTTCTCGTTTCATTTTTCATGCATCCTCTTAAGCAAAAGACGTAAAGACTCGTATGGATGTATTCTTCTTTTATATTCGGTTCCATATTTTATTGTCACTGTGTTTGACTGTATTGGTTAGGATGTCCCCTTACAGGGAGGGGCCGAGAGTTGTTTTGATCTGATTAGGCACGGTCTATTTGATATTCGGAGGGGGGAGGCTTCGGGTTTATTTCGAAAAAATAATTTTGCTCTGAATTTTGATAAAAAAAATAATATGCTTATAGTGTGTCAGAAAAAAAAAATGATCTTGCTCTTTTTAAGTAATCTGAATTTGAGGAATTACCATAAAATTTCGCTAAAAATTCCTGAAAAATTTCCGCTTTGCTTCGCTCGCCGCAGTTTTCAATTTATATAAAAAATGTAGCAATCTATTCAGAGTGTGTTCCGATCAAATGATTAACCGTTAGGAAGAAAATGAACAAGAAACTTGTCTATTTCTAAACTGTGCGTATTTCGCGCCTGAAAGCTACATATGTGGTTGATAAATACGAAATAACACCGTTTTCAGTATCCGGATTGCGATTTTTGCCGATTGTATCGATAAAATAACATCAAGGTTAGTTTCTCTTATCCAAGTTTGACATTTAAAGGTAGAGAAGTATAATAAACATAAAAATTCTGTAAACTAATGCATTTTTTGTGGATTTTCGTTCGATATTTGACGTTTTCTCTCATCAGTACCCCTACCTCTTCAACCCGTAATTATAACATCTTTCACCAAATCTATTGAAATAAAATACCACTTAGAATCTTCTAATACTTTATATTTTAATCCCGACCACTTTTTACCTGAATTAGAAGGACAGCGCACGAGAAATAATCGAGTGATTTCAAGGCTAAATCAAGTACATTATACAGGGATATGGTCATTATACATACTTGTCATCCTTATCTTAACAGCTCTTTTTTTTATGGCAAAGTTCATATTGGAAAATAACATGTTAATGGAAAAATGGATTCCTAAAAGGCTTAAACAAAGTATCAATATAATGCATTACTATAAATAGATGCATGTATCACCATAAAGTCTACTTTTCTATACAAGTTTTGAATGAGAACTTCAGTTTTTACCCAATTTACAATTCTAAATTCGAAAATTTATTTAGAGGACCCTCCCCTCAGACTCTCTTACTTGTACCTTATATATAGATTTTCTTTAGTTTCTTCTGTTTAAAAGTGAACTACATTTTTCATTAAAATAAAGTAATATTTTAGAGTTTTGAATGAAAATAAAGAATTTCTACTGATAAAACACAAACATTCTTAATAGATCGCACATCAGTTCTTCTTCAAATACACTTTGCTAGGAAACCGATCCGGAGCTAAAAAAAATTATCTTGCTCCGACAAAAAAAAAACCCAAGCTCCCCCCCCCCCTCCCGGATATCAAATGGACCGTGCCTTAGTGTTGTTCCTTTTGTTGCCGAAGTGAGCATGTTTAATGAACGCTTTTTTGTATTCTGTAGATATGTTTGGTGAGTACATGGCATTTTTTTTTTCTAGAGACGCCTTTCAGTTTAAATCAAGTAATTTGTTTTACAGAAAAGAAAGAGCAGAGATAGCACAGAATCAAAACATCCATCCATGTCACGCAATGGAGAAGCATGTTCACAAGGACGCCGCGGGGGCAAAAAGGTGTGATGAACACCACTAGTAAGTTTTTGCATACTTTTTTGTCGAATAACACACATACTTAGACTATAATATATATTATAGATGATCATCCGACTACGTCTATCGGTACATTTTTTTGACATAACTTCCACACTCCTTGACATGTTACATTTTTTAGATTGAGGATCAGTGACAAGGGTTGCATGTAAGTACCCATGTCTGGTCCATGCTGCAAAGGACTAGGTGCACTAACCCTTCATATAGGCCCATTTATTTCGAAAAAAAAATGCTTTGATAAATAAATTATCAATTATAATGTTTTGCAATGTTGAATGTCTGATAAAATACGGCATCATAATTTTGAGCCCTCGTGACGTCACTCGTGTGATGTATGACGTCATGTTCTGACGTCATTTTCCCTGAATGACGCAAAACAAAGAAAAAGCATCGTTTTTTTACACACAGATCTTCAAACTTCATCTACGCTCCAGGCCTTGCCCATGATATATTTAATGCAAATTAAAAGGGCCTATAAAAATGCATCGATTGGTTGAAATATTATCATGGGCAAGGCCTGGATCATTACCTAATTTCATACATTTTTGTCAAAATGTTGCTCATTTAGTGATGATTTCAATGTTTTTAGACGTTCTGAGTGACGTATTATTCACTATAGGACTGTGGAATCAAAACAAGCTTTCCTATTTTGGATTCACCATACATTTGACATTTTATGAACTTAAATATTGATATATGGATATATGAACAACTTTGAAAATAGGGCGGAAATGGCAGGTTACGGCACCTACTCCTTTATCTTGCATACTCTTCTCATGAATTTATCAATATTTGGAAATATTGTCTTCAGGTTTATTACTTTGATTCCCTGTATTTTGTGCTTTCTGCACATGATCTCGTTACGTTTTATCATTTACAATTTAGAGGTCACCTATAACATCATGAACTATGTTTGGATACGAGTTATGAACTGGGGCTACATTCAGCACCTTGAAATCTAACATACACGCGTACAAAGGACCAGGTGCGCTAACCGCTCATATCGGCCCTTATAATTTTGAAAAAAAAAGCTTTTTATAGACAAATGCAACGATGAATGTTTGAGAAAATACGGCGTCATAATTTTGAGCCCTTCTAACGACACACGCGTGATGTAAGACGTAATGTTATGACGTCAATTGCCCTGACTGACGCAAAACAAAGAAAATCATTCCAAGGAATGCATGCGTCGCCTGCGAAACATAGCGACATTTAGGAATCACTTTTATATAGGGTATGATATCCAAGTGTGACAGACAGACGGACAACGGACAAAGTAATCCCTGAGTGTCGCTTAAATGACGTGTTGTCCATCGAAAATCCGAACTTTAAGGATCACCTGCATGAAACCTATCCTGATGATTTAAATATGAAGGACACAGACGGCTTGTAAACTAAACAAGTCGTTCAGGGTTATATTATACAACGGCTGAAATCATCATTAAAGTCGTTCCTTGGTTGATACAGATATCTTATCAATCATATTAGATCCCTCCTGTCCAGAATGCCAAGTGACATTCTACATTGCAATTGCATGACTGTCAACATCACCAAACAAGATACCTTTACCTTACATGAAAATCAGTATGTACATCGAATTTGACATGTTTTCAGGGAACTGTTGCGACAAGTGTTGCATGCAATCATGAGACGCTGACTCTCCCTGGAAACCCTTCGAAATACTGTTTATTCTGGGGTTAGAAACTGGTACAATATAATTCTCCGCATTTGAAAATGAATAACTGATTGGTACTTATGCGATGTTTATTAGAATGTTGCGGTCGGAGTTGAGGGTCGACTGGTTTCGGGCTGCAAATCATCACTCTCCCTCCCTTTTATAAATTCGTGAAAAAATGCTCTTTGTCAGTTGCTTATCAGGTTCGCAGCCGTTCTGATGGAAATTCTAGTGATTTTGCCTTACCTTCTTCACTTCTTTGAGACTGAATAGCGATGGGTACTTCTTTGAAATTAATTTATCTAGCAACATTGGCTGGACCCCTCTCTCCTTCACTTTGTCCATTCTTAAAATTATTGGAAACTCGTGAAAGAAACCTATTAGATTTAACAGGAATAAAGAGTTAGCAAGTATTTTGTCGAATAGTTTACGTATTTTGAGAAGTTTGTGTTGTACTTAAAAGAGTTAAAGAAGATCCTGACGATTAAAAGAGTCATGAACGGATGCAGTTATGATCATATACATGTAATCAGAAAGACATATTGATACAGACAGAAATAATTTATTTTGCAAACGAAATAGTCAATTTACAAGTTATCCCATTCCGTCTCCGTTTTAACATTTATTGCATCATTAATTGAAAGTTACGGGGCGTGTGACTTCCGGATTAATTAGAATGGAGTTTTGCTTCAATGCTCCTCGATAATATGAACAATATCTGCAAGATCGAGGTGACATATACTCGTTTTATATCAAGCAAAGACCTGAAAGGCTATCTAACGGTGTAAATAGCTAGATTTACAAGTAATTAATTCGGATTTTGAGAGGGAATTAAAAACGAACTTGAACTGTTGATATATGTTTCCTACGAAGTCCACTATGCATATGTTATAGCAGTGTTCAGAAATTTAACCATCGTGTGGCAATTGGTCAAAGCACTTGTGTGTACTTCACTAAACTGGTCATTCATGTACTTCGATCACTGGCTGCTATACAGTATCCGATGTAAAAGAGATGATGTAAAAGTGGCCTGAGAAAAAGGGGAGTTAAAGTACCTGTTAACAGGTAAATTATACATGTACATTCGTATAAAACGTTCATGTACTGGTGATGTAGCAGTGTCAGCCCACAGGTTGCAGACACAAAAGTACCCCCTTTCCCCTCTTTTTGTGTGTTTATAGGAAAGTAGGGGAAAGGGGCCATTTTGTCACAGTCTGCAACCTGTGTCACAGTGTCAGCCAGGTCCAGTATGTAAAGACCAGCCATATACATAAACAATTTTTTTATTAACCGGGATTTGAAAAAAAAAATGTGTGTTTTTTTTTTTGACTAAAACGAATACTATTTATAATCATACAAATTATTAACAATAAACGTACATAATTCACACATTTTATATCCTATCGTATCATGCACAATTGATTTGTTTGCTTTATCTTGTTTATGCGCAGTATGATGCAAGCTAACATTATTTAACGTTTATTCTATCATGTCGTACATGGTGTACATCGTGTAACGTGTATCTTTTCGTATCGTGAAACGTGTATCCTTTTGTATTGTGTATCATGTAGCGTGCATCGTATCGTATCCTTTCGTATCGTTTCCTATTGTGTATTAGGTATATCGTGTTCGTTCGTGTATCCTATCGCATCGTGCGTGTATCCTATCATATCATGCGTGTATCACATCGTATCATGCGTGTATCACATCGTATCATGTATCTTGTAAAAAATAACGTTGTATGACCTGTGTTATACAGTGATCTTTTCAGTGTATAAGATTTAAAAAGATTGAGTCTTTTGAACTGTCCTTAAATACGTCTCAGATTAGCGCCTATATAGACTCTCCTGCATTATCTGCGGTATTGACTTTGAAGCCCAAATAAGTACCATGCATTGCAGGAAGCATCATCAGATGAATAACCCTCATATGTTTTGTTCATAGGCTTGAAATGGACTTGTAATGCATTTTTGTCCGTTTGTTTGATAGCTTTATAACTACATATAATGGAAGTGTGCCAACTCTTAACCTTCCCGAAGATAATTTCAAACCATTTTAAATGCACCAGACGTATTTCGGATAGTAAATTCTAATCAGTTATTCTTCCAGCCAAAGCGATTTGCAGACACATCCAAAATTCATTTCTGTAGCGCCCTATAGGTTGATTTCTTAATCTTAATAAATCTAATTTCATAGAGTGCGTGGCTCTAAATTTCCTGTAGAGTCGATTCAGTAGCATCGTATACAGTTAAAGTATACCATTGAGGGAGTTAGCACAATTCTAGTTCCCCGAGAACAGACCTATTTCCCGAGGCGAAGCCGAGGGAAATAGGTCTGGTCGAGGGCAACCAGAATCGTGCTAACTCCCTCAATGGTATACTTAAACTGTTTTATTATACCGAAACAAACATTAAACTGAAACAAATATATCTCTTAGGTATACCGAAACAAACATTATATTCTCTTAGACTCTTAGGTTCACATGGTTCCAATGGAAATTCTAATGATTTTGCTTTGCCTTCTCGACTGAATAACTGAGTAACGGAAAATATTAATTTTTGATGATAAGATAAACAGAAACATCATTTATCATACTCATATATGTTTAATTTTTGATTGTTTTATTTCATTGCGGATTAATTTATGTGCTAAGGGGATAGGAGGCGGATTTCTCTGTTCGCGTATTAATAGCGTCATCCGATCAACCTTCAACGGCGCTGATTGGCTGATACTGACACATCCCCGAAGAAGCTCCGCCCCATTTTGAAACTAACTCCCTAGGGAAATAGTCTTCTCAACTAACGCAACCCTTTGCAGGGAAATAGTCTTATCAGGCGATTTTCAGGGATTTAGTTGAATTTAATGTGTCTCTTTTTATATAGGAAAAAATTAGTAGAGGTATAATAATAAAATATATTGCATGATCAAACTAACATTGAAGGCATGGTCCTAGGGTGTAAACCTCCTTTAATTTCAATGATAGCTTTGGATAAAATGACAATTTACCGAAATAGCAAAAAAATATAAATTGCCTCAAATTGATAAAGGGCTAAAACGAAAGTTCTTTCATTCAACAGAACATATCATGTTGCTGTTTGTATGAGTTGATAGTCAGACCTTTGTGTTCGCTGTGTCTAGCCTCTATTTTTACAAGGACATGGAATGTCAAAGATATGGTAAAATTGACTTAAAAAAATGCATAGTTGTATTTCTTTGACAAAATACAAACCCATGGCATATCTGTTATAGTGTCACCACCTATAAGGAATTAATTTCTACATAGGTATCTGTACAGAGTTTTTATTTCATAATAATAGTGATGTACTTTATTTTCAGTGATGAAATGTAATCATTGCCGCCCTTCTTTCGTATCTTAAGAGTATGCTCCGCTGTTGTCATTACAGCGTCGTTAAACTACATTCTTTTCATTATCATTGTTTTGTTATGTATGATCGAGGTTTTATATTACTATTGATTTAGTGAGCTATTGTCAAAGCAATCCGTCCGTTGTCGTTGTCCGTCCGTCGATAACATTTCTAACATTTTCGATCGCTCCGGAACAGATTGAAACTTGGTATGCATTATAATTATACCCTAAGTCCCCTGCCAAAATTAAGAAAAAAATCCGGAATCTACATATTTATACATACGTATATGAACCAAAAACCATTTTCAATTATCATCGTCGTATGAGTGTAACCTTAAGACCCCAATTAACAAGGGTCATATTAAGTAAGTGTATGAAGTTGCATTGGAATAGCATCTATCATACTAGACTTAGGGTCTGGAAACTATTTTCAATCATCAGTGTCCTTTTGCCTTGACATATGATTTTTGACCTAAAAAATCAATGGGGATCATCTTTAAGTCATGGGAAACATTTCGGGCATGTTTCATGATAATAGGTGCAATACAGGCTCTAATATGGTGTGGAAACCATTTGCAGTAATCAAAGTCGTATGACGTTGACCTTTGACCCCAAAATCAATAGGGGTCATCCTTGACTCAAGGGGAAAATTTCTGGCAAATAAGATGGTATAAGGGCTCTAATATCGTCAAGAATGACAAATATTGTCAAAACCTTTTTTTCAATTATCCTATGACCTTTGACTGACCCCACAATCAATAGCGGTCATCCTTAACACATGAGAAACATTTCCGTGCATTTTTCATGATAATAGGCGGAATACAGGCTATAATATGGTCCAGAAACTATTTTCAATCATCAGCATCTTTTGATCTTTTGACCCTGAAATCAATAGGGTCATCCTTGACTCATATTGAGTGCGTGTATGAACATTCATTGTTTTAGCATGTACCAAACTATTTCATCAGTGTCCTATGACTTTGACCTTTTGACCTTGACCTATGAATTTTTTTATCTCAAAATCAATTGAGATCGTGCTTAGCTCATGAAAATAATTTCTGGCATTTTTCATTATAATATGCACAATACAAGCTCTGATATGGTCTAGAAACTATTTTCAATCATCAGAGTCCTTTGATCTTTTCACCTGAAAATCAATTATGCCATCCTTGACTCATAGTGAGTAAGTGTATGAAGTTTCATATCATTATCATGTTAAACGTCTTTAAATTCAATAGCACCATTTAAAACCTGATAATTGTACAGCATGGATCTAACATTCTTGACTTATGGTCTGGAACTCATTGTCAGTCATCAGGTTGCACTACATAGTATTTGGTCATTGAAAATTGAGCGTTTTCAATGAAAGGCATGTAATTGTAAACGTTATACATGTGTATTGATAATTTGACCTCAAAACAATGGATGTCGTCCTTGACTCAAAGTGAGTAAGTGTATGCACTGCACTAGCATCTATCATACTTGACTTATAGTCTGGAAACAAATTGTTGATGGCCGCCCGCCCAACCCTTTCATATCATTCAGATATAATTCAGATGTTAAACTAGTTGATCAACATCAATTTTGTAATGTTTGGTGGAAAAGATCTTCCAGCAAATTGTCGGATTTCCAATGGGAACTAATTGTCCCTCACTCCTTGCCGACATTTTTCTATACTCGTACGAAGCTGAATTCATTCAATCTTTGGTCTCTGAATGGAAAAGATACTTGGCTTCTGACTTTAACTTCACTAACAGATATATAAACGATGTGCTGTCAATCAATAATCCAAAATTGGCGGATTACCTAAGCAGAATCTGTCCCTCGGAACTTGATGTCAAAGAAACTACAGAGACAAATAAATCAGCATCCTATTTGAACATAATGTTGTCCTACGACACCGATTGTCACATGCACACCTCACTGTATGACAAGCGTGACGACTACGATTTCAGCATCACGAACTTTCCTTTTCTGAGTAGCAACATCCCTTCATTGCCTGCTTATGGCGTTTTCATATCTCAATTGAAACGCTATGCCAGAGCAAGTACCAAATGTACAGATTTTGTTCTGAGAACTAGGCGTCTTTAACATCTTTTCAGCCAGGGATACGTTTGTGACCGACTAGCATCGTCACTGCGGAAGTTCTATGGTCGATACGGGGAACTCTTCATACACTATGATGTCCCACTGCCCAGAATAGTAGCTGATATTCTGTCTTAGACCATTGGTACCATCCAATGACATAATGTATTTCTATCTTCCGAAATGAAAGTAACCAGATGTTACAATTCTACCGATGGGTGCTGAAATGCAAGCAGGAGATGGTGACTCTTCCTGGGCACCTGGTCTCACTCCCATATTGGGAGTTACGATTCTTTTCATATGGCGGAGGCTTTTGTTTGTTTGCTTTGGTTCCTGTTTTATCCTGATTTTGTATGCCCTCGGTTTCTGATTTTCTGAATAATCGTTTTTGTACTGTATATAAGGATATGGTCATTAACCATATTTGTATTCAAATTAAGGGCCAAGATTTGCAACTCGGCTAATTAAATAGGAAAGGGTTTTATTTTATACATTTTTTATTTGTCCACTGGATCAATTTCAGAATTCTTATGGAACTTGATTTGCATGATGTACGTAAGGTCCCTTAACAACATTATGTCGTCCAAATAAGTTCAGTCGTGGATCCAAGGCGGGACAAAAATGTCAAAAAGGGTACACCTCTTCAAACATCATCTGCTGCATGAATCAGAACACTAATTGCATCTAGCCAATGTATTTCAGCATCTCCCCTTGATTGGTTTTCTGGATAGGTTTGATATAACTTGATAGATACGATGCATGTACAATCTTCTAGCAAATGTTAAACGTCTTCAAATTCTAAAGCATCATTTAAGAACAAATTTGCAGCATGGACCAAATTATGTTTTGGATCCAGATGAATTGAGGAACTGATCCAGGGTATGGCCAAAAGAGGTATCCTTCTTTAAAACTCTTCTCATCTGGGATTCCTTCGCTGATCAGCAAACTAATCATACACTCCTGCAACCCACTTGTTTGACAAAAAATAGGATGTAGGATAGAAAGTGGATAATATCTTATCCTATCATAACCACCTTAATCCAATGCAGTTCTATCCAATCCTATCCTACATCCTATCCTATCCTATCCTATCTTACATCCTAGCCACCTCGTCCTATAATCCATTTTTTTAATTCTACAGTTCTTAGCAGACAAACATAATTATTTGATTAAATTCGATCCACTGAACTTTTATACTTGACTTATTAATAATATGAATTTTTATAAATTATAGATTATAATGTTTATTGAATTTAAAACAAATTTGAAGGTGTGTTGTTATATTTTTGTTTCGTTCACTGCAAGTGCGAAAATGGTATTTAATCATCTGAATAATTTTCAAAGAATGAAGTTAAGTCCTCCGTAGTGAAGTTTATATAATAAATAACAATAAACACTCAATATCCACAAGTTTTCGGCTACTCGGCCTTTATCAAGAGGATAATTCGTGCTTATCCACTTGATAAAGGCCGAGTGGCCGAACATTTGTTGATATTGAGTATTGATAATTATTTATTTAATAATTTTCATTTTAATAAAATCCAAATTCAGCAATAATTACAGATCTATAAATTACTACATGTATATGAATACTTTCCCTGACATGGTCGCCATAGCACTTTCTATATAGAAATGACCTCAGACAGTGCAGTTCATGCTTTTCATATGTTTTCATTTTGGTGCATGATCATCGACGGCGGGTGCGGCTAGCCAACAGGGGATGCTTACTCATCTCGGGCACCTGGTCCCACCTCTAGCTTGCTAAGGGTCCGTCGATGCTCAATTTGGTGCTCTATTGTGAGTGCTGTTGAGATTATCGTCAGGATCTTCTTTAACTCATTTGTGTCACACTTATGCGCTTTGCAGTGTGAAGCTCGTAAAAAAGTTCCCCGCGAGGGGTTTGATAGTAAGTGTTTTGAATACTTTCCCTGACATGGTCGCCATTGCACTTTCTATATAGAAATGACCTCAGACAGTGCAGTTCATGCTTTTCATATGTTTTTATTTTGGTGCATGATCATCGACGGCGGGTGCGGCTAGCCAACAGGGGATGCTTACTCCTCCCGGGCACCTGGTCCCACCTCTAGCTTGCTAGGGGTCCGTCGACGCTCAATTTGGTGCTCTATTGTAATTGCTGTTGAGATTATCGTCAGGATCTTCTTTAACTCATGAATTTAATCAAGTCATTTAGTTTTAATTATATTCTTACTAAAGGTGATTAGAGGTAGATAAAAGTGGATAGGATATGATGGGATAGAATTGGATTGGAATGAGGTGAATAAGATAGGATAGGATAGAGTGTATAGGAGGTAGATGTAGGATGGGGGGTAGGACATGATAAAATTGTAAAGCAAGTGGGTTACACTACTGTTTCTAGACAATTTATATACATTTTTCGATGGTTATTAAGATTCCTAGGCTGATAGAATGGTTAAAATTTTCGACTAACTTTAGGTTATCTGGCACGAAATTTTAGGTAATCTGGCACGAAACTATGGGAACAAAGATGAGCGTCGTTGCCCCTTTGGCCCCCTCTTTTTTTGTACTTACATGTAACAGCCACATTGTAGAGTTTAACAATTCACGGAGTACAAACCGTATTTAAACAGACATACATGTATTTAAATCGTTTATGTCGCATCACCTTAAAGGAAATTGTTCCATTATATAAAAAGGATCATTCGGAAACATTTATCTATTAACCAGCTTTGAAATTAGATTCTTCACAAATGCTTAACTCTTTCTTTTTCGCGTATAGGAAAATGCCCCCTTCCTCCGTTATAGATTCAAATCTGTTAAGAGAATTTGTATAAATGATTTAGACCTTTCACACTCTTTAGCAATATCACTTCGTTTAGATTGAGGATCACTGACGAGGGTTAAGTATCCGAAACGTGCATGTCTGGTCCATGCTGTAAATATATCTGCTTTTAAACGATGCTAATGAACTTGAAGACGTGTAACATTAAGACCTTTGATAGAAAATGGCATTCTGTAATGGGGGTAGGGGGCATGATGAAAACTGTTTTCCGTTTTCCATTTATTTCTATGCTAAAAACGCTCGACTTGACCAATAATAGGTCTTATTGCGATCCATTTTGACATCAGATGTTGACAAATTTAGTTGACTTTCTAAGGAAGTTTTCTATGATTTTTTTTCTTTTAAAATTTTTACTTGGTCAGGGCAAATTTATTCTATACGCCTTATTTTGTCAGTTCCGAAAAATGCCAATTATTTAATTGGTTGTAATATATATCAATAATACATGTAATAATAATAAAATAGCCTGCTTGTATATGTAAAAACATTCAACATCGACCAATGGGTATTTCAACACTCACAGTCGCATCGCATTCACTTTGCAGAATGTTTGCAATAGCAAATGCATGTTCTATTTCCGTGGCAGATGGCCGTCCTAAGTCGGCACCGGTTGCCCATTGGTCTCGTTGGTTTATGTGAAGTCCTTTGTGTTTGTTGTTTCTGTGTTGTGCGTTGGCGTTCCTTTTCCCTTACGCGTCTCTTTCTGTGCTTGTCTGCTTTGTGTTTTTGCATTGGGTGTTTTGGGGTTTTGCTATGGGTGCTACAACCTGGTGTTGTTGGAGATCCCCTCCTTTGTTCTGCACACAGCAATGTATCCTTAAATCATGAAAAACAATGCATAAATTAATGATTCTTATTTTCCTTTTCAGTAAGATGGAGATGAAAAAAGCAGTTGGTAAGTTTCCCTTTTTGTTCACTCATGCCCTCTATGAATGGAGTCTCACATAATTATGTCCCCGAATCTTTAACTCATGAACTACGATTTGTACTTCTCTGGTTCACTCTGAATGTCTTTTTCAGTCCGTAGCTTTCTACGATTTAATGAAATACAACTTTTATTTTCTTCTTTGGAGCATAAAGAAATTCTCAATCTTTTTTATATAGATGAAATATTAACAAAATTCAAGCTAACGTCATGTCAATATGGGCATTGTTCCCCCTTTTCAAGGCTTCTTTTGCACGTTTTGGCTCACCTATACCAAAGAGATTGGATATGATACTACACGATTAAGAAATTTCAAGAAATTTAGATAACAGAATTTTTCGAAAGCGATGAAGAAACCATCAATCAAAGTTGGTTGAACTTGTCTACATGTGCCCTCGGAGACTCCTGGTCCATCAGCAGTGACAATCACCAAGATGTATAAATCCTAAACATTTTCAAATTCTAAAACATCATTTAAAAACAGATACATTTCCAGCATGGACCAGACATGCACGTTTCGGGTACTTAACCCTTGTTAGTGATCCTCAGTCTAAACATAGTAATATGGCCAAAGAGTGTGAAAATTAATACGTGTATGTCTAAAAATGTACCAAAAGACGTAGCAGGATGGGTTGGATATGATGATACAGGACCTACATTTTAGAAATTTCAAGAAAGTTTGATAACAAAAAAAATTCAAATGAATACGTTGAAGAGACGATCAGCCAATATTGATCGAACTTGGCCGAACATGTGCCCTCGGGTACTCCTAGTCCACCAGGATTGACACTCACCAAGTGGTACAAATGTTAAACTTTTTTTTCAAATTCAATAGCATCATTTAAGAACAAATAAATTTGCAACATGCATCAGACATGCACGTTTCATGTACTTAACCCTCGTTAGTGGTCCCCAATCCAAGCAATGTATTATGGCCAAAGAGTGTGAAAATTATTATGTCCAAAAATGTCCCAAAAGACGTAGCAGGGTGGGTTGGATATGATGCTACAGGTTCCACGTTTTAGAAATTTAAAGAAATTTTGATAACAAGAAATTTTCGAATGAATCCGTTGAATATACGATCAACCGAAATTTAGATATTTTGTCCCAAAATGTACAGTAAGACTGAGCAGGATGTGATAACTGTATGTGGATGTATGTAGATTATATCGATTTTTTCCATCTAACATACGATTCATCGTTTGCTTCTTTAAAGTTCAGCTTAAATACGCTCCATAGCCCACCGATTTGCTTCATTTTTTTATTTTCGAAATTTTCTCTAGGAGGCCCCCAACCACCAGCAGGATCCCATTCTTTCCTCAACTCGACCCTTCGGTCATCGCAAGTCATCCAAATAAAAAGTGTACGCCCCCCCCCCCCGGCAGTTTGTTTTCTTGCTTTAGGGACGTCCGCATCGAAAACACCCTAGCTACGCACATGACTGCGATAGGGTCACTATAACTGGTATGCTTTACAAATGTAAGCACCAAAATGTTTTGTCCTCTGTTGTTCTACGATTTTCATAAAAATGTGGGAAGGGCAAACTGTCAGGAATATAAAATCATCAACATATTGTTTTCAGGTGACCTGATTGTCATGGTAACCATGTCATAAGATACCAAAGTATGAAAATTAAACAATTTGGAAGCCTTACTTTGTCTCATGCAAATGGTTAATAATTTCAATTGTTAAATAATAAAAAAAAATAATGGCTATGAGATACTCAATCAATTCATTATCTTTTCAGATTGTATCAATACATGGTTACCATGGTAAAAAATATTGCTTATTTTGACAAAATTCTTCAAGACGTTAAATTTTATGTTCTGTTTTTAAATTGTTTTGAGATAATTTTATCTATTGGTTTGAAAGAACTTAAATAAACACTATAATTAATAGGTTACAAAGGATTTATCCATGGGATTGAAATACTAATAAAATTGAACTTTCTGAGTTTGATAAATAAGAATATCCACTTGATGGATAAATTGTGATAACACTATAATAATGTCACATGTAATGTACCCCTTCTAAAACTTAATCTATATTAATTTGCTATTTCGGAAACGTGTCATTCCATCTAAAATATCATCGAAATTAAAAGGAGGTTAACATCTTAGCACCATCCCTCAAATGCCATTTTGAACATAGATTTTATCTGGATATGCTACTGAATCGAACGTACAGGAAATTTGGAATCGCGAACTCTCTTTAAATTAAATGCACCAATTTCTCTTTAATTGGTATGTATAATGCACTGAATACAAAAATAACAAGTTTTTGAAAATAAAAATTCCGTTTGCCATGGAAACGAGGTATGTCTATTTATAGCACTAAAACAATGGTCAAATAAGTCATCTTTGGTTATAATGTTGCAATGGAAACCATTGCTAGAGCTTTTTCGTAATATGAATCAAGGCAAAGCCTTTTAGTGCGAGCGGAGAGAAAATAGATATGATTATATAAAATAAAAAAAAAAGATCATTCTTTTTTATTTTGACTATGATGGCTTATCTTATCTTACAAAACTTTATGTTTGATGATTGCCAAAAAAGGTAGTATAAGGCGAGTGGGAACATGGAAGCATTTGTAAAATTGATCTAGACCAGCAGATGAACATTTGTAAGAATAATGTTTAGGCTAGCTGAAAATAAATTACTTAAGAACAAAAGAAAAAACAAACAAATTCCGACTTTTGACAGTACGAAACCACCCGACACGAGAAAAGCAATCAGAGCGAAACGTCTCGTTTAAAACCGGAAATGTCGGATTTCCCGTGGTTACGCCGCCTTGTTGATGCTTTATCTTTACCTGATTTACGAAAAATATGTTCAATAAATATAACTTATAAACAAAAATTGAGTATAACATATACGTCTACTAAGAGTCGAAAAATAAATTTAAATGGCAATTTCCAGCATCTCCGCAGCAACTCTGTCTGCGAGGGGACGAAAGTTTCTGAAAGCATATGAGTACATTCTCATTCTTTGATTCAGCATATTTTCTCAATAAGATATTTGTATACGCGTTACCATAAGGGCCTTTGCAGCGAGCTCCGCTCGCTATTAACAATTTATAATCTTTAAAACCTCTATTTTTAGAAAATTAATCATTTTTTGAAATTTCTTTCAATTAGCTGAATCCTATCAAATAAAAATCAGTCAAAAATTGGCATAAAATTAGGTCAAATTAAGGCCTATTTTCGTCCAATATTTTTATGCAAAAATAACACAAAATGTCAGGCTGATAACACCATCACTGTTGTCAGAACAAAATATATTTTATGTGACAAATATAATCACTGAAAAAAAATAAGTGGGACCTTCTTTTGTTTTCCTTCATTTTGAGGTCAAACATGGTTGCCATGGCAATTTTTCATTCGACGCATGATGACTACATCTTTTCAAATTGATTTTAAGCATCGTTTAAATAAATTATATTACTTTTTAAGTTTTATGTAGGGACAACAGAAGAAATTATTTTTTTGTTTGAACACTTCCAAAATTTGTCAAGGTCATTGACT
Organism: Pinctada imbricata; assembly: GCA_033119305.1. NCBI lineage: Eukaryota > Metazoa > Mollusca > Bivalvia > Pterioida > Pteriidae > Pinctada > Pinctada imbricata. The sequence continues at coordinate 34,432,115 of VSWD01000012.1, read as the reverse complement.
CTAAGTTCAAGGTCAATTCAAAATATAGGTTCCAATTTCAATAAAATATTAATTTTTGTTATTATTTATTGTTACTGAATTTAGGCTTGACTGTCATATATTTGTTTAAAAAATAATTCTTTCTAAAAGTAGGACCGATAGGTGGAAAAACATGACAATTTCTGGTTCAGAACATTATCCTTAAAAATAAAGCCCCAGACAAAAATCATGATAATCTCACATTTTTTAATATGTATATATGAAATACTAGCTACAAATCAAGGATGTCAATGATTTTGAGATTTATGCAACTTTTGTCAATAAATAGGGGATATATCCAAAATCACTATGTACGATGCTTATGTCGCCTGCAAAGCGGCTTATTTTTAAAAAGTGGATCAAATATGTAGGTCAAGGTCACTTGGTTCAAAATGATTGGTATCAGTAGGAAAGTCTGGTTAAATGAAATTCACATGTGAAATATCAGACTCAACGATTAAAAGATATGGGCAATCTAAAATTTTTAGAAAGAAGAGTCAATCATCTAGGTCAAGGTCACTACATAAAAATTATTTTTTTTTAAATTTCATAATTTTATTTAAGAATTTTCCTGAATTTAAACAAATCATGCATCCACAAGTCCAAGTAAGATTGTAAATATACAATAACAAAACAGTGTAAAGGGGAAAAAGATTAATGCTTAATATTCGGATTCAAAAGTTGAAAGGCACTGTTAACGTTACTGTTACAATGTACTGAAAAAAAACAACAGTGATGTCTCATTATACGAAATACTATCGTCTCTTTTGGGAGTCATTATATTTACTCAAAATGACCGTATCCAAGGAAAAAAAAACAAACCTATTCTAAATTTGAATCTTAATCTTCTATATGTTTCCTTAGCAACGGTTTCTTTCTCTCAGTATTGAGAAAATATTTAGATAAAAATTTAAAATAGTCTTAAAAGCTGTTTATTAAATAATTTTTTTGTGTTTTGTCCTTCGATATTGCCAGAAATAAGGTATACAATCTGAAATAAAAAGAGCAGTTTTCCTTGGATGCCATCCAATCATGAAAAATTACAATTCGTTAATTGGTATCTGATTAGTTTTAACTTTAAACTACCTAAAACTTTTCAATATACCTTTATTTTAATTGAAAATGACAAATTGCTATTTTCAGATAATGGTAGAATTGTTGCCATTGTAACTCCTTATTTTTAATTTCTCCTGTTATCTAATGGTTTTATGACAAAGAATTAGACTCAAACATTACGATTCAATCATATATGTCGGAAGAAAATGAGTTAGTTTGATCCTGTGAGGCTTCAAAAAAGCTACAAATTGCACTTTTTCAGTGTTTATTTCCGTTTTAATGGCAAACAGTGTAGATATGAGAATAATTTCATCATGTCTTTCATTTGGATATAACACAAAATGATCTGTGACATAGAGTGCCGGGTACATATGCTAAATTTCTTGTGATTAAAGAGAATCTATCTTAATCACCGCTTGCTTAATGTACTAAGGGTTATGTAAGACATATGTAAAACATACCTATAGTACATGAAACATACCAGAAGCGTGATATAAATCAGTGTGCTTTAAATCATATTTTGAATGTTTACATTTGTGAAAGAAAGAACTCTAAATATCTAAAATTCTAAAAATCGAAAAACCTAAAATGATATTTGTATTTTGGATGTTTAGGTTTTAAGCCAAAAATCTAAAGTACTAAAAGTTCCAACCCTTTTATGCTTTTTATATTTCACATAAAAATCGAAACATCTAAAGCTTTTAAAACCTTGATACTATAGGTTCTTGACTAAAATGTCCAATATCTTAAATTCTAAAACAGTTCAAAGTTTTGAATTGTTAGGTGTACAGTCCTGCAACCCAAATGTTTGACAAAAAAGTGGATAGGATAGGATGTAGGATGCAGGATGTACAATAGAAAGTGGATAAAATCCTTTCCTATCCAATCCCATCCTATCTTATCCCATCCTATCCTATCCTATCCACCTCAATCCTATCCACCTCAATCCTAACCATTTCTATCCCATCCTATCCTACATCCTATCCTATCCTGCATCCTATCCACCTCGTTCTTCAATCTAATCTTCTTTTTTTTAATTTTTAAGTTATTAGGAGACAAACATACTTATTTGATTAAATTCGAAAATTTCCATTGACAAATTTCACTTGACTTAACGGGTAATATGAATTTTAATCCACTAAAAAACCAACTTGGAGGTTATAATGTTATATTTTTGTTTCTTTCACAGCAAATGCAAAAATGGTATTCAATCAACTAAATAATTTTCGTTTTTATAAAATATAAAAAAACAGCAATAATTACAGATAATTTACTACTTATGCATGACTTTGTATTAAGTCATTAAAAGTTTTAATCATAATATCGCCAAATGTGATGAAAAGTAGATAAAGGTGGACAGGATAGGATAGGATAGGATGTAGGATAGGATAAGATGTAGCATAGGATGTAGGATAGGATTGGATAGAAATAAATTCGAATGAGGTGGATAGGATAGGATAGGATGGGATAAGATAGGATAGGATAGAGTGGATAGGAGGTGGATGTAGGATGTAGGATGGTGGATAGGATAGGATAAAATTGTCAAACAAGTGGGTTGCAGTACTGTAAAACAGAGGCTTAAGAATTTTAAATTGTGTACAAAAAGTGAAATATATATTAAAAACGGATTTATTTTGAATATTTGAAAGTTTAGGTTTTTACTCCAATAAACTAAAATTCCAAAAGTTCAAGTGTTTTAGATTTTCGAAATTTTAGTCAAAAAACTAAACTTCAAAAACTATAAAAAAGAAGATATTTCAGGTTTTTGGCTAAAATATCAGAAATTTTAAATTCTAAAATGTTTTGGAATGGTTTAAATTGTTCAGTTTTACACGGACCGCTCGAGATGAAAGGAAGATCCCTTTCAAATTGAGTTTTGGTTCGAACAAGAAAAATCTGACACGTTTGCCATTATGAGAAATGCTGGGTTTCTGCGCCACGTTCTTAAAGCGGCGTATTTTGAGGTATTCTAGACATACAGAGAAGTCAATAGATAACTTTCGAAGGTTAATATTGTATTTGCTTATGCAAGGAGACTTGAAACATCATTATTGACTTATCAAAGGGGGAAAATCTATCTCTAGGCTGTATGACAGTTTGAATTTATCTAGAATTTTTCTATGTTTATAGCATATGTAATGCCGCCTTCCCCAAGATATCCAAAGATAAAAACTCACTTTCCCGCACACATTTTAGAAAAAAAATAAAAATAATGAAGCCTATGGGTTTCGAACCAACGCGGAAAGAATCATAAATTATGAAGTTTAGGCAAGCAAGCTACTAGGCCCTTCAGCTGAAACAGGAAAATTTGGAGCTTTTAAATCCACAAATAGCTGTTATTGTATAAATAACAAATACAACAAATACAAAAGGCCAAAATATTTATCATTAAATGCAATTTCTTTGCAAAAGAAAGGTATTAAAATTGAGGTAAGCATTGACGAAGCAATAATGGCATAAGGACGAAACATGATGGCACAATGAAAGTTGTTATGATGCATGGTATAACGACAATTTTGCATTGACGAAGTCAAATTGCATTGTGACCCTAATCCCCCTCCATAGGAGGTTGAACAAAGTTATCTATTGATGCTGTAGACAAAGAACAGACGTTGGTCTTTAGATTTAACCTTTTGTGAACTAAACAAGAGGAGAACCTCTTTTAAATTTTAAGATCATTGATGAAAGATCAAGGTCTTTTTGGCGAAAAAAAGTCATGTTAAAACAAAGGATTTTTTAAATTCAAAACAACCTTTACTTTATCTGCGGGCTGTAGAAATAGAAATTATCTTGAGTATTTTTCATATACGAAATCGATAAAAAAAAAACCGACGTGCGTATTTTGCAGCGTTGCTATTTTTATCTGTATGTACACTAGAATATCCCTTGTTTCGTTTTTCGTTAATTTTTGAAAAATATTGACAAAGACAGGAAAAAAATATTTTTAAAGTGTTAATCTCTTTAGAATTTCGGGTTGAAGGTTACGGAAGCGCATTAGTGCCATTTTGATAACTTTTTTGTTTGATTTTTACACCTGAAAGGGTAAATTTTACACTTCAATCTGTAAATTTTACACTTTAGTGCGTAAATTTTACACTTTAATGTTTAAATATTACATTTTAACGTGAACATTTTACACTTTTTTCTGTAAAATTTACACTTTTTTCAGTACATTTGTGCAAAATATAATCGGACTTGTGTAAACACTACGCCTACGGTATTTCTATACGGTCAAGATTTGGTATTGGGGTCGCTTTTAGGCCATAGAAATCAAACGGTGAACGTAATGTACCCTACATTTAGAAATTATCAATGCATCCCTGAATGGATGAAACGAAATTAACGCGATTACCGGAACTTTGACCTTGAAATTAAGCGATGATTCGCTTCGCTAAATAAATTTGATTATTAAAATTACACTGTAAACTTAGAATTAATAACATATAATAAAACTTAAAGAAACAGTGGTGGATCCAGCACCGTTCGTCCTGAGAAGGGGCATGTTGTAGAGTTTTATTTATTGGGGGGTGGGGTAGATCAATACAAGACACGACTCCCTACATCCCCTAAATCTATTACTGAAAATAGATTTGTGTTCGAGTGAACGCATGTGTCGCCTGCGAATATTAAAGAAATCTTATTTCCAGTAGAGTATTAGCATGTCATTCTTCCAAATCACCTCTTCTGGGGGTTTGTAAAAATAAAAAAAAGGAACAGAGAAAATTGTAATGTCTTTGAAATTTGTGCATATCAGAGACCGGGGCAACCTATCCCCGTCCCATGCAGTAACGTAAGGGGGTCAACAACTTGCATGCCCTTTTATCGTCATCTTTTCCGACTTTCATTAGGGAGCGATGAAATATTAGGCATTTTATTAGCGGTTTGATGGGAGGATGGATAATTTTGACCTCGATTTTTTATAAAAATTATCATCATCTACTGATGTAAATAATGATGTAAACATTCTGCTTTAGTGACCAAGAACCTTTCTGCACTGCATTCCATTGGTCGAGACCTTTAATTTGATATGTCACACTGTCTACTTACAATAACTGATCACTGACGAGGGTTTAGTACCCGAAACGTGCATGTCTGGTCCATGCTGAAAATCTATCAGGTTTTAAATGATGCTATTTAATTAAAGACGTTTAACATTTGAATTACTTGGTGAGTGTTACTGCTGGTGGACCAAGAGTCCCCGAGGGCACATGTAGCCAAGTTCGATCAACTTCGGTTGATCGTCTGTCTCTTCAACGCATTTGAAATGTTTTGTTACAAAATTTCCTGACATTTCGAAAATGTGGGTCCTGTAGCATCATATCCAACCCATTTTGCTATGTCTTTTGGTACATTCTTGGATATAATTTTCATACTTTTTGGCCATATTACATTGTTTAGACTAAGGATCACTGACGAGGGTTTAGTACCCGAAACTTGCATGTCTGGTCCATGCTGAAAATCTATCAGGTTTTAAATGATGCTATTGAATTTAAAGACGTTTAACATTTGAATTACTTGGTGAGTGTCACTGCTGGTGGACCAAGAGTCCCCGAGGGCACATGTAGCCAGGTTCGATCAACTTCGGTTGATCGTCTGTCTCTTCAACGCATTTGAAATGTTCTGTTACAAAATTTCTTCAAATATCGAAAATGTGGGTCCTGTAGCATCATATCCCACCCATTCTGCTATGTCTTTTGGTACATTTTTGGATATAATTTTCATACTTTTTGGCCATATTACATTGTTTAGACTAACGATCACTGAAGAGGGTTTAGTACCCGAAACGTGCATGTCTGGTCCATGCTGAAAATCTATCAGGTTTTAAATGATGCTATTGAATTTAAAGACGTTTAAATTCTGCAAATTTCGAAAACGTGGGTCCTGTAGCATCATATTCCACCCAATCTGCTATGTCTTTTTGGTACATTTTTGGATATAATTTACATTCTTTTTGGCCATATTACATAGTTTAGACTAAGGATCACTGACGAGGGTTTAGTACCCGAAACGTGCACGTCTGGTCCATGCTGAAAATCTATCAGGTTTTAAATGATGCTATTGAATTTAAAGACGTTTAAATTCTGCACCCAAATGACCCCGAACCACTCCCGGGATGTATTGTATTCATCGAGACCTTTCATTTCGTATGTCACATGGTTTACTTCAAGTAACTTTGTTATTTTGCACTCAATGACCCCTTACCACCCGGGCTGTAATGTACTCGTCGAGACGATTCTGCCGATATGTCACGTGGTATGTTTCTGATAACTTTGTTATTTTGCACTTAGTGACCCTCAGGGATTAATCAATAGAATTTCTCGAAGGTAATGACTGGTCAGTGCAGTGGTCAGATCTGGACCGGACATGGTGACGTCATTGCGCCACATGTACGCCACAGAGAAAGTTTGGTGTCCCATGTTAGGTATCTGTCCCAAAAAGGGCAGTTTACTACTCTCTATCAAGTTTGTGTTTTTCGTGCCGATCTATGACAAATATGGATAATGACCATATCCCTGTCTACAGTACAAAATCGATAATTCAGAAAATCAGAAACCGAAGGCATACAAAATCAGGATAAAACAGGAACCAAAGCAAACAAAAACAAAAACCTCCACCATATGAAAAGAAGCGAACTCCCGATATGAGAGTGAGACCAGGTGCCCAGGAAGAGTAAGCATCTCCTGCTTGCATGCAACATCCGTCGCTTCAATTCGGTAGAACTGTCACATCCGGTTACTTCCATTTTGGAAGATATAGAGTACAATCTTTGGTTGGATGGTTCAAATGGTCTATTACAGAATACCATCCACCATTCTGGATAGTGGGACATCATAGTGTATGACGAGTTCCCCATATCGACCGTAGAACTTCCTCAGTGACGATGTTAGTCGGTCACAAACATATCCCTGACTGAGAAGCTTATCTGAAAGACGCCTAGCTCTCAGAACAAAATCCGTATATTTGGTACTTGCTCTGGCATAGCGTATCAACTGAGATATGAACACGCCATAAGCAGGCGATGAAGGTATGTTGCTACTCAGAAAGGGAAAGTTCGTAATGCTGAAATTGAAGTCGTCACGTTTGTCATAGAGTGAGGTGTTCATGTGACCATCAGTGTCGTAGGACAACATTATGTCCAAATAGGATGCTTAATTATTTGTCTCTGTAGTTTCTTTGACTTCAAGCTCCGAAGGATAGATACTGCTCAGGTAATCCGCGAATTTTGGATTATTGATAGACAACACATCGTCTATGTATCTGTAAGTGAAGTTGAAGTCAGAAGCTAAGTATCTTTTCCCTTCAGAGACCAAAGATTGAATGAATTCAGCTTCGTACGAGTAAAGGAAAATGTCGGCAAGGAGTGGGGCACAATTGGTCCCCATTGGAATTCCGACAATTTGCTGGAAGACCTTTCCTCCAAACACCACAAAAATGTTGTCGATCAGAAAGTTTAACATCTGAATAATGTCTGTTTCAGTGTACTTATTTTCAGAATCTGATTTTTCTTTTACAAAGTAGGTTTTGTCATAATTAACAACAATAAATTTGTATTTGCGATTACCGTTCTTACTTGTAAACGCATTACTTATAATTTTTGCGAGTCTTTCTTTCAATTTAGAATGTGGAATTGTAGTGTAAAGTGTCGAAAAATCAAAGGCTTTGATCGAATGGACTCTACTAAAATGAGTGGATTTCAGATGTTCTAAAAGTTCCTTCGAATTCTTTAAAATCCACATCTGGTTGATACCACTGCGAGAATATACTGTCGAACATTATTTTTGTAGCCCAGATTTGATTTCAGATAAAACTTTGGTGAGTAAGATCAATACAGATTTGGTAGAACATTTTGAGGAACCAGCGATGAAACGTTGTTTGTACGGATTCTTATGCATTTGAGGTATGCAGTATAAGTATGGTAAATCTAAATCTAAATTGGTAGTGTCGAAGCCAAAGGAAGCAAGAGCTGATTTGTGGTTATCTATTATTTCAGAGGCAGAAAGGTTTGTTGGGGTGTAAGTGGGATTTCCAGGTGTCGAATTTAAACCCAACTCTTTAACTAGACTGTCGAAATAGTACTTTTTGCAAGTAAATGTGTAATTATTTGAGGCTTTGGTGTGATGACATAATGTTCTTAGAGGTAGGTAAGTTCTGTGATAACATCATGGTCTTTAAATATAGACACGAATCTGGTCGTCGAGGCCGTCGAGGGCTCTGAAATATGGCCATCGTGGGTGCCAACTGCTGCACAGATTTTCAAGAAACGTTACAGGAAGCAAGTACCTAAGGTCCTCTGCCAAGTTTGTGGTTTCTTTTGCTGATTGGTCAACAAATATGGCTGTCGAGGGATCTGATTGGCTGACGCATTTTCGACTTTTCCTCTGCAGCTGCTACATAGAATTTTCACAAAACTTAACAGGAAGCAAGTACTCAAGGACCTCTACCAAGTCTGTGTTTTCATGCCAATTGGTCAAGAAATATGGCCACCGAGGGCTTTGATTGGCTGACGCATTTTCGACTTTTCTTCTGCAGCCGCTGCACAGAATTTTCATGAAACCTTAAGGAAGGAAAGTACTCAAGGCTCTCTTGTATTTTTCTTGCCGATAGGTCAACAAAAATGGTTGCCGAGGGCTCTGATTTGAAGACGCATTTTCGACTTCTCCTCTGCAACCGCTGCGCAGAATTTCACAAAATCTTACAGGAAGCAAGTACTGAAGGTTCTCTACAAAGATTGTATTTCTCGTGCCGTTCGGTCAACAAATATTGCTGCTGAGGGCTTTGATTCGTTGACGCATTTTCGACTTCTCCTCTGCAACCGCTGCACAGAATTTCACGAAACCATACAGATTAATGTACCAAGTAATCAAGGTTCTCTACCAAGTTCATATTTTTCATGCCGATCGCTCAACGAATATGCCCGCCGAGGACTCTGATTTGCTGACTTCTCCTCTGCAGCCGCTGTACAGAATTGCCAGAAAACATACAGGAAGTACTCAAGGTGTCTTCTTCAATTTTTGTATTTTTCATACCGATCGATCAGCAAATATTGCCACTGAGGGATCTGATTTTCGACTTCTCCTCTGCAACCGCTACACAGAATGTCACGAAACCTTACAGGAAGCAAGTACTCAAAGTCCTCTTCCAAGTTTGAATTTTTTGTGCCTATCGGTCAACAAATATGACCGCCGAGGACTCTGATTTGCTGGCACATTTACGTTTTCTCCTCTGTAGGCGCTTCACAGAATTTCACGAAAACATACAGGAAGCAAGTACTCAAGGTGTCCTCTTCCATGTTGGTATTTTTCGTACCAATCGGTCAGCAAATATTGCCACTGAGGGCTTTGATTATCTGACGCATTTGCGACCTCTACTCTTCACCCGCTGCACAGAATTTCATGAAATCTTACAGGAAGCAAGCACTCAAGGTCCTCTACTGAGTTTGTGTTTTTCGTGCCGATCGGTCAACAAATATGGCTGTCGATATCGTACAATTTCTAAGACGTGGTTCCTGAAGCATTATATCCCTCCAATCCTGCGACGTCTTTCGGTACATTCTTGGACATACAATGTAATAACTTTCACACTCTTTGGCCATATTACATGTACATTGTTTAGATTGAGGATCACCTACAAATGTACCTAAAATGTGCATGGCTGGTCCATGCTACAAATTTATCTGTTCTTAAGGTATTCAGTGGGTAATGAGAGGTAATTGGGCCACCCATTTATAAAATTCTGACACCTTAAATTACATCATACATGTAGTTATAATGTAAATCTTAATTAAAATTTTTTGACCAATTCAGATATTTGAAAACATAGGTCACATAAAGAGTTATGTGTCCTTAGAGTTTAAATTGAACATTATGGAAAATTTTTATTTTTTCTTAAATTTCTCTACATAATGATGGGGCATCAAGTATCGATTGGTCAAAAATGTATAAAAAATATATTTTTTCAAATTTCACTGAAAATCGAAAGTTGACCAGTTACTTATTTTCGATATTTTTCATCGAGGGGAGATAACTCCTAAACATGGCCCAATTCAAAATATTTCTTATTTTGATATCTCCTGAGATAGTATAATTTTTTTTAAATATCATATGAAATAGAAAGATATTGGATGATGAATACACCTAATGTCAATGTTTTTGACCTAATTTCTTTCATTACCAATTGAATACCCCAAATAATGCTATTGAATTTGAAGACGTTTAACATCTGGTGGCATTTGTGGTAGTCCATGATATTCAATGTTATTTCAACAAAACTTTGAAGGTATATTAGTATAGATAGACTTATCCTAGTATATTTTGTATTCACGGTGGAAAAAATGCTCCATATATTTATGACGTTATCTGGCACCTTATACTTTAGACGTCTTTATTATTCATTAGTGCAAAGTTAAACAAAATTAGTATCTTTTATCAATTCGTCTGAATTATTATTCGCTTATTATTGCTTCTTTCAGTGAAGAAGGTAATGGTTACGTATTTTTATTTTAATCTTCTGCAGAAAATATTCATCAAATGCATCAAATAAATCATGAGATATACTGATAGATTTACCTTAAACAGGCATCATGTTTTCTTGTAACATGCATATTCATAACATTAATACAAAAATAATCTTCAAATTTCAGGGCCTTCACCAAGGAATCAGTCCTTGAAGTACGACTTTGACTAAACAGTGCATGTGGATGTATTAACATTCTTCATGGGAACAATTTTATATAGTGATAATTTAAAATGGCTACGATTTAGAATTAATAGAGAGCAGCTTTCTGTTATATTATTTTGTCAACAGCAAACGTTTCTGCACAATTCATTCAAGAAATAAAATCTTTATTAACTGTTAAAGCGTTAATGACATATCAAATTCTGTTCTTCACTCGTTTTTATGCCATGGAATTAAAGATTCGGGGCATATAGTCTTTGGTCGGTCCGTCTGCTTGTCTGTATGACACAAACATACGGCACAACTTCTGAATGATACGTGATTTTTCGCATGTATATTCCTTGTGACAATTTTTTTCCATTGATGCAAAAAAGTTCGACATAATGACCTTGACCTTTGACCTACTATTCACCGTAATACAAAGATGCTGACGGTGGAATTCCTTTGTCACAGACACGTTTTTTTTTCTAATCATACTACTTTACCATTTATGTTCCTTTCGACTAGAAAAAAGTGTAACAAAGTATATCAAATAACATATGTTATTTTGATATTCAATAGTAATCTAAACAACTTACTCATATAATCAAAATAGTCGAAGGATCTCCAACGGGACTCAACTACAGCGCCCACAGTAAAACACGGAAATAGCAAAATGAGAAAACATAGAAGACTAGTAAGAGATACACCAAAACGGTAAAAAAAAATTCAAGACTTAGAGTCAACGAAGACATGTAAACCCTTAATACAAAGGATTACACATAAACCAGCGATTCCAATGGGCAACCCGTGACGATTCAGGAGGGCCATTCGCTACGTCAGTGTGGTTATTGATCCGAATTACATGAGCACAACCCCTCATTACAAGATGAAAGAAAACCCCTATTTCCTACAATGTATATACATTTTAGTGTGATACAGATCTAATTTGAGTTTGCTTTTGATTGACTTATTTGTAGTCCCCTACCGGTACCCGGAGGGGACTTATAGTTTCCAACCCATTTGTCTGTCCGTCTTTCTGTACGTCTGTCCGTCACACTTTAGTTTTCCAGACTTTTTTTCGCTGTCCTTGTAGATATTGATCTCTCAAATTTCATGAAATTTCAGTTTTCCGGACTTTTCTTCCATGTTATTGCAGATATTGAAATGATTTTTTATTTGTGATAACATCTTAGTGTTATACAGCTCAAACTAGAGTTTGGTTCTGATTGACCCATTTTTACAAGAGTTATGGCCCCTGGACTTAGCAAATTTCATGAAATCTCAGTCTTCCGGACTTTCTTCAATGGTATATATTGCAGATATTGAAATAATTTTTTATATGTGATTACATCTTAGTGTTATACAGCTCAAACTAGAGTTTGGTTCAGATTGACCTATTTTTACAAGAGTTATGGCCCTTGGACTTATCAAATTTCATGAAATCCTCAGTTTTCCGGTCTTTTCTTCTATGGTATTGCAGATATTGAAATCATTTTTGTTATGTGAATATATCTCAGTGTGATACAAATCAAGTTTGTGTTTCAATTTGATTGACCCATTTCTACAGGTATGGCAAATTCATTAAATTTTCCTGTTTTCCAGACCTTTTTCTTAAACACATATTGAACTTTTTTATGTTGGATTCATCTTTTGGTGTAAGTACAGGTCAAGGCAGAGTTGAAGGACATGGATCGATGCAGGTAGGGGACTTATATCGCTTGCGATTCGTAAATTTATTACAAGACTTGGACTCATTCATTTTCGTGATTTTTTTTTTCTTTTCTTTCCTTTTATTGTAGATAGTAAACAAAGTTTTGGTACATGTATGCAAATTCATCTCAGTGTGATACAGATCAAGTTCAAGTTTTGTTTCGATTGACCTATTTTTTACAAGTGCTATTGTCCTTTGAGATAACTTATTTCATAAGATTTTTCAGTTCTCTAGAACTTTCTTGGCTGTAGTTATAGATTTGCTTTGTCAATATCATAAATGTATTATGGTGTGATACAGATCAAATTCAAGTTGGTCTTTGATTAACAAACTTTATGGCTCTTTTATGGCTTGACGGTGATGTTTCTAGATTACCGTCCTATGGTATCTATATTTCACAGCCCATCCGGTATGCTAGAGCATGTACTGATGTTTTGGATTTTCATAGTAGAAATTTAAAAATTACCAAGAAACTTTTAGAACAAGGTTTTCGCTTTCACAAACTAGTAAAGAATTTCTGGAAATTTTACAAAAATTATTGTCAACTTCTTCTGAAATTCGGACCAATACAGGCAACAGAGTACAATACTTTGGTTATTTCACAACCTGCATTTTATGGTGACATTATTAACAAGATAAGAAGGATCAAAGATAGACAACATCACTATCGAAAATGCGTCAGAATCATCAAACGCCTTGGATATGTTCCTAATGTCACCAGACGGACACTAGGCTTGGTACTTGACCAATCTACAGTCTTGTACAAGTGCATTCTTAAAATTTGCACTCTGACTGACTGTGACGACGGGACTCCATGACGGGCCCTGTCCAAACCTCTTTAGAGAAGACAGGGCCCCGACCACCTGTCCTCTCTGAATGTCAGTCGGAGTCCTCGGGTGATAACATACATGAGCTCGCGGCAGCAGAGCACGGATTGTATTACGTATGCCCTCTTTTATATTTCCATTTACATATTCCTCTGTGTTGTTTGGGCCCCTGCGTTATGTGGTCTTGTTTGTATGTAGTCATCTGACAGTGAAGAGATTGTTTTACACCCCAATTGTACGTTCTTCGAGACCTCTGGGTAATCGGAATAGTGCGAAGGGTTTTGCGCATGTAATCTAGGATAACCACACCTTCTGCTATTTCAGTGGTAGATGGCCGTCCTAAGTCACCAGTTGCCCATTGGCTTCGTTGGTTTATGTGTAGTCCTTTGTGTATGATGTTTCTGTGTTGTGCGTTGACGTTCCTTGTCCCTTATGCGTCTCTTTCTGTGCTTGTCTGCTTTGTGTTTTTGCATTGGGTGTTTAGAGTTTTGCTGTGGATGCTGCACCCTGGTGTTGTTGAAGATCCCCTCCGTTGTTTGACTTAGCAAATCGTATTACAATTTCAGTTTTCCAGATCTTTTCCGCTACATACATTAATCTGATTCTTACTTCTTCGTTGTCTTACAGTGAGGCTATTGTGAAACGATTGCACACTTGTTATCAGTATTATATCCATATCGATTGCTGCTGGTTTAGCAGATTGCTGTTCTATGTTAGCATAGACTGCCCGTTGGTCTCGTTGGTGAATTTGTAGTTGTTTTTTTTTTTTTTTTTTTTTTTTGTTTTGTTTTGTTTTGTTTTGTTTTGTTTTGTTTTGTTTTGTTTTTGTTGTTATTGTTGAATGGTTTGATTTTTTGTCGCCATTGTGTTTTTTGATACACTTGTCTTATTTTTAGCAGTTTGGTCGCGCGATGTTTTGCTGTTGGTGCTGCAACAAAGTCCTGTTAGAATTTCCCTTAGCAAATGTGATTAAAACAATACTAATCATGGACCTTACGAAAAATCACTAAGTTCAAAAATCACAATTTTAACTGAGTTCAGGAGAAAAAATATTACATATCAAATAAATTGGTGCACTTTTGCACAAGAGGCCCATTGTTGTACCCTACAGGGAACCTTGATTCTATTTCACAAACAAACCTTAATACTTAATATCATGAATCAAGAAAAGATGTCAATAGATTGACAAAAAAAAAACCATCCATTTAAAACTTATATTCTGTAGGAAACATTCTTTCGAAAAGCATATTCATTCATAAAATTGTTCTAGAATGCAGCTAAGATATACAGGATAAGTGTCTTAATTTGCGTTTTGTTATGGGCATGCAACACACGGCCAGTGCATTTATCATACATGTGATGCCCGTTACAATTATAACATTTATACTTTGTATATACACAACAATTTTTAGTTTCATTCACTCGCGTTTTTCTAGATAAAGAGATAAGTTAAAACTTAGTTAACTGCGGGTTCAGAGTGCAGGTTAGAACAACCATTGCAACATATTTCTGTACAGAATATGCGTTGTGACGTTACGAACGTTTACTTTCCGGAATGCAACACGTTCATCTCAATAGTTTGATCTCGGGTAATAAATTGGTTGCGCATAAATATATTAATATTTACTAAAGGGATAATATGAAATATAACTAACTGAAGTAAAATGAAGCGCAAAATCAAAAATATGTAGCAGAAAAATGACATTAACATGAATTAAAACTGCATGTTTAGCCAAACCAGGATTGGAGCGCACAACACTTTGGTCTATGGCCATGGAAAAATAACATCTTTAATTTAAAATCTTAAAGTTGAGATATTTGATAATTTGTTTTTCATATTCATATTTCTCACACTGAATATGATAAAAAGTGTATGAACATTATCAGGTGAGAAGTTCATAATGACCAACCCTCTCCCTTTTTGAAGCACATAAAATCTTATATTTAACATTTCTTTCACATACCTAATGATGGATAAAATGACCTCAATTTGGGTAAAAAATTTCACTAAGAGAGAAGGGCATAGAGGAAACCTCGTTTTTTTGCATACAAATTAAATCAAAAAAGACTTTTAAAATGGATGTACACTCTAGATCAAATAGGGCTGGGATATACTCCGATTCATCGATGCATCGCGATATTATTTTTTTTTTTGCGATCCAAGTATTGATACATTCCGACGATACTAAAGTTAAAATTAACAAATAAATATGTGTTTGAATTTTCTGGACTGTTTAGTCCCTCATGCAAAAAACGAGAATATTAGCAGAAAACGAAAGTACCTTTCGGAGAAAACGAAAGATGGCCTCGGAGAAGATTGTCAGATTGGATAAGCAGAACAACAGCACAAGTTCGGTGTGGGAGACCTTTGGTTTTCCTGTTTACGAAGTACGGGGTATAATGAAAACTGAAAAGTCGAATGTCATTTGCAAAATGTGTGATATGAGTCTATAAATACAATGGAAATACAACGAACATGCATAAAGATATCGCCAGGCATCATCCCGTACATTCGTCTCTATCGTCCAATTCATCAAGTAGCGGTACCAGTAATCTTTCAAGCAAAAGTGTGACCCAAAAAGAAAAGAGACAGTACAAAATGAGATTGTTCAACCAAAGGCTACACCTTGTACTGGTCAGTTGCGGCTATCTGATTGAAATCTTGCTAAATATCCTTCGCGCTCACCTCGGGCTAATGACTTGAAAAGGAAAATACGAATGTTCATTGCAAAAGATTTAAGCCTCTGTCCATAGTGGACAACAAATATTTCCGTGATGTTGTGTCATCCGTAGACTCCAGATATTCTCTGCCTTCATGAAAATATTTTTTTCTGAAAAAGTGATCCCTCAGTTGCATAAAGAAGCACGAGACAAAGTGAAAAGAGAAATCAAGGAAGCAGACTCTGTGACATTAACTACCGATTCATGGACATCGCGAGCATGTGAAAGTTACGTCACTATCACTGCACATTTTATGACAACTGATTGGGCTATGAAACCATATGTGCCACAGACTAGAAAATTAGATGACAAAGCCTCAAATAATTACACATTTACTTGCAAAAAGTACTATTTCGACAGTCTAGTTAAAGAGTTGGGTTTAAATTCGACACCTGGAAATCCCACTTACACCCCAACAAACCTTTCTGCCTCTGAAATAATAGATAACCACAAATCAGCTCTTGCTTCCTTTGGCTTCGACACTAACAATTTAGATTTAGATTTACCATACTTATACTGCATACCTAAAATGCATAAGAATCCGTACAAACAACGTTTCATCGCTGGTTCCTCAAAATGTTCTACCAAATCTGTATCGATCTTACTCACCAAAGTTTTATCTGAAATCAAATCTGGGCTACAAAAATATTGTTCGACAGTATATTCTCGCAGTGGTATCAACCAGATGTGGATTTTAAAGAATTCGAAGGAACTTTTAGAACATCTGAAATCCACTCATTTTAGTAGAGTCCATTCGATCAAAGCCTTTGATTTTTCGACACTTTACACTACAATTTTACATTCTAAATTGAAAGAAAGACTCGCAAAAATTATAAGTAATGCGTTTACAAGTAAGAACGGTAATCGCAAATACAAATTTATTGTTGTTAACTATGACAAAACCTACTTTGTAAAAGAAAAGTCAGATTCTGAAAATAAGTACACTGAAACAGACATTATTCAGATGTTAAACTTTCTGATCGACAACATTTTTGTGGTGTTTGGAGGAAAGGTCTTCAAGCAAATTGTCGGAATTCCAATGGGTACCAATTGTGCCCCACTCCTTGCCGACATTTTCCTTTACTCGTACGAAGCTGAATTCATTCAATCTTTGGTCTCTGAATGGAAAAGATACTTAGCTTCTGATTTCAACTTCACTTACAGATACATAGACGATGTGTTGTCCATCAATAATCCAAAATTCGCGGATTACCTGAGCAGTATCTATCCTTCGGAGCTTGAAGTCAAAGAAACTACAGAGACAAATAATTCAGCATCCTATTTGGACATAATGTTGTCCTACGACACTGATGGTCACATGAACACCTCACTCTATGACAAACGTGACGACTTCAATTTCAGCATTACGAACTTTCCTTTTCTGAGTAGCAACATCCCTTCATCGCCTGCTTATGGCGTGTTCATATCTCAGTTGATACGCTATGCCAGAGCAAGGACCAAATATACGGATTTTGTTCTGAGAGCTAGGCGTCTTTCAGATAAGCTTCTCAGTCAGGGATATGTTTGTGACCGACTAACATCGTCACTGAGGAAGTTCTACGGTCGATATGGGGAACTCGTCATACACTATGATGTCCCACTATCCAGAATGGTGGATGATATTCTATCATAGACCATTTGAACCATCCAACCAAAGATTGTACTCTATATCTTCCAAAATGGAAGTAACCGGATGTGACAGTTCTACCGAATTGAAGCGACGGGTGTTGCATGCAAGCAGGAGATGCTTACTCTTCCTGGGCACCTGGTCTCACTCTCATATCGGGAGTTCGCTTCTTTTCATATGGTGGAGGTTTTTGTTTTTGTTTGCTTTGGTTCCTGTTTTGTCCTGATTTTGTATGCCTTCGGTTTCTGATTTTCTGAATTATCGATTTTGTACTGTAGACAGGGATATGGTCATTATCCATATTTGTCATTTCACACTGGAGCGAACATTGGTAATTTACTCAAGGATGCAGTTAAAGAGTGGGAATTGCCTAATGACAAATATATTGCATTAGTGACTGACAATGCGTCCGATATGGATATTGCTGCAAAAGAAGCAGGTTTACATCCCCACCTAGGCTGTTTTGCTCACACTGTCAACCTGGCTTGCCAGAGAGGATTAAAAATTGCTTCCTTCGGTAGATTGTTGGGTAGAATTAGAAAAGTTGTAACTTTTTTTCCATCGGTCAACTACGGCAACTAATGTACTTAGCTTGCTGCAAAAACAACTTAGTTTACCTGATCACAAACTGGTACAAGATGTTTGGGGAAGATGGAACAGCAGTTACGACATGATTCAGAGATATCTTGAACAGGAACCTGCGATCCATTCTGTATTTCAGTCAAATGAAGTAAGAAAAAACATCAATGACGTTGTCACCCTGTCCAATGATGACAAAGGAGAGGCTGAACATGTAATAAGGGTCTTGGAACCTTTAAAACTTGTCACCAACATAATGTGTGATGAACACACCCCAAAAGTTTCTTTGATATACCCAATGCGAAAAATAATTCTTGAAAATATGGATTCAAATCTAGTCCAAAATAAGAAGCAATCTATCAGACACGACCTGAGTAAACGCTACAGAGATGATGGAACAAAATTATTTCTATAAATGCGTGCTATGTTGGATCCACGTTTCCGGAGTCTTCCTAAACTTGAACCAGACCTCAGGGATAAGGTTTATGAAGACATTGAGATGAGAACAATCGCTCTTGGCAAGGGGCCATTAAAAGTAATTATTTTCACACATTTTTATTATCTAAAATTAAAAAAAAATTGTGATGACAATCTGAATAATAATTTACAGAGCAACCATAGCTTGCTGAAGGTGAAAAAAATATTATTTATCAATACAAACAATTTTATACAATTGCAGTCATGGAATTAATTGAAATCAAATATAACAAACTTGTATAGACATTTTGTATTGAAATAAATTACTAAATAATTTTCTATCTATTACTGATGTAGGTCATGCCAGTGTTGATGCTGAATGTGATGTGTGTCCTCCCCCAGCTAAGAAATCTGCTATAGAGCAACTACTTGGAGTTGTGTATGTGGTTTCTGTTGCCCCTGGAAAAACAATTGAGGAACGCACAAAGTCTTAAATTGCGAACTACAGAAAGCAGCCATCGATTCCTCTGAATTCCTGTCCTCTTTTATGGTGGAAAAGTAGCGAAGAGCAATTTCCATTAATTGCAAGGTTGGCTAGGAAAGTACTTATAATACCATCAACATGTGTATCCAGTGAACGTGTGTTCAGCACTGCAGCGGATATAGTCACAGCAACAAGAAGTGTTTTAAGTCCTGATCATGTAGACCAACTAATTTTTAAAGAAAAACCTGTAGAACTTAACATGTAGTTCATATAGCACTGTGACTATTGAGGTCTGAATAATGAATATGCACTGAAGGAAATTCAAGTACTCAAGTTTTCATTTGTTTACTTACTGTGATATACATATAAACATGAAAAAGCATTTTTTGACCATCTTTTTTTTCCATGACTTCTTATTGTTTCAATGTATTTCAAATGGTTTCGGTTTTTATTTTTTCTAGTCAAATAACAAACTCTTTATTTATTTTTTTTCATATTTATTCTAGTCAATAAGCTAGCGGTGAATGAACATAACATGTTTAATGAAAAAAGGTACTTATGTAATGGAAATAAATGCTATGAAATGGCTTTTTGAGAAGGTTTTACTAATTGACCCTTCCGAACGCGGGGAAAATTTGAGAAATTCCATGACGTCACAATGCAATTTCGATGTTTGACCGAGGTTCGAAGCTTGTTTGTCAGAGTTAAAAGCATTGTGACGTCACGAAATTTTGCATTTTTATCCCGCAATCGGAAGGGTCAATTAACTTAGTATCGCGATACATATCGTATCGGATATCAGGAATCGTGATACGTATCGGATCGGCTGGGTGCAGTTTCGTCCCAGTCCTAGATTAAACTCTTTTGAGGAGATTGCCATAATTATCAGTGTATCAAATATTAAAAGTCTTTGTCTTTCGGTTCAAAGATGCCAAGGAGGAAAATAATACGTTAGGTTAATGGCTAAGCTTTATAGGCTTAATAAGATGTATTTAATGCAAGCATAAGATGGCCAAGAATACGACTTACAATATATTTGAATAACTACTTCCAATTAAAACAAGAACTCCCATAACAATGTCAAACACTACACAATAAATTATGATAATACAGATGAAATCAGAAGGAAAGTGTTACAACAATTGCTGTGCACATATCATACAGTAACCTTAAATTGAAGTATACGCAAATAAATGCCCTTCCTTCCTTTCAGATCTCTTGAAATGTTAAATGTCTTTAAATTCAATAGCATCATTTACGACCAGATACGTTTACAGCATGGACCAGACATGCACGTTTCGGGTACTTAACTCTCGTCAGTGATCCTCAGTCTAAATAATGTAATATGGCCAAAAAGTGTGAAATTATTATGTCCTAAAATGTACCGAAAGATGTAGCAGAATTGGTGGGATATGATGCTACAGAACTCACGTTTTAGGAATTTCAAGACATTTGGTAACAGAAAATTTCAAATGCGTTGAAGAGACAGACGATCAACCGAAGTTGATCGAACTTGGCTACATGTGCCCCCGAGGACTCTTGGTCCACCAGCAGTGACACTCACCAAGAAGTTCAAATGTTAAATGTCACCAATTTGAGAAATATGTATCTAATCTAACTATTCCTTAATTATAACCTATATCTCTAATATACAAATGTTGCCCATCTATTATCCAGTTTCTGTAAACGTATCGAAGAAAATATTTCAAGTCCAAAGTGAATGACAACATATCATCGAAACGCCATCCATGAAATTGCACGCAACGTTAATATAAAAAAAATCGTTCACACATATCTCAAATAATTTACATATCGGAAAATCCATATTCATTTTATTTTGCTTTTTGTATTTCTTTTTATTTCTTGCATGATAACAGATTTTTTTTCTAGTTTTTGTCTGATTTGCTTTTTGTTGTCGTATTCTTTGACCTCATGCTCACACAATTGTAACCCAGAAAAATTACATTTAATAAAATATCAATCAAACTCCAAACCAAAAGTATAATTTCAACAGTGTTAAATGTGAAATTATTCAAGCTAAGACCATATATTACGTTTAAGATGTCGTATATTATCTCTACACATTTGTAGAATGCTGTTAGAAAATGCAAAAAAGCAAAGTCATCATGCTCCTCGTCTGAAAAGTTCGAAGCAAATATAACCAGTACAGAGACGAATAAATACACAAGGAGAATCAATATTGCTATAGCAATACAGAGGCCTAAATTTAAATCGTTCCCCGATATTTCATTTAGATTTATCATTGTAATAATCAGATACACTGAAACATTTATCAGAAATCCAACTAATATTCGTCTTCCAAGAAGAATCTTCTTTCTGTCAAACTTGCTATTCTCCTTTGATCCACATAAATCAATACAGCAATCACAGCACTTTTCAAATATTGTCACCGTGATATCGAACCACTCTTCAGCCATGATCACTCCCTAACAACTCTCGCCTTTGGTGTGGCTTCTCGAACTTGAAGAATAAGGATTTTCGACTGTAAATTGTTTGTTTTCTCTGATCCTGAAAGAAGGGACACAGAGTAAGTTTATCATAAAGAGTGGTTAATTCATCTGTTGAAAGTTTGAATATTTTTTTAAGTCTTTATTATTATGTCTCTGACTTACATGCATACATATCTGACACTATAATTCAGTTATCCATATTCAAACATTTGTTTTCTGCTATAGACGTTCTACTACCCATAAACAGGACTAGTGTGCCGACTACGGACAACCATTTGCTGCGTAATCAGCAAATGTTATGGTTATCCGGCTATGAGCACAACCCCCCCCCCCCTCGTTTGATCAGTATACTGGAACGAAAAGAGCAGAAGCACAGAAGTTCTATATTTAAAAATAAACCTCACTATGAGATGACGATACAAACACGGCAAAGACACAAAGGATGACAAGCAAAAAGACACGAATATGTATATAAATTATTATGATAAAATCATATAATATCATATCAGGGCCAGCAAAAAAGCAATTTGTCCGTTGTCGTTAAGAACGAGTGCATGTATGCAATAACCGGAGTCTGTTTAACTTTAAGAGAGAAGAGGTTGTATTGCACAAGTCCTTAAAGTCAAAATAGTATCCGTTTATCTTTATCAGAATCATCAGTCGCCATCATCAAACGCCTTTTATACCGTGGATATGATCCTAATGTCACCAGTCGGACTCTAGGCTTAGTACTTGACCGATCTAGTCTAGTATAAGCGCATTCTTTAGACTTTCACTCTTAGTGACTGTGGCGACGGGACTCCATGGCGGGCCTAGTTACATGTACAGTGCAACGAAGACACTATTTTATTATTCCGGTATCTTCCTGTCTTCGTTGCAGCCGATTCCTGCATATTTCATGTCTGAGATGGACTGATTTTCAGTCAAGTTTACCCCGGTTGTTTAGGCATAAATTCCTCGCAAATCTTTGAACATTTTATTGACCGACAACTTCTTTCCTTTTCATGTGACATGCTGTCGAACCGATGTTATCTCTATTTTAAATAGACTCCTGTAACACCGTTTCACCGCCTTGCTTGTGTCAAATGTGCAAGTGTGTCGTGATGTCAGCGACCAACCAGAGCCAAGCTCTAGAAATATGTCAATCTATAGTTAGTTTTGGAGATGTATTTTGTGTCGCCTGCGAAGCATAGCGACTTTTATGGATCACTTTGTCCGTTGTCCGTCTGTCAGTCAATCCGTCTGTCTGTCTGTTAAATTTTTGATGTCACACCCATAACTTTTCATTGTTAAGTGACAGGACTTTGATGTTTTACATGTGTATGAGACCTTTTTACACATACCAAAATTTTTGACCTAGTGACCTAGTGACCTTGACCTAGATATCTGACCTACGTTTCAAAAAAACTAAGATTGACTATATCTTTTGATTGGTAAGTGATAAGGCTTTGATATTTCACATCTGTATTTCTTGTGACATAACCTTACTACACATACCATGAATTTTGACCTAGTGACCTTGACCTAGATATTAGACCTACTTTTCCAAAAAAATAAGATTTGGCTATATTTTTGATTGGTAAGTGATAGAGATTTTATACTTGTAATTTGTAAATATTGTGAAAAAATACTACAAGTTAAACATTATTTAAAAATATTTGTTAGGGTGAAATGTTTTGAAAATTTTTTATAATTCGAGAAGAAAGGATGTTCGTTTACATATGTGACGGGTTTTCAATTTTTTGTCGCATAATTGATATATAAAGTGTTAAGTGTAAAGTGTGGGTGCATGGAACGTAACAACATGAATATGTGTCAACATACTTCGTAATATTTATACACTTTGATCAGACTATGGAGAGGAAGCCGCCCTTCGATTTTCAGGTCCATCCGATTTGTCGTTACGGAGTTAAGGAACTTAATTTTTTTTTCTTTTTTTTTTTTTTTTTTGGTATATGGAAATATACAAAAAAACCCATTTATTAAAAATATATTTTTATAAACCCGTAAATGGTTTGGCAATGTCCGTGCGTCCGTTCGCTAATGGAACACAATATATTGAATATGCGTCAACAGGCTTTCATGAATAATTTACATTGTGGTGAGACTGTGGAGAGGAAGTCGCCTTTCCATCCTCAAGCTCATCCGATTTGTCCTTACGGAGTAATGGAACTTAGATTTTTTAATACTGTGAAAATTTCTTGAATAGTTAAACATTCTTTTAAAATTTATTAATTGGTTAAATGTTTTGAAAATGTGTATTTTTTCAAGAAGAAAGGATGTTCTTTCATTTCTTGTCGCATAATTGAGAAATTATGTGTAATTGGAAGGATTTATATGCACACACATGTAAAGCTAAGTTCAAAGTATCTGTGCATGGAACGCATCAACTTTAATATGCGTCCAAATATTTTTATGATATTTATACATTATGATCAGACTTTATAGAGAAAGAAGCTTTTTTTATTCTCAGGTTCATCCGATTTGTCGTTACGGAGTTACGGGACTTAGATATTTTAAATTCTGTGAAAATATACAAAACAAGTTTCTCGACTTAGAGACTGAATAACTATTAAGTACTTCTTTCATGTTTATTATATATCTTTTTTGTGTTAAATCTTTTTAAAAACAAGAAAGAAAGCTCTTTAATATATGTTTTCGGTCTTTAATTTTTTTGCCGCAAAATTCAAAAATAATGTATAATGGGAGAGAGGGAAATACGCACAATGCATACAATTAAGCAAAGGGCAAAGTATAGGAGCATGGAAGGCAATATTTTGAATATGCGTCAACGGATTTCCATCACATTTATACACTTTGATAAGAATGTGCAAAGAAAGCCGTCTTTTGATTTTCAAGGTCATCATATTTGTCATCACGGAGTAATGGCGCTTTAATATTTTGGTACTGGGAAAATAAATGCCGACGGGTGTTTCTTGCTGCGTTAGCGTAGCCTTTATGTACACATCATAAAAGAATATTTACTCTGCAAAGTCGATGGACAAAAATAGGAGTTCCTATCATACTCAACTGAAAGTCTTATCTCCAATTTGAACTTGAACTATTAGATAATTAAAAAACGTAAGTCAGGAAAATAACAGCTGTCACCCCCCCCCTTCTTTTAATTTAATAGACTGAAATATTAGTGACTGGATGCATGGTTCAAAAGATATAGCCTGGGCATGATTAGTCAGTACAATTTCATTTCTTAAAAAACAAATTACCTTGGTAAAGTGACCTTGGGAGAATGTGCTGTGAAACATTAAGTTGAACGTTTTCAAATTCAGTAGCATCTTTTAAGAACAGATAAATTTGCAGCATGGACGTTTCGGGTACTTAACCCTCGTCAGTGATCTTCAAACGAGATCATGACAAACGAGATGATTTTAGATTTAACATAGTAAATTTTCCCTGGCTTGATGGTGATGTAAGCTTTGTCCTTAGCTGGGTTTCGGCATTATTTTTTCGGTCATGTTTAGAAAAAAGCTCCTTGTGCCTACCCTCCAACGATTTTTGGCCATATTTTTCACTTAAATACGCTTCTGAATAAACCCTAGCTGGGTTTCGGCATAATTTTTTTCGGTCATGTTTAGAATTAAGCTCCTTGCGCCTACCCTCCAACGATTTTTGGCCATATTTTTCACTTAAATACGCTTCTGAATAAACCCTACACAAAATTTGGATCCGCTCATTTTGGCAAGAGGAAATTAAAGCTCTGTATTGTAGATGATGCAGGAAAATTCACTTTGGCTTTATTTAAACTGTTTGGCATGAAGTACTATATATCCGAAACACGTGTCCAATACAACAAAATTGGTACTATAGAACATATATTTCAATATTGACCATTCCTATATTACCGCCATACGGTGTCTACATTTCACAGCTCATCCGGTATAATAGAGGATGTACTGATGTTTTCGATTTTCATAGTAGAAATTTACAAATTACGAAGAAACCTTTAGGGCAAGGTTCTCACTTTTACAAACTAGTAAAGACTTTCTGGGCATTTTAGAAAAATTATGGTCAACTTCTTTTGAAATTCGGACCCATACAAGCAACGGAGTATATTACTTTGGGTATTTCACAACCTGCATTTCATGTTGAAATAAGTACTTAACCCTCGTCAGTGATCCTCAATCTAAACAATGTAATATTGCCAAAGAGTGTGAAAGTTATTATGTCCACATATGTACCGAAAGATGTAGCAGGATGAAAGGGATAAGATGCTACAGGACCCACGTATCAGAAATTTCAAGAAATTTTGATCAGAGAAATTTCCGAATGCGATAAAGAAACAATCAACCGAAGTTGATCGAACTTGGCTACATGTGCCCTCGGGACTCCTGGTCCACCAGCAGTGACACTCACCAATGGGTACATGAACAAATGTTAAACGTATACAAATTCAATAGCATCATTTACGAGCAAATAAATTTACAGCATGAACCAGACATGCTCGTTTCGGGTACTTAACCCTCGTCAGTGATCCTAAATCTAAACAATACAATATGGCCATAGAGTGTTAAAGTAAGTTAAAGAAGATCCTGACGATAATATCAACAACACTCACAATCGAGGACTATGTTGAGCATCGACGGACCCCTAGTAAGCTATAGGTGGGATCAGGTGCCCGGGAGAAGTAAGCATCCCCTGTTGGCTAGCCGCACCCGCCGTCGATGTTAATGCACGATGAAGAATGTCCAAATATACACCGAAGACGTAGCAGGATGGGATACAACAAATGTATGATGCTACAGGACCCACGTATTAGAAATTGCAAGAAATTTTGATAACAGCGAAGTAGATCGAACTTGGCTACATGTGTCCTCGGGGACTCCTTTTCCACCAGCAAGGAGTCCTGAGAAACAACAAACTAAATATGAAAACAATTTTAAAAACAATTCAAGAGATATATCGAGGCATGCAGTTTCATTCTCATTAAAAAGAAATAAATGACCTTGACCTTGGACACATAAACTTGTGTCAAGGTGATAAGAAACCCTTCCATCATGTAAAACAGGATACTTAAATATGAAAGTGATGCAGTATACGAGATATAGCCCAGCCACGATAACATGTACAATTTCATTTTTAAAAAGGACACTAAGAGACCTTGACCTTAGCCTCATGACCTTTAATTAAGTTGGTTTTAAACCTTTGGGCCAACAGCATCACAGCATCAACTTACATTACTCTGTAATGTAAATGTAAAAATCTAACTTCAAAAAATTAAAGAGGGCGCTACTGAAATCATTTTGGTTGCTCCGCTGAAAGCATCACTGATGAGAATTTAATATTCGAAACACGTGTCTGGTGCATGTAAATTGGTTTGGAATTTTTTTCAAGAAGGTAGAGAGTTGGAACCCTTCGACATTATTACTAAAATATGAAAAAGATCGGGTAAACAATTCATGAGATATAGCATGGACATGTTAGCATTTACAATTTCATTAAAAGTGTACCAACGTACAACATACTTAAATATGAAAGTGATCCGGTAAATGGTTCAAGAAATATAGCCCGGACAGGAATGTATGTATAATTTCATGAAAAATGTACTAAGTGCCCTTGACCTTTGGTTAAAGGCGATGTGAAACCTTTGGGTTATAAGTAACAACTAACAACATAAATATCAAAATGATTGGGCAAACAGCTTTGTAGACATAGCCGGGACATGATTGTGAAAGACGGACGGATGGACGCGAAGGAAAAACAATATGTATCCTCCCTGTTGGGGACACATAAATATTCATCGATAACATTTCATACTGATAAGGAGCTGTCTTGAATAAGTTTTAATGATAGTAATTCAAATCATTTGAGAAGAAAATCCTTCGCTGAGCTCAGAGTCGCTTAATCTGTAGAGATTATTCTTTTCGAGGTGCATGAAGAAAAACATAGTTTTACACTGGTGCTTCGTTTAGACAGAAAAATCAAGAAGAATAACATGCTTGATGAAACAATAGAAGAAATAGTTATGTGCTTTGTTATTCATGCATTTATATATATATATATATGTAAGAAATTCTTTGTACCATGTATGAACTTGAAGAATAAATTAAAGAAGTCTGAATCTGAATCTGTTTCATACAATTATAATAGAAGAGCCATGAGAAAAACTAAAAAATCTTACCTCAATGATAGATAAATTTGCACTAGCTGTGCATGAAGGCCGAGGAAATAAGCACGGACAGTTTTGAACGATATTTAAAGTTATAAATGGTTTCGCAGTAATTTATCTGTCGATAGCGGCATTTTACCTAAATGGGTTTTAAATAAAGCATAAGTTATCTCTCAGTTTTTTTTTTTTTTTTTTATATAATAGGTTTCATTCTCGTGTACTCACGACTTCAGTAAACAGCGGAAATTGATATTTGCAGAATCATACAGTATGTACAAATTGTCATATACTCGGATCAGAATGAGCACGGATGGGTACGACAGTAAGCGTTTTCCCTGACATGGTACGACAGTAGCGTTTTGAATATTTTTCCCTGACATGGTCACCATAACACATTCTATATAGACATAACCCCAGACAGGGCATGTATTTTAGATATTATTTTCATTAACATGTGTGAACATCGACGGCGGGTGCGGCTAGCCAAACAGGGTATGCTTACTCCTCCCGGGTACCTGATCCCACCTCTAACTTGCTAGGGGTCCGTGGATGCTCACTTCTGCGCTCTATTGTGAGTGCTGTTGAAATTATCATCAGGATCTTCTTTAACTCATTTGTGTCACACTCACGCCCTTTACCGTGTAGAACTCGTAAAAAAGTTTCCCGCAAGGGGTTTGACAGTAAGCGTTTTGAATGTCTTACCCTGACATGGTCGCCATAACACTTTGTATATAGACATAACCTCAGACAGTGCATGTTTATTAGATATTATTTTCATTAACATGCGTGGACATCGCAGGTGGGTGCGGCTAACCAAAAAGGGAATGCTTACTCCTCCCGGGCACCTGATCCAACCTTTACCTTGCTCAATGGTGTTGAGATTATCGTCAGAATCTTCTTTAACTCCTCTGAGACTGAATAATTGATTGGAACTTTAAAGACTGAATAAGTGATTGGTACATTTAAGACTGAATAACAAATGGGCACTTCTGAGACTGGATTAGTGATGGGCGCTTTTGCTATTGAATTAGTATTTCTGAATAACTATTAGGTACTTCTTATACTGAAAAACTGATAGGTACTTCTTATACTGAAAAACTGATAGGTACTTCTGAGACTGAAAAACTTATGGTTACTTTTGAGATCGAAGAACTGATGGTTTATTCTGAAAGTGAATAGCTAATTGTTACATGACTAATATGGATAATGACCATATCCCTGTATACAGTACAAAATCGATAACTCAGAAAGTCAGAAACCGAAGGCATACAAAATCAGGATAAAAAAAGAAACCAAAGCAAAGAAAAACCTCCACCACATGAAAAGAAGCGGATTCCCGATATGAGAGTTAGACCAGGTGCCCAGGAAGAGTAAGCATCTCCTGCTTGCATGCAACACACACCGCTTCAATTTGGTAGAACTGTCACATCCGGTAACTTCAATTTCGGAAGACATAGAGTACAATCTTTGGTTGGATGGTTCAAATGGTCTACGACAGAATATCATCCACCATTTTGGAGAATGGGACATCATAGTGTATGACGAGTTCCCCATCTCGACCGTAGAACTTCCTCGTGACGATGTTAGTCGGTCACAAACATATCCCTGACTGAGAAGCTTATCTGAAAGACGCCTAGCTCTCAGAACAAAATCCGTATATTTGGTACTTGCTCTGGCATGGCGTATCAACTGAGATATGAACACGCCATAAGCAGGCGATGAAGGGATGTTGCTACTCAGAAAATTAAAGTTTGTAATGCTGAAATTAAAGTCGTCACGTTTGTCATAGAGTGAGGTGTTCATGTGACCATCAGTGTCGTAGGACAACATTATGTCCAAATAGGATGCTTAATTATTTGTCTCTGTAGTTTCTTTGACTTCAAGCTCCGAAGGATAGATACTGCTCAGGTAATCCGCGAAATTTGGATTATTGATGGACAACACATCGTCTATGTATCTGTAAGTGAAGTTGAAGTCAGAAGCTAAGTATCTTTTCCCTTCAGAGATTGAATGAATTCAGCTTCGTACGAGTAAAGGAAAATGTCGGCAAGGAGTGGGGCACAATTGGTCCCCTTTGGAATTCCGACAATTTGTTGGAAGACCTTTCTTCCAAACACCACAAAAATGTTGTCGATCAGAAAGTTTAACATCTGAATAATATCAGTTTTAGTGTACTTATTTTCAGAATCGGACTTTTCTTTTACAAAGTAGGTTTTGTCATAGTTAACAACAATAAATTTGTTTTTACGACTACCGTTCTTATTTGTAAACACATTACTTATAATTTTTGTGAGTCTCTCTTTCAATTTAGAATGTGGAATTGTAGTGTAAAGTATCGAAAAATTAAAGGCTTTGATCGAATGGACTCTACTAAAATGAGCGGATTTCAGATGTTCTAAAAGTTCCTTCGAATTCTTTAAATCCACACTTGATTGATACCACTGCGAGAATATACTGTCGAACAATATTTTTGAAACCCAGATTTGATTTCAGATAAAACTTTGGTGAAGAAGATCGATACAGATTTGGTAGAACATTTTGAGGAAACAGCTATGAAACGTTGTTTGTACGGATTCTTATGCATTTTAAGTATGCGGTATAAGTATAGCAAATCTAAATCTAAATTGTTAGTGTCGAAGCCAAAGGAAGCAAGAGCTGATTTGTGGTTATCTATTATTTTTGAGGCAGAAAGTTTTGTTGGGGTGTAAGTGGGATTTCCAAGTGTCAAATTTAAACCCAACTCTTTAACTAGACTGTTGAAATAGTACTTTTTGCAAGTAAATGTGTAATTATTTGAGGCTTTGTCTGCTGGTGTGATGACACAATGTTTTTGGAGGTAGGTAAGCTCTGTGATAACATCAGGGTCTTTAAATATAGACTCGAATCTGGTGTTCACAGTTGCTTTTAATCTATTAATTCCAGATAAAAGTAACCCCCGAATGGATCTCATCCATTCGGAAAGGGTGTCGAGCTGTACACCCTCTTTCTTTGCCCAACGTCTTGCATATTCCTCACAAGAGTTGATGATAATATGGACATTTTGGTTCCATGTAAAAGACATACTTTCTCTGTATTTGGTACCCTTTTTTAACAATTCTCTCAACTTGTCGTTCTTGACTATACTAAGGTCAACAGTAATAACGTGTCCACAAGGAGAGTAATTGAAATCCAATGATGAAAATTCGCAAGGAAGTGGATGTAGTGAGGGATTACTTAAATAAATTCATTGCAAGAATCCTTTGTAATTGTAAATTTTAGATGCAACTGCTGGTGTGTAGCTATAGGAAATACAAGGAGTTTCTTTTCTTTTGTAATGGTGGGATTTTTTCTGTGACAGTTTTGTGATTCAAAATTTGACCAAGATTCGATTTATCAATACCTTTGTTTGCAAATCTTACTTTAATGAAAGGACGGTTTGTTTTCTCCTCTGATTTATCTGATCTAACTGCTTGAAATAAACGAAAAGTAGAAATGTCCAAGATGACTCCTTGTAGTCTGTATTCTTGGGAACGTGTATTGGTAACTGTGAGGTCCTTTGTATGTTTGTAAATTTAGTGTAACTTCCGTAAAGGAACAGAGTAGAGCCTAGAGGCTCATTCAAAAATGAAACCAAGTCATCGAAGGAGAAACTATGTACAGACCATACAACGTTATTTTTCACAAGATACATGATACGATGTGATACACGCATGATACGATAGGATACACGCATGATACGATAGGATACACGAACGTACACAATATACCTGATACCCGATAGGAAACGATACGAAAGGATACGATACGATGCACGTTACACGATACACGATACGAAAGGATACACGTTACACGATGCACGACACGAAAGGATACACGTTACAAGATGTACGATACGAAAGGAAACACGTTACACTATGCACAACACGATAGAATAAACGTTAAATAATGCGCTTTAACTTGCATCATGCAGCGCATAAACACGATAAAACATACAATTCAACTGTGCACGATACGATAGGATATAAAATGTGTGAGTTACTAGTATATACGTTTCTTCATAATATTTTTATGATAATAACTGGTATTCGTTTCAGTTAAAAAAAAAACATGCACTTTTTTTTCAAATTCGTGACTTGGAATCTATAATTTTCATTTTTTCTACCCCAGTCGCCATAGAATAAAAAAAACAATGACCTAATTGGCAGGGCACATTACTAATCAAGCGAGGCAAACCGACTGCATGTAAGAAAACAAAATAAATGTATGTCAATTAATTTGCATGTATGTAGTAGTACCGATGTCACTCAGACAGAAGGATATATCCTATGCACATTGACACGGTAACATTTGAAGGAATCGATCGGTTAAGTTACTTTACCGGCTATTGTTCACCTACCTTTGAGTTATTTATCCCCCATTGCAGTAAAATTAACAGTAAAGACGAATATATATGTATATTTTTTATTCCTCAACAATACATGCTTTCACTAAAGATTCCATAACGAAATCAAAACAATCTGAATATGAACACTATAAACGGAAAATAAATTCCAATGATTTTATTGGCTACCTGATACGATAGGATACACGTTACACGTTGCACGATACGATAGGATTCACGATACACGATGCACGCTAGGATACGAAAGGATAAGAGATGATATGATACACGTTAAATGATATTATAAATGCACGATACGATACGATACACGCATGATACGATATGATAAACGCAGAATACGATACGATTAAATTGACAAGAATAACGTTGTATGGACTGTATATCAGGCCTATTATATTTACGAATGCCATGACTTCAAGGTCTTCTTTGTGGTCTGTTGAATATTCTAGTCACATTTACTGATTGGCAACCGGGACTATGCTGCTGATATTATCGTTGCACCCATAGGGCGCTGCAGTGTTAAGATTTTTTATCCAGAACTCTTCTCTGTCGCGACGGAAAGGTGTGCTCAAATTGGGATTGTTTGTGGGGTGATATATTTTCTCCAGGATTCTGACTCTCATAGATAAAACAGAATGATCGGCCTGGTCAAAATTTCGGTAAAAAAGTTGACTTCCTTTATCATTTATTTTTGACCGGTGTCCTGACATTCTTTTTCGGAGCTGTCAAACAGTTTAGGTGTTAAAAACTATGCGTGTTAAACATGTTAAATGTTTGTTTTGTGAGATTACTTGAGAATGAAGTGTCTATTATTAGGATGTTACAAGTTTTGCAGTTCTTCGCGCCGCACTCAGAAATTGAGCAATCGCTTGGTGAAAATTGGTGCTCTTTTAGTATATCGACCACTTCAATCTTACAGGGCTTGATTTTAATATATCCATCTGCATGTTTGTACCAAAACGCATGGTTTCTACTTACTACAAATATTCGTCTCTTATGTCATGTAAACTAATTCTAGGGACACCTAAATTACCTGTTACGTATGTGTCCGTAGGCAGGTTTGGGCCTTTTTATAGTGGGTGACACCACAGCCACTTTGTAGGTCTCCTGAGTACTATCCATTGAAGCGAAAGACAGTCCGACAAGTGCCCTTGGGGAGATTTTGTCCACCAGCAGTGACACATGGACAGTGGTAAAATGACAAATACGGATAATGACCAAATCCCTGTATACAACACAAAATCGATGATTCAGAAAGTCAGAAACCGAAATACATTTGTACTTATGATACTGAACAACTGAAGGGTACTTATGAGACTGAATAACTGATGGGAACCTCTGACACTGAATAAGTAATGGGAACTTCTGAGAGCGAATACATGATGGGTATTTCTGAGACTAAACAACTAATATGTACTTTTGAGATTAAATCAATTGATAGATACTTATGAGACTGAATAACTGATTGGTACTTCTAAAAGTGGATAACTGATGGTTACGTCTGAGAGTGAATGATTGATAGGTACTCCTGAGAGCGAATAACTGATGGTTACTTGTGATCCAGGGTACTTATTGGGTACTAACGATACTGACGAACTGATGGATACTTCTAAAATTGAATAACTGATGGTTACTTTTGAGACTGAAGGACTGATTGTTAATTGTTAAATTCGATTAGTAAATTATGTATGTGTAAAAGTACCTAGGTGAATGTCCACATGGAAACCATTTTTCATACTCGTTTGATTAAAATTTGAATATGTCCTACTAAAGTCTTTTCCTTTTTTAAGATCTAGGATTATACTTAAAAGACAACTGACATAAGAATTTCAGTTACGCAAAAATAATACAACACAGCAGAATCAAGCAAAATCATGAGCTTTTCCAGTCTAAAGTAGGACAACCTTAGAACGGGGTTTACTTATATTTGTATATTTCTATGCCATGTGTCCGTCCGTCCGTCCGAGTATATAAACCCTGCACATGAAATTGATCATATTTCATATTTCACAAAAATGTTCATAATAATATATCCTAGCTTTAGCACAAAGGTCACTTAAAATCATCATCAAAGATCGAGGTCGTTTGCAGACTAAAAATAACTTTTCTGTAATATACATTTTTTTAAATTCATTAAAAATCAGAATTTGTCAAAAAGTTCTGAAATTTTAAATCATGTTAGAAAATGCATAGTACTAAAACTTTACATTGTGTGCCAAAGGAGTAAATTGCTTTACATAACCTCAAGATGTACATGTATAAAGTATACAATGAATATATATAGGCTGCTAATGAGAGCCTCATTATATATGTCACAATTGTTTTTAAAGAAAGCCCCTCAGGAAGAAGGTCTCTTATATAAGTGATCATGATATGATAATTTTTATAGCATATCATCCCTCCCCCTTTTCGAGAATGGTCATTGACATTCTGGATTGCATTTGAATGGCTGACATCATCATCGACAAAGAAATAGTTACCTGATATATACATGAATATGCACATCGAGACAATTACCGAATTTGACAAGTTTCCATAGAGCTGTTGCGATGGGTGTTGCATGCGATCGGGAGATGCTGACTCTCCCCGGGCACCTGGTATCACTTCGGAATGTTATTCATTCCGAGGTTAGCAACCGTTCCAATGGAAATTCTAATGGTTTTGCCTTTCCTTCTCGACTTTGAGACAGAATAACTGATAGATTATTCTTTCATTTCTATTAAGGTAAAACATAAAGGTCAAGGTCATTTTCCGTCGAAAGATAGCTTTTCTATTAAACAAATTCTTTTAAAAATCAGTGTTTTCTCCAAATGGTTTGAAATTTTGATTCATGATAGAAAATACATAATCCTTCACATATGTTATGGAATTTGGCATCTTTTATTGCGTTGTTGTATGTGGCGGGGGTTGTTACGCATTAATGAATCTAGAATGTATATATAAAGTTTCATCATGTATTAGGATAGCATTTTCAGGAAAACGGTTACTTAAGGTCGTCCATAATGGGCAGGGTCATTTTCAGGCGAAAATAGCCATTCCTGTTTAAAAAATCCAATAAACTCATTAAAAACACATTTCAAATCAAAATGGTCCGATTTTTTATTCAAGGAAAAATGCATATCTGTTTATATATGTTATTTATTGCAGGAATGAGAATTGTGAACCAAAAAAGGTGGTGCATTTCACATAATTCTGGGGATGATTTGTTCGAACTTCACACACTTTCTTGCAGAATGTCGGATGTTAAACGTCTTCAAATTCAAAAGCATCATTCAAGAATAGATAAATTGCAGCATGGACCAGAAATGCACGTTTGGGGTAGATACACGTTTCGGATTTCAGACAAAGCTTTTCAATCTCATATTAGAATTAGAGGTCAAGATCATTTATCATTAATTTTGAAAGGTAAAAGACACTCAAAAAATCAAACTTCTGATATCAAAATTATTTTACTCGAGGAACATCAATCATTTTTGCTGATAATGTCTTTATTTGTTAAGTAATTATGCGTTGAAGGATGTTAAGGGGAAAATGAAATTTCAGAGGACTGTACTATCAGTTACTATTGAAACAAGCATTGTGAAAATGCCTCGTTTACAGTTTTCTTCAGAAACTTAACATTTAAAACATGGTTTCCATGGCAACTGTTCGTGTAAAAAATACGTTTAAGTTTGACTAAGTACATCATTTACCAAAGATATTCTAAATTGGTGACATGTCGTTTCTCCATATTGAATTATTTTGTTTCTCACTGAAAATTGGTATTAATCGTGCAAAAAAAGAGGGGATTCAAGCAGTTTGTTTTTTCAAAAATCTAGACAGGATCTAGGTACTCCCCTTTCAAAAGTCGAGACATGCGAATTAAATTTTATTGGAATTCTTGAATAGAAATTTACACATGTAGCACAATCTGTATTTTGTACATAATACAAATTACATGAATGTAATTATCTTAAGATAAAAATATAACGATATGTAAGATAGTGAAACTGAAAGTTATACAAAATACGATTAAAAATAAAAATAAAACATAAATGCCACCGACGAGATTCGAACCCACTACCTTGAGATCGATGGTCAGCGATTTTAACCGTTGCGCTAAGCTGGACATTACTTGTGACAGGTAGCGCAAAACTTATTAGTGTCCGCTGGTCACTCAACCATGAATTAGATTTAAATGAAATAATAAAACTACTAAATTTATAAAATTTATATTAACATGAACCGTTGTGTGGTTATATTTTTGGAAATTATATTTATTTTATTAATTGTAATTATTTGAATATCTTTGATTTTATTGGTCGATTACAAATAACAATTCATATTCGAAAAGCCCTTTGTTTGAGGCAGTCGTTTTTGGGAGAAGAACTTTATGATGTACGTTGTGTGATCAACTGATTGTCTGATCGTTTGCATACTTTGCATTTTTCATTCAGTGAGAATCATATTCCGTAAGTAACATTTTCGATTATAACATTTTTCTAGAATAAAATAATTTTTGATCAAATTTCATATCGTAGGTTTGGGTAAACAATAACTTCTTTTATTTGATATGTCTAATGCATTGATATTGATTATTTAATATCGATTAACTATATTACTATCTGTGATATTGATTTGCGATTTTTATCATTTTTAACATACTGAAAATAGTGTGTATGGTGCGCCATTAGTGTAATGACAATTGTGTAATGAAACGATATTTTTCGCACAAAGAGTGGTGTCTATATATTTATTAGTTTCTTATTGTTTATAGAGACTTACCATGTAGATACCATCTAGGACAATACGAGGAGATGTCATGATGCACTGTATTTCCTTACTTAGGGTATGTGTATTTCATTTTTGTCTCTTTGTCATTTTGTGTGCGATGTTCCGGCAGAGATTCCGAATGGAGTAGACGTGCTTTTGATCGCTCCGGCGATTTGGACTTGAAATGGGTAAATAATGTCTCAAATCACTATGTTTTTGTATATCATATTTTAGACATTCGATTAAATACTAATATTATTGATCTAACAGAGGAGTTATAAACGACTTTGATGAATTAGATACATTTAAAAGTAATGTAAACAAATGTGATCTATATGTGAAAACTTGTCAGTGACTTTTAAACTCCTAACAATGACCAGTGAACTGAGACGTCCGTTGAACAGTGACGATGATAAAGGTGAGAACGAAAATGTCACTGAAAATGAAAACGAGGAATGGAGCGATATTGACCCTGCTTCACAACCTGTTTCCAAAACGAAAAATAAGCAAAAAGGTAAAAAACTAGTTCAATCAAACCTGAATTATTATAGACGTCCAACGAGAAAGCGAAAAAGACGTCTAAGTAGCAACGAACATACCTGTTGCGACGTTTCCGAAATTCAAAAAGAGTTGAAGAACATAACGGAGTTAATGAAAAATCTGGTGAAAAAAGATGAAATTGAATCTTTGATAAATACCATATCTGAGAGAGTCGTAAAAAAAGTCAAAAAAGAAATCAAAACCGAGCTTGAAAAGAGCATGACGAAGAAAATGGAAGAAAGCATTAAAAAAGAAGTTAAACAAGAAGCAAAAATCATAGAACAAGAAGGAAGGAAGAAAATAGGTAAACTAGACGACCGATGCGATGGCCTTGACCTCGAAATCCATTCCCTCCGAGAAAAAATGTCAGATCAAGCAAAAGAATTACGAGAAATGAAAAACATGCTTAACGACTCTGTAACAACGGCAAAAGAAGCATTGAAAACAGCCAACCATAACCAGCAATATTCGCTGAAAAACAATATAAAAATTCTGAATTGGCGCGAAAAGCGGGAAGAGAGTAGCGAGACCCTTAGAACGGAATTCATTGCAGAAATGAGGAAAGTTGGTGTCAACATAACCGAAACTGATATTCTTACGATACACCGTATCCTAACCAAAAAACAGAACGCGCCAAAACCAGTGATCATGAAATTCCTAAGGAACGAAACAAGAATAAAGGTAATCAAAAAAAGAAAAGAAGTCAGAAATGCTTTCACCATGATCGACCACGTTACTGAAAAAAATCTTGATCTCATTAACTACCTGAGAGAAAATGAAAACATTCATTCAGTATGGTATTTTAATTGTAACATTCATGCCATAGATGCTATCGGCCGTCGTCACAAGTTCTTCGTTGGAGACGATAATGAGAAGAAGTTGCGCTCCATTTAGGCGGCAGTATCCAGGGCGGGAAATAGATAAATGTCTAGCATTACCCTACCAAGACCAGTGGATCTTACCCTGAAAATAGTTAACGGAAGTATTAAATCACCTGCACTCAATTTTCCAAACATTTAAGAACTCATTGGAATTTTTTTTTTTTTTTTTTTTTTTTTTTTTTTTGTTTATTCTAATTATTTATTTAATTTTTTTTTGTCTTTCGTTCTTATATATTACTTGTGCTAATATTCACCCCTTTGTCTCATAACTAACCTTTCTTTCCACATTTATATTTCACTTCTTACTCCCCGTCTTCATTTACTAGATTAAAGTGCTTATTCAACTTATTTCACCATGTCACTCATTCACACTCAAAACCTATCCTATTTAATATCAAAATTTGCAAGAAAGCACGATGTCAGAACTTAAAATAATATCCGCAAATTGCCAAGGCTTGGGAGATTTTTCGAAGAGGAAAGATGTATTTCGATACTACAGAGAAATGGATAACAATATCATTTGTCTTCAAGACACACACTTTACGCCGGAAAAAGAAAACTTTATAAGGACACAGTGGGGCTATGACTGTCATTTCAGCTCATTTACGTCCAACTCAAGGGGCGTAGCTACGTTCTTTAAAAATAATTTTTCATTTAAAGTAACAGATGAATTAAAAGACTCGAATGGTAACTTGCTAGCATTAAGTTTGAAATTAGAAGAGAAGGATATAACACTAATAAACATATACGGTCCGAACGAAGATGCACCTCAATTTTATGAGTATTTACGATCAGTCATAGATAAATTTGGAAATGAATATGTTATAATTGTTGGAGATTTTAACTTGGTTCTGGATCAAAGTATTGATACATATAATTATATTCATATGAATAATCCAAATGCTAAGATGAAAACCATTGAATTAATGGACTCGCATAACCTTGTTGATGCATATAGAGAGATTCATCCGGATGCTAAACGCTTTACTTGGAGAAAACGAAATCCACTAAAACAAGCGAGACTTGATTTTTTCCTCATTGATCAAAATCTACTAACTGATTTAGAGTCTGTAAATATTTTGAACAGTTACAGATCAGACCATTCAGCTATCAGAATGACACTTCAATTTTCAAATTTCACCCATGGCAAAGGTCTGTGGAAATTAAACAACAGTCTGTTGTATGATATAGAATATAAGAAGATAATCCAAAAAACTATAAATAATATCAAAGCTCAATACGCATTACCAGTATATGATAGAAACAACTTAAACGAAGTCCCAGATGACGAAATACAATTCATAATAAACGACCAGACTTTCCTGGATGTTTTACTTATGGAAATCAGAGGTAAAACAATATCCTACTCAAGTTATAAAAAGAAATGTCAAAATACGAAAGAAAAACGTTTAGTAGACACACTAACAATTCTTGAACGAAATTATGACAAAAATATTGACGAAATAAATAGGGCAAAAGGTGAACTGGAGTCTCTACGAAAAGAAAAACTTGATGGTCACCTCATTAGATCAAGAGCAAAATGGGTAACAGAAGGTGAAAAATCAACGAAATATTTCTGTAATCTCGAAAATCGAAACTATACGTCAAAATTAATTTCAATGCTAAACATAAACGACCATATTGAGAGAAACCAGGAAATGATTCTCCAAGAAGTTGAAAATTTTTATAAAAACTTATATGATAATAAAGATATTTCACACGATATTGACCTTGAAAACATATTTGAAAATACAGACATAACAAAACTTAGCGTCGAGGAAAGTGACTTGCTTGAGGGGAAGCTTACATATGAAGAAGCGGGCAATACTCTTAAAGGAATGAGCAACAACAAAAGCCCAGGGTCAGATGGCTTTTCTTCTGAATTTTTTAAGATATTTTGGAAAAATTTAGGCCATTTTGTCGTGAGATCCCTTAACTACGGTTATGATGTTACTGAGTTGTCAATCACGCAAAAACAAGGAATTATCACTTGCATTCCTAAAGAAGGCAAACCAAAACAATATTTGAAAAACTGGCGCCCTATATCATTACTAAATGTTGTTTACAAGATTGGATCTGGCTCTATCGCTGCGCGTATGAAAAAAGTATTACCCTCTATCATAAGTTCAGAGCAAACAGGCTTTCTGCCCGGTCGCTATATCGGAGAAAACACGAGATTGATATTTGATATAATGTTCTTTACTGAAAAACACTCTATACCCGGTACATTACTTATGATAGACTTCGAAAAGGCCTTTGATACAATTTCATGGAAATTCATCGATAAAGCACTCAAATTTTTCAATTTTGGCGAGTCACTTCGAAAATGGATATACACATTTCAACACAAATCTATATCTGCAGTATCTCAAGCGGGGCATCTATCGAATTTCTTCCCTCTTTTACGTGGATGCAGACAGGGCGATCCGGCATCTAGCTACATCTTTCTTATTTGCGCAGAGATATTGTCTTTAATGATTAAGACAAATAAAAACATAAAAGGAATAAAAATCGAAGATACTGAATATCTAATAAGCCTATATGCCGATGATACCACTCTGATTCTAGATGGTCCTGAAAAATCTCTAAGAGAGGCAGTCAAAGTACTAGATAACTTCTACAAACTTTCAGGTCTTAAAATTAACATTTGAAAAACTCAAATAACATGGATAGGAAGCAATAAATACAGATCAGATAAAATTTGCCAAGATTTCGACTTTAACTGGACTGATAACTTTACATTATTAGGCATTCAATATGACGTAGACTTGACAAAAACCACCACACTTAACTATGATAAAAAATTAGTGAAAATAAAATCAATTATTAAGCAATGGGAGAGAAGACGTCTCACACCTATAGGGAAACTAACATTGATAAAAACTTTACTTATTTCACAAATGAACCACCTTTTTATAGCTTTACCCAATCCGTCAGATAAATTCATAAAAGAACTAAACACGATACTTTTTGAATTTCTATGGAATTCAAAAGTTGATAAGATAAAAAGGGAAGTTGTGTATCAAGATTATGATAAGGGAGGACTAAAAATGATAAACTTGCAAAATTATATTTTGGGTCTAAAGACGACTTGGATAAGACGAGTACTGAAAAATAATAATACAAAATGGTCCAATTTAGCCGATAGATACATGTCCATCGAAGAGATCATGACCACAGGATCTGATAACATAATAGAAAACATGAGCAAGGTAGATAACCCATTCTGGAGGGATGTACTTAAAGCTTGGACCCATGTTAACAGAAATATCAAAATACAGACGTGGGAAGATTTTCTGTCATCCCCAATATTATATAATAATAATTTCAAAATAGATAAAACAACTATAAAATTTAAAATTATGAAATATCAAAAGATATTATATGTCAATGACCTTGTCTCTATTGACGGCAATTTCTTCGAATACGGTACATTCACCGAAATATACGGCAACAGTATGCATTTTCTAAATTACATCTCATTAATATCTTCATTAAAATCTTTCGTAATCAAGAGCAAAATTGAGAAAAAAAATTACAGATTGGAATCGCCGTTCCTTCCATTACAAATTCGAAAAATCATTTGCCAAGCTAAAGGGTCAAAATGCTTTTACGACATTATAACAAACATGCAAGTTGAACCAAGGTCAAAACAAAAATGGAATGAAATTGTTCATTTAAATGATGGTGATTGGAAACATATCTACTCCCTCCCTTTTAAACAATTTCAATGTACAAAAATGAAGTGGTTACAATTTAGAATCAACCATTACATCCTGACGACCAATATCTTTCTCAATAAAATAGGAAAATCGGACACACCAAATTGCACTTTTTGTGAAATTGTTAGAGAGACAATAGTCCACTTATTTTGGGAATGTGAAAAGACCAAACTTCTCTTTTCCCAGTTTGAACAATTTTGTATTGATCACAGTATTAATTTAGAAATTGATATGAAACATTTATTATTTGGCAATTATATTCAAGAATCTGTCGTTGAAAATAAAATATTCATGACAATAAAATTATATATCTACAAGTCAAAATGTCTAAAAGAATCGCTCTTCATAAGAAAATTGATCAATGATATTAAAATTTATTGAAGGTCGAGCAATGGATAGCAAAAAAACAAAATAGCCTAGACAAATTCAATAATTCTTGGCAAGATTGGTTGTTTCTGATAAATAACTAATCAACGTACATGTATAAACAAAATAATATACGATATAAACAGTGAATAGGTCTTTGATAAATCCCCTCCCTTCCCCCCTCCCCCCCCCCCCCTTCACTCCTATCACTCTTTAATATCTCAACTCCTCTTCATTTTTCCTTATTTATAAAATGTGCTCTCATTCAATAATAATTCATTGTGTAGAAAATATGATCTTCTCTAAAAACTGCAAACTAACTGAATAACATTTAACCATGCATTAATTTTGCATATTTATGCATTCTTCTTATTACATGTAGTAGCCAACTATGCGTTTCGTTAGTTTGATCTCTTTAAATTATATATAGGCAATTGATTTGCTGTGTTACAAAGAGCCCGAGGGGAGGTCAGTGAGGATTTTCTTCG
This sequence comes from Pinctada imbricata, assembly GCA_033119305.1. Classification (NCBI taxonomy): domain Eukaryota; kingdom Metazoa; phylum Mollusca; class Bivalvia; order Pterioida; family Pteriidae; genus Pinctada; species Pinctada imbricata. The sequence continues at coordinate 34,389,293 of VSWD01000012.1, read as the reverse complement.
CTATACCTCCCCATTACAGGTAGTCAGGTAGTAGCAAGGATAGCCTAGCTACACCATCACTAAATATGCATAAAAATACAATAAACGTGTTTTTTTTTTACGGAGTTATTTTTTCATATTGATCTTATCTAATCTATTCAAACCGCACATATATATTATCTTATGAACGTGACAGTTCTCTTTTGCAACTTGTAAAATAAAAGGATGAAAGTGCGATGATGATAGTAAGGGCCAAATTTGATCAAAGCTCCAAAATGTATCACAGTATACATAGTATACGGTAACAAATACTAATAATACTAACACATTAATACAACCGTATAACATACGACTAAACAGCACAGCAATTAACATGATACGGAGCAATATGATTGAGAGATCAACAGATCGATCAAGGCCAATATCTGAGCACAAAAAAAAAAAAAAAAAATTGTGTGTGAATTGAACATTGTGTGATTATTGAATACTTGTTTAGCCACGATGATCATGATATATGGTTTCTGTGTTGTATTTAACATGCAGAATATTTATCATGTGTATTTATGTTTTTTCAGACCACCGTCTATATGTCATGTCATATGTCATATTGATATTATGATACCACTGTGACGCAATAAATATGATGAAATTGAAATAAACATTTGTTGTGTTACAAATGGCGTCGTCGGTAGGATCCAAGGATTCCAATAGGACCATGGACGGATCTGCTAATAGACGTAGATAAACATTGACGAGACAGTTTTGGGGCCCACTATCTGGAAACGAGTTTCTAGATAACTTTTCGTGAACACTATCGTGATATTGGACGGCGAGGTGCATTGTGACATTCCGTTCATCTTTGTTCGAGTTTGAATACTCAATATCCTTTTTGATTATTAATTGTATTGTCTATTGTATGATTAACATAGCTGTAGTATTTTGATATATGTTCACATTTTTACAATTTTTATTTGGTAGTTGCTAGTATTGATGTCTGAAAACAAAATTGAAAAACAATTGTTAAAACTGCGACCCAAAGCAACAGGACCATTATTGTTTACTCCTGTATTACTGTCAGATAGCAAAGGTAACCACATTAGAAAACATGTACAATCTGGTATAGATTTTGATATACAGTGGTGGTGTAAGGGTGGATCGCAGATAAACGATTCATTTGACTGGTTGAAGAGAAACTTGTCACATAAATTAAAGAGACACAATAAGATTGCTCTCTATGTGTGGTTAGGTACTTGTGACTTAACTGTTAACAATAAGCAATTTACAAGTTTAAGAGCCGACGATTTCGCTACTGTCGATTACATCGAGCGAATGCTAAACGAAATCGTGAGTTTTGTACGGCGATTTTCGGGCGTAAAATTGACGATCTTAGAAGTACCCGTATATTCCATCGTCGAATGGAACAGAAGTAAAGGTCATAAGGATCCGAACTCCTCTAGTGACCAGGACGTCAAATTACAGTCACAAGTTCAGGAACTGAACAACCGAATCAGGAACATCAACGATCATTTAAAGGCTCGATCACCAAGATTCACTTTGGACATTCTCAGGTCCAAAAGGAACAACAAAGGGAAAACGAAAAAGTCCGTTTTCAACTTTAAACTTTACTCGGACGGAATACACCCGAGAGCTTTGCTCGGAAAACTGTGGTTTCGCCAAATATCTTCGCTGATGATCAACGATTGCGTGTCACATTAAGTTAGTAGCAAAAGAATCGTAGGGATTGCTTTCTGCTTTTCGATTGTTGCTAACTCGTGACGTCATCATGGAGTACTTAGAGGAACAAATCGAAGCTCTGAAACAAAAGCTGGAAGCTATGGAAGCCAAACCGCACCAAGTCCAACCATCCGTGGTGTACATGAAATCGGACAGGAAATTCCCTAAATTCAGTGGTCGACCGGTAAAAGAGTCCGATCCCTTTGTCGACGAATGGATCGCTGATATGAGAGACCACATTCGTTCGGTTCCATCAAAAGACAACCACGTAGATTTTATTATGGATCATCTAATTGGAAACGCTAAAACTGAAATTAGACTAAGACCTTCAGATCAGAGAGCATCAGGAGATCAAATATTGAATATCTTAGAACAACTTTATCATCCGAAAGATACGATCACGCAACTTCAGCAAAAATTCTATCAGCGTGACCAACTGCAAGGAGAAACACTCGAGTCATATTCGCTAGCACTTATGACTATGGCGGATCAAATTACTAGACGCTCCGGGAAAGAAATGCCAGACAAAGATAAAGTTTTGATAGAACGTTTTATCGACGGCATTAAAGACCAACATTTGCGTCAGGAACTAAGAAGAATATCTTTAGAAAAAGGACAAATGCCGTTTCTCGAATTTCGACATTTAATGTTGCGATGGATAGAGGACAACCCGTCGCAAACTGAGAGAAACGTTCATAAGACAAGCACGTCGGAATTCAGCGAACTCATGTTGATCATGAAGAAACAACAAGAATTGTTAGAAAAACAACAACAACAGATAGATTATCTCACGACTCTAACATCAAGCAGGAGATCACGTGATGAGAATGATTTACGTCCAACATCCGGGAGGTCAAGATCATTTTCGAGGTATCCACGGTACACTAATCGAGGACGTGGTGGAGGTCGAGGTAGCTCATTTGGAGGAAGGAGCAACAATATACAGTGTTATAACTGTGGAGGCAGAGGACATAAAGCATCGGATTGTCCATCTGATGACTTCGATGGTAAAAAGACGAGAGAAACCGAAGACAGATCTCAGCAAAAGACAGGACCTTTAAACGACCGACCATCACGGTAGCGAGTCGACCAGTGGTGGGAAATGACAAAGGCTCGACATCCGATATAGCCAAAAAGATTCATAAAGCAGCAGCAAAATATCCGACAACAGTTATACATATAAACGGACAAATAACTTGCCTTTTAGATACTGGGGCTGAAGTATCAACCATCTCGGAAAATTCCTATGTAAGAAACATCTCTCAACATCGGAAATTTCGGATACTACAAAATTCCTAAAACTCTCTGCAGCGAATAAATTACAGATACCATATCTCGGATACATTGAAGTGGTCATAGACATAAACGGATGTCCTATAAACAATGTTGGAATGTTAGTTGAAAGTATAACACCAGAAAACGATTCAGTACAGGCTGTATTAGGATGCAACATCTTAAGACAAATTAAAGAGCATGTCGACGGAAACCCAACAACGATCATTTTGAATGAAGAATCGTGGAACACTGTCATTTCCGTAATGAATTTAGAACAGAAATCAATCCGCACTAGTTTTGTAAAAGTCGCTGGTAGACAAGCCATCAAAATCCCAGTAAATTCAATGAAAACAGTAATTTGCTCGACAAAACAGAACAACGTACCATTTACTGCCGCTGTACAAGCCATTTCTTGCGAAAATGGTTCATTGCCAAGGAATATCATGGTGATAGACACTCTAGCTAATGTCGAACAAGGAAAGATACCTGTACGAGTATTGAATATTGGACCCGAGGACGTGTGGTTAGAGCCAAAGTCTAGGCTAGGAACGCTACAACCAGCAGAAATTTTAAAGTCAAGCGATGACCGATATTCCGTAGACGTTACACAAACAGAAGTTTTTATCAAGAAAATTGAATCTACAGTAGATAAACGTCAGACTACGTGTAAGTCGGAGATAAAGTTTGATCTAGGTGACGTCGAATTGACTAACGCACAAAAAGAGAAGCTGGACGTTATGTTTTCAAGACATCAAGAAGTTTTTGCGAAAGATGATGATGAACTTGGGTTTACATCTACGATCAAGCACCCAATCAGATTGTCTGACGACATCCCGATCAAAGTTCCTCATAGACGGATTCCCCCGAATCAGTTGGACGAAGTCAAGCAACACATTCAGAAACTTTTGAATCAGGGTATCATTAGGAAGAGCAGCAGTCCGTACGCATCAGCTGTCGTTATCGTCAGAAAGAAAGACAACTCCATCCGTCTTTGCGTCGACTACAGAGCTCTCAACGCTAAAACTATAAAGGACGCCTACCCTTTACCTAGGATTGAAGAAACGCTTGACATTCTTCATGGCGCAAAGTATTTTAGTTCTATAGATCTTGCGCAGGGATTTCACCAAGTCGCAATGGAGGAGGATGATATACCAAAAACTGGATTTAGAGTAGGATCAGGCGGATTATATGAGTACACAAGGATGCCGTTTGGCCTGTGTAATGGCCCGGCTACTTTTCAGCGATTGATGGAGGCATGTTTAGGTGACGAAAATTTTGAAACATTAGTCCTTTACCGAGACGACATCTTGGTCTTCTCATCAACAATCGAACAACATATTGAAAGGTTAGACGTAGTTTTCACTAAATTGAAATCCCATTGACTAAAGATTATTCCATCAAAATGTCATTTCTTCAGAAAGGAGGTCAAATATCTAGGTCATCTAGTGTCGGAAGAGGGAGTATCAACAGACCCCGCTAAAACAGAGGCGATAGGAAAATGGCCTAAACCAACTACTGAAAAACAACTACGATCATTTTTTGGTATCGCAGGATATTATAGAACATTTGTCAAAAACTTTGCAAAAATCGCAGCACCGTTACATGCGTTACTATCAACACCTAAAAAGACAAATAACAAAATGAAATTCGACCAATTTACAAAGTTCTGGGATGAAAAGTGCGATACCGCATTCGAAACATTGAAAGAAAAGCTAATAACAGCACCAGTATTAGGCTATCCAGACTTTTCATAAAAATGTTTACCTTGGAAATTGACGCAAGTTTTGATGGACTAGGCGCTGTTCTATCACAAGAAGGACCTGAAGGAAATATCGTCATAGCATATGCGTCAAGAACTCTACCACCAACAGAGAGGAACATGGGAAATTACAGCTCAATGAAATTAGAATTTTTAGGACTGAAATGGGCCGTTACAGAGAAATTTCGAGAATATCTTTTAGGATCCAAATTCATCGTGTACACTGACAACAATCCCCCTAGTAATCTTCAAACAGCTAAACTCGGAGCAACTGAAATGAGATGGGCGAGTCAACTTGCTCAGTTTGATTTCGATGTGAAATACCGGTCAGGGAGGGTCAATCGGAACGCAGACGCGCTAAGCCGAAGGCCTGTTTCGCATGCGGAAGTCAACAATGTTTTGTCTGAAGTAACGCAAACGACGGCGCTTCCTGAACTTCGGACAGAGGACGCAATTGAGGCGAAAATTAGCTCCGTTCAAACAGAAATTAATGGTGCGACCCCTGTATTACCTGAATTTCTGCCAGCCGATATATCAGATTTGGAAACAAAGGATCCAGTTTTATCTCGAATAATTACATTCATGAAAAATGCAGAAACGCCAACTATCCAAAATTTGAAAAAGGAACACAAGGATGTCAGAAAATTATGGAATCTGAGAGGAAAATTATGTTTGGAAAATGAAATTTTATTCAAGAAGTCGCAAGATGAAACGGGAGAGATACGTCAATTACTCCTACCAGACTTTTTGCGCGAAAAGGTCCTAGAACATGTCCACAATCACGCAGGTCATCAAGGCGTGGAGCGCACTTTGTCACTTTTGCGGAAAAGATGTTTTTGGCCGCGCATGATGCAGAATGTACAGAAGTATTGTAAAAATTGCGAGCGCTGCATGATTGGAAAAGCTCCTATGCCGAAAATCAAACCACCAATCAGCAATTTGATAGCATACCAGCCATTAGAAATAGTAGCCATAGACGTTACCGTACTCGAGAAAGCATCGGACGGACGCGAAAATGTCCTAGTAATGACGGACATATTTACAAAATATACACAAGCCGTACCAACTAGAAACCAGAAGGCTTGCACAGTCGCCAAAGTATTAGTAAAGGAATGGTTCGTTCGATTTGGTATTCCGAAACGTATCCATAGCGACCAGGGAAGAAATTTTGAAAGTTCGATAGTTAAAGAACTCTGTAAAATGTACTCTATTGAAAAATCCCGAACAACGCCGTATCACGCCGAAGGCAACGGACAATGCGAACGATTCAATCGTACGATGCACGATAGATTACGAACGTTCCAACCAGAACAGAAGCGAAGATGGCCAGAATACTTACCAGAGTTAGTTTACATCTACAACTCGACCGTTCATTCATCTACGGGTTATTCCCCTTACTACTTGATGTTCGGTAGGGAACCTATCCTCCCCTTCGACTTTTTTCTGGGCACGAGACCAAGCGAACATACTACATCTATCGACGAATGGCTCCAGAAACATCAGAAACGCCTTCGCGAAGCTATGAATACAGCGATACGAAACACGGAGAAAAATGCAGAAAGTCGAAAAGAACAGAGAAATAAATGTGCAAAGGAATGCCCGATTAGTATAGGAACGAGAGTTTTGACGAGAAACCGAGTACAAGGACGGAATAAGATACAAGATACATGGAATTCAACACCTTATAAAGTCGTATCTTATGCTGGTGACAATGTTTATGGTATACAATTAGCAGACGGTTCTTGACCTGTAAGGAAGGTTACGAGGAAAGAAATATTAGATACCAGAGAATTGGTAAACAGTGATTCAGAAGAGTCTGATAGAGATTCAACGGATAATGAGGACCATGTTCGGTGCTATCAATCTGTTAACCCGGAACCGGAAGTTGTGGATAGCGGAAGTGAATCAGAGACCTTAACTATTCCGCGAAGAACCAGAAGACCTACTGCAGGAAAACATTCAAATCCACACCATTTGCCCCGGAATGCTATCGCGTCAAATCAACAGATATGCGCTCAAACATCCGGGAATTTCAAGGAGCTCAGTGATGCTATTGCGAATCTAGGCGCGAGCTTAGGATCATCAGTCAGTGCTACCCTTAGTCAATCATGGTCGAATATCCAACAATGAGGAGTGTTGTACTCCGAAATAATCGTGACATTTTTCAGTGTAGTTTATTTTATATACCCGTGTTTTACCTTATTACACTTCGTATGTGAAAATATGCATGTGTGTAACATACGATACCTGTGTTTTTATCATTGCTGAGGACAGCAATGACAAAGGGGGGTGATGTGTAAGATAGTGAAAATGAAAGTTATACAAAATACGATTAAAAATAAAAATAAAACATAAATGCCACCGACGAGATTCGAACCCACTACCTTGAGATCGATGGTCAGCGATTTTAACCGTTGCGCTAAGCTGGACATTACTTATGACAGGTAGCGCAAAACTTATTAGTGTCCGCTGGTCACTCAACCATGAATTAGATTTAAATGAAATAATAAAACTACTAAAATAATTTATAAAATTTAGATCGTTTTATGTTATCATATTCATATTAACATGAACCGTTGTGTGGTTATATTTTTGGGAAATTATATTTATTTTATTAATTGTAATTATTTGAATATCTTTGATTTCATTGGTCGATTACAAATAACAATTCATATTCGAAAAGCCCTTTGTTTGAGGCAGTCGTTTTTGGGAGAAGAACTTTATGATGTACGTTGTGTGATCAACTGATTGTCTGATCGTTTGCATACTTTGCATTTTTCATTCAGTGAGAATCATATTCCGTAAGTAACATTTTCGATTATAACATTTTTCTAGAATAAAATAATTTTTGATCAAATTTCATATCGTAGGTTTGGGTAAACAATAACTTCTTTTATTTGATATGTCTAATGCATTGATATTGATTATTCAATATCGATTTACTATATGATTATCTGTGATATTGATTTGCGATTTTTATCATTTTTAACATATTGAAAATAGTGTGTATGGTGCGCCATTAGTGTAATGACAATTGTGTAATGAAACGATATTTTTCGTACAAAGAGTGGTGTCTATATGTTTATTAGTTTCTTATTATTTATAGATACTTACCATGTAGATACCATCTAGGACAATACGAGGAGATGTCATGATGCACTGTATTTCCTTACTTAGGGTATGTGTATTTCATTTTTGTCTCTTTGTCATTTTGTGTGTGAATTGAACATTGTGTGATTATTGAATACTTGTTTAGTCACGATGATCATGATATATGGTTTCTGTGTTGTATTTAACATGCAGAATATTTATCATGTGTATTTATGTATTTTCAGACCACCGTCTATATGTCATGTCATATGCCATATTGATATTATGATACCACTGTGACGCAATAAATATGATGAAATTGAGATAAACATTTGTTGTGTTACAATTACAACATTGAAAGATAAACAGTACATAAAGACTTTTTTCAAATAATTATCTGTAAGATAATAACTAAAACTAGATGGCTACTGTTGCAAGCAACAGACGGATTCCTCCTTTATTAGACCTTCCTCGGAACTGAAGTCTTAAAATCTGAATAAAGAAGATGGGAAAAAGAATAGTTGCTCAAGTACCTTATTCACATCAGTAAATGAGTCAAAAGAGTTTTTGTCTAACTTGGGACTCTTATTTATTTATCCACAAAATAGAAGAAAAAGATAATAAATACCTTTCATGTTTACGAAAGTTTTATACTCCATGATCTATCAATTTTAAATCTCAAAAATTTTAAATAGAATAACTATTTCAAACAAAATTGCACAATAAAATTCCATTGAGAAAATGTCTATAAATAGAAAATGATATCAGCATGTAATGCGACTAAGAAAAAAAAAAGGAAACAGGGAACAAGAATAAAAGAGTAATATTTCTTATACCATGTTAAGTTCAAATAAGAAGGTATACTTGTATGAAGAATAAAAAGTATAAATTTTACAAGAGTATGTTTGTTATCACCTTCAGAATGATTATTTGACCATGAACCAAGGTCACGGATAAAAGATAAGTATTTGAGATTATTCTGATCAAGATTGATCTTAATCTTGTCAAAGTTCAATATCTTATCAACCCAAATCCTGTGACCTCGAATCGAACAAATGACCTAGGATCAAGGTCAAGGTAAAAGGGCTTGATGCAAGGAATGTTTGTGTTAAGTTTGAACTCTCAAGGTCAAGCAGTCTTTGTTTCATAGGCAAAAGTTTGTTGTGACCTTGAGAATGAGAATTTGACCTTGGGTCAAGGTCAAGATGAAAGGGTTCGGTTCAACGATTATATGTATTAAGTTTGAACTCTGAAAGTTTAACAATCTCTGTTTTATAGGCAATGAAAAGTAGAAATAAGCTTATTTTCAGTAGAAATATCCTTATTTTCAGTAGAAATATGCTTATTTGCAGTAGTAATGAGCTTACAGTTGAAAGTTAGAAAAAGACTTCAATCTGAATTTTTACATTCTATCACACTGAAATGGTTTCATATTTACCTCAACTTAACCAAGCTCAAGTGAGTCCGTCCATCGTTTACTTTTAACATTTTCGAAATCTCCTCTGAACCGCTGCACAAAATTTCACGAAACCTTTCAGGAAGACAATCAGTACTCAAGCCCCCCGCGGGCCTCTTGTTTCAATAACCTCATATTTCTTTTTATCAAGTGCAAAAAAATCAATTCAAATTCGATGCCTTCACCTATTAGAGAAAACGATGCCTTGGTCCGTACCTAGAGATAATCGGTTGTTTTCTGTTCGCATAAACATGTGTCGTTGGAATAAATAACCTTTTCTTATCCAATATTTATAAAAGCACTGGCGGATTTTTTTCTTTAAGAGGGGAAGGGGGTATCGGGGTCCCTATTAACCCCTACCCACGTTTTTGCGGTCAAATTTTACAAATATAGACATCTGTTTTAAAGACATAATGTTTTATATCTTATCGATGCTCTTATTTGACAGTTTATATTAACACAATTAAGCTTGATAAGAATACAGCTTTTCCCCTGCAAATATTACATGTATCTTGAATTCAAAATACGCCATTGCGTTGGGTGTATCGAGATAGTTTTTTCTGCAATTTTGCAAAAATCTTGCTTGCCCACTGTCGCTCGTCAGTCTTATATGAATCATCAGTATATTTGAAAATCATAAATTGAGAACTCTATAGTATGGAAGTTTATTCATTCATCTATTTATTTTAATTTTCCTTTTTTTTTTTTTGCTCTTTTAAAGATTCGCGTTCAGGCGCGTACCCAGAGAACTTTGAAAGTGGAAGCAAATTTTGGTCAGGGACTTTGGGTATCACTTTGATGCCCTCATTGGGTCAAGGGAAAAAAAGTCCTTGTAGTATTCAAGGGGGAAGGATTTTACATATTACCCGGGCAGTGACCCTTTGTGCATTTTTTTTTTTGGTTTTTTTTTATTTGCAAAACGAAGTGGAAGCATCTGCATACTAGAGTACGCCTGGCTATGCGCCTGCCCTTTTTGAAAACTTTCTAGAGCCGCCTACACAAAGCATATAGCATCTCCAAAATATGGTGCTATTGAAATACATTTATACCGTATGTATAATGCCGTATGTCTAAAGCATATGCATATGACCTAAAAGAGAAAGCGACATGCAAAGTCAGTTGAGAGAAGCATTCAATTTGGTTAGCGAAACGAAACTATGACATTTTTCTCAAAAGAAAGTTGGGTGTGCCCCCCCCCCCCCTCGTATGCCAATTATTTTATATCTTGAACTTTGCACAAGCATACTTGAATTGACAATATAGCAATTTATAAATTTCAGAAAAAACACTAATATCACTTTATTTGTAAATGTACATCGCTTGTGACTATTCTGTTCTAATATTTCAATCCCCTACATTTTTTATGACCCCGTAATCGAAGATTCGGGGACATATAGATTTTGTCTGTCTGTCCGCAAAACTTTAACATTGGCCATAACCTTTGAATGGTAAGTGATATGGCTTTCATATTTCACATGTGCATTCCTTGTGACAAGACCTTTCCATGGATGCCAAAATTTTTGACATTGTGATCTTCATCTTGGAGTTTGACGTATTGTGGAAAAACTTTAACCTTGACCATAACTTTTGAATGGTAATAGGGCTTTCATATTGTACATGTGCATTCCTTGTGACTAGACCTTTCCATGGAAACCAAAATTATTAGCCTCTTTAACTTGAGCTTGGAGTTTGACTTAATTTCGAAAATTTAAACTTTAGCCATAACTTTTGAATACTAATTGATATGACTTTCATATTTAAAATATGAATTCCATGTGGCAAGACTTTTAAATGGATACCAAATTTGACCTTGTTACTTTGCCCTCAAAATGTGAAGCTACTTTTCAGCTGTTTTACTGTCAAAGATGCCAACGGGGGCATTCGTGTTTCACAAACACAGATTTTATTCAAAATAGTTTCTCTGCTAATCTATTGTCGAAATTAGTGTTGTAAAATTTCACCCTTTCTCATTATAAATATTGTTCAGCTGTTGCTGTATTACACATTTGCGATTCTGAGGTACATATACGTATGTACATCTTTTTTTGAAATCAGAACATGATCTCCTGAAATTTGCACAATTCATGCAATTATTTGCACGATTCAGCTGGACTGTTTTTACCAATGTATTTCTATCACTCTATGTACCAACTTAGTTTTCAAAAGAAAAACTGTAAATTCTGCTCTCATGAAAAAGTAAGTCAATACATTACCTCTACATTATAATAAAGTGGAAAAACAGAAAAAGTAAAGAATAAAAAGATTGAAATAATAGGAAAATTGAGAAAAAGAAAAAGTACAATAGCAATGACAAATATGGATAATGACCATATCCCTGTATACAGCACAAAATCGATAATTCAGAAAATCAGAAACCGAAGGCATACAAAATCAGGACAAAACAGGAACCAAAGCAAACAAACAAAAACCTCCACCACGTGAAAAGAAGCGAACTCCCGATATGGGAGTGAGACCAAGTGCCCAGGAAGAGTAAGCATCTCCTGCTTGCATGCAAAGGTATTTTTTAACCTGGTAACTTTCTGACATAGGAAGGTAACAAACCTTCGAATCTCGTCCATGGACAATGAGGAATCTTCTTTAAATAATTCAAAATATACTTTTTATGAGAATCCCCCTTCTCCGTTTTAATTGAAAAAACTAAGCGAACACTCTCAACCTTGCTTGTACCGGAAGTGACATGGCAAAGGAAAGATTGAGGAATTCATTTGTTTATCAAGTAAGACAGTAAAATACTTATTTCATTTTCACAACAAGAATGATAAGGTTAATCTGTCTAAGGCGTAAACTTCAAGTTAAGAAATCCATTATTATATTGCCTTAACATTCATTCATATGGCGAATGAAAATGGGGATTCACATGGGCGGATCTTCAAAAGTTTTTGAAGAAAAAAAGAAAAGATTAGTTATAGCCCTCCCAAGCGTCTCATAAAGCTGAACTTTTTTCTTTCAAAAATAAAATTTAAAGAAACTATCTTGGATACCTGCCCCCCCCCCCCCCCCCCCCCCACCTGTCCACTTACGTTGGTTTGATTGCAGCTGACTAGAACTCGTTTTTTGATCATTTCAAGAAAACAAAAACGATGCGATCTATGTGGCTGTAAAAAATGAAATAAGTAAAAATTAGAATACTCGTGTTTATTTGCGAAAGGGGGGGGGGGGGGGGTGACGAGGTAGCTTAACTGTCTTGTTTGTGATGTTACCTTTTAGTGAAAAGCTGTTTGTTCATACAACAATTGTGCATCTATGGAGACCTCTGTGTATCCGGATAAGTGGGATGGTTGTGGGCACGTAATCCGGATAACCACATCATTTGCTAATAGCAGATGACCGTTGGGTCGGCATTAGGTACACATTGGTCTTGTCATTAATGTTTGATGTTTCTGTAAGTCTGTTTCGATTGTTTTGTATGGTGTTCTAGTTAACATTTTGTGTCTTTTTTCCGGTTTGTCGTTTTGTCTGATGTAATTTATGTGTCACTTCCTTGTGGGTTTGTTTCGCTGGGTGAGCGCAGGGTGGTTATGCTGGAAATTTATCCTTTTTCTTTAACCCTCGTCAGGGATCAATTGTTGCAGGGTATGACGAGCTAAGCGAGCCGAAAGTTTTTGAATTTTCTGCTTCCAAGAGGGTTTACTTACTTAGATCATTTATTTTCAACATTTTCATGGTCAGAAAATTTATTTCCAAAAGTGCCTCTTTCAGGATCAGACGGTCATCCTCTAATTTGTCTGACATTTCTATTTCCTTCAGAAATATTTTAACGAACAGAATAAGTTGATTTTAATATTTGTTATCCGAATACTTTCTGATAATATTTTGTAATGACAGATTTCAGATAAAATAAGTATGTTTGGCAGGCTTTGCGATCAATGGAATTGCATTTATCAATTATATCATACATCTACTTTATTCATAGATTATTTTCAAGGTTGCAGCAAATTATTCATTTTTGGTCATTCTCTTCTTCTAGATCCCCCTTGCTTTTAAATAATTTGAAGACAGAAATTTAAATAACTTTTTATCTTCCTTTTTTGGACCAACTTACTTAGATGTTAAACGTCTTCAAATTAAATAGCATCATTTAAGAGCAGAAAAAAAATTTTCAGCTTGGACCAGACATGCATGTTTCGGGTACTTAACCCTCGTCAGGGATCCTCAATCTAAACAATGTAATATTGCCTAAGAGAGTGAAAATTATTATGTATAAAAATTTACCGAAAGACGTAGCAGGATGGTTCGGATATGATGCTACAGGACCCACGTTTTAGAAATTTCAAGAAATTTTGATAACAGAAATAATTCTAATGCGTTGAAGAGACAGACGATCGACCGAAGTTGCTACATGTGCCCTCAGGGACTCCTGGTCCATCAGCAGTGGCACTCATCAAGTGGTACAAATGTTAAACGTCTTCAAATCCAATAGCATCATTTAAGAGCAGAAAAATTTTCAGCATGGACCAGACATGCAAGTTTCGGGTACTTAACCCTCGTCAGTGATCCTCAATTTAAACAATATAATATTGCAAAAGAGTGTGGAAATTATTTTGTACAAAAATTTACCGAAAGACGTAGCATGCTGGTTGGGATATGATGCTACAGGACCAATGTTTTAGAAATTTCAAGAAATTTTGATAACAGAAATATTTCGAATGAGTTGAAACGAGAGACGATCAACCGAAGTTGATTGAACTTGGCTACATGTGCCCTCGGGGACTTCTGGTCCGCCAGCAGTGGCATTCACCAAGTGGTACAAATGTTAAACGTCTTCAATACTTGAATTCTATATTGAATATAAATAATGTAAAATTTTGCAAATAAGCATGCTACGTCTTATGAGCCCCATATTCAGTACATTTCGAACATTAACTACATTGCGATTGTTCATTGGATAAAGTTGTTCTTCGTATTTCTTGGAGCTGTGTCATTGTATCCGTCTGTTTGTCAGATTATTCTTTTAGCTTGGTAACGCTGTTTCATGTTTTCAATAATTTGTAAGCTTTTCGATTGTTATTTTTGGAATCAGATTTCTGCTTATTTGCTTGACTTTCATTCACTGATTTTGTTGATCGTTTTCGTCATTTCCGCTCTAAACCAGAAGAAAAGGTAATCATAACAGAACCCTTTTCTTGTTACTCTGAATTGTACTTTTAAAGACATTAAATGTATAATCTCGTTTTCGTTCCAACTGGATTACACCATTGAAAAGGAATACGTGGTAAAACACATTGGATAACATTAGGAAACGAGTGTGCATTGAAATTCTTTTGATTCCACATGTAAAGAAACCTAATTTTGAGATTATCCCTCGCTGTCTGCAATCCGCGAGTATCCTGACTTGTCCATTGTCTGTATATATCCCATACAACGACACATTATATTATGCTTGCGGCGACTGTACGATCTTTGACGAAACTCGCCTGTTTTAGTACCGCTACCACACGAAGGGAACAAAGTTCACATTAATCTTGCAATTTTTCTACAAATTTGATAGCATACAAGGCTGTCCTGAGACTGCTGTAAGACTTAATGAAAGAAGGGGATCGCCAAACACGTTCGGTTGCAGCACCCCAATCAAAATATCAAAACAACCTTTGCAAAAAATCAGAGATGACACGCAAAGCAATAGACACAAACGGGACAAGGAACACAAAAACACACACAGAAACATCGAACATAAAATACCACATATAAACCAACAAGATCAACCTGTGCCGACTTAGAACTGTCATTTGCTACGCTTGTAGCAAATGTTGTGGTTATCCGAATTACGTGCGCACTACTCTTTAACTTTTCTGGTTACCAAGACGTCTTCTCGAGGAACGCATGATAGTGTGTAAAATATCCTCCTCATTGACACAGATGGATAAGAGAATGAATATAAGAATAGAGGGCGGTCCAAATACAGTCCGTGCTCTGCCGGCTGATGCGTACTTATGCTTGTGATCACCCGAGAGTCTGACTGACATTCAGAGAAGATAGGTGGTCAAGTCACTGTCTTCTCTTAAGGGGTTTGGACAGATTTATAGAGTCGTGTCGGAGTCAGTTATGGTGCAATTCTTAAGAATGCATTGATAGAAGACTAGTACTTTAGATTGGTCAATTCTATCTTATTTGATAATTCTTATTAAGTTTATAATGTCACCATAAAAGGCAGGTTGTGAGCCTCCCAAGGTAATATACTATGTTGCTTGTATGGGCCCGAATTTCAAAAGAAGCTGGAAATATATTTGTACAATGTCCAGAAAGTCTTTACTAATTTGTAAAAGCAAAAACCTTTCCCTGCGAAATTCCTGGTTTGAATCCCTCCATTTACAATTTCGTAGGTCCAAAATGGTGTTTCTGTGTTTGTAACGTTTGCCCTGTTCAATGTCAATTCTTGTGGATAAATAACATTCTTATCATTTTCAAAAACCGGCTTGTCGGAACTGAGAATTTCATCTTTGTACATAGAAGTACTACTAGTATTGAAATATTCAAGTCATCGTGTTTTCTTTCCTTTAAAAGATTTTAGATAAATTCTTTTTATAAGTGTACAAAACTAAGAGCAACAAGAGGCGCATAGTTAGTACCAACAGGATCCCTACAAGCTGCTTAGAGAGATTATCACCAAATCTGACATACATATTGTCCAAGACAAAGGACAAGGCATTACACAGGTCGCTTCATGTCTATGATTTGTGTGATTTGTAGTCTGTTACGGAAAAGAGACCCTTTGATTAAGACGTACAATATTAGTTATTAGGTTTGTTACTGACCTTACACGGAAATCTGTCGGGTTGATAAAGCCCATAGAAGGCGAGGCGCTTGCGCCGAGCCTTCTATGGGCTTTATCAACCCGACAGATTTCCGTGTAAGGTCAGTAACAAACCTAATAACTGATTTGTTTTGTCGAGGACCATTTTAGGTATGACAGACAGACAGACATGGTGATTCCTACTGTCCTCCTGCTTTACCAAGCAATAGTGCTGTAAAGTTTTACCCAGTTTTGCTAATTGTCGGCCATTGCCTTACAAATTTTTGAAACTGACTTTCCACAAGAATTTGTCGGGCAGTCACATGACCAAATTCAAGCATTCCCATTGGGTCAAACTAGTCCGAGGCAAAACAAAAATAATTGTCCAGTCATTAGGCACGGTCCATTTGATATTCTGGGGGGGGGGGCTTGGGTTTTTTTCGAAAAGAATAATTTTGCTCTGAATTTTGATGAAAAAAATTAATTTGCTTATGGTGTGACGGAAAAAAAAATGATCTTGCTCTTACAAGTAATCTGAATTTGAATAATAACCATAAAATTAGCTTTAAATTCCTGAAAATTTTTCGGCTCGCTTCGCTCGCCGCAGTTTTTACTTCCTATAAAAATTTTTTTGGCTCGCTTCGCGCCATAGTTTTCTCCTGTAATGGCAAGTTCATATTTGAAAATATCAAAAAGAATGCATGTGACTGACACAATTCAAATGCTTAAATATATTATCAATAGATCTATAACTCATTACTATTAATAGATACATGTATCACCATAGTGTCTAATTTTATATACAAGCTTGGAAGGAGAATTTAAATAAGTTTTTAACTAGTTTTCATTTCTACATGTAAATACTTGTACCAGGCCCTCTTACATGTTACATGACCTTATATACATTTTGTTTACTAAAAATTATATATCGCATATTGTAAAAATCTTTCATCTCTCTTAGTTTAGAAGTGAATACAAGTTTTACATGAAAATTATGTTTGGAGTCGATTTTAAGTAAAAATAAAGAATTTCTGCTGAAAAAACACAAACATTCTTAATACTCACATCAATTGTTATAAAAAAAATTTCCTTGCTCCAGCTTTGCAAGAAAAAAATAATTTTGCCCCGGTCCGGGGCAAAAAAAATAATCTTGCTCCGACAAAAAACCCAAGCCCCCCCCCCCCCCCCCCAGAATATCAAATGGACCGTGCCTTAAGAGAATGCGATTCGACTCCTTCCAACGATTGGTATAGTTATCTAAGGCTTCCTTCTCTATGACGAACGAATTTTAAAGGAAAGCTTAAGGTATTCAATAGGTAAGGAGAGGTAATTGGGGCACCCATTTATGGAATCCTGAGAACTAAAATCACAACATAGTTACATTTGTATGATGTAAAAATTACTTGAAATTTTTTTACGAATTTAGATGTCACTTCAAGAAATACGGGCCCTCACAGTTTACATTGAAGTCTATGGGAAAAAGTCTTTTAAAAAATTCAACAGAACGATGGGGCATAAAATGTCCATTGGTTAAAAATTTCCAAAAAATATATTTCATTAAATTTTGCTGAAAAGTCAAAAGTTGACTAATTAGTTTTTTTCTGCAATTATTTTTTTTTCAAGAAGGGGAGATAACTCCTTAAATGACCCTCTTCAAAATATTTCTCATTTCGATATCTACGAGGCTAATACATAAGTTGTTGAAATACAATATGACACAGAAAGATATTTGATGATAAATAAACTTAATTTCAATGTTTTGGCATGATTTCCTTCATAACCAAGTGAATACCTTAACTAAAACATTCCCTCTCTAATCACCGTCAACAAGTTAACATTTCTTCAACTCAATAAAGTGACATTCACATAGAAACAATTCGTATTATAATAACAAAAGTTGTAACATTAAGTATTTAAAAAAAAAGACTTGATTTGAATATTTTTTAACAATTAAACATATACAGTCAAATCTGTCTGAAAAGCACTTCTATTTAGCGACTGTACCTGCTTTATATTTCTTTTTTATTCCTCCCGAGCGATATTTATATCAAATGTTAAAAATTCAATAGCATAAATTTAAGAACATATAAATTTGCAGCATGGACCAGACATGCACGATTCGGATACTTAACCCTCGTCAGTTATCCTCAATATAAATAATGTGTAATAAGACCAATAGTGTGAAAGTTATTATGTCCAAAAATGTACAGGATGGATGGGATATAATGCTACAGAACCAAATTGACATGCATATAGCGACAACCTGTCTTACGCGACAACGACCGCAATTTTACTGTCCCATGCCGAACTTGTTTCCGAAACTGCATATTACGACTTAAAGTGTTGCTCAGGACTAAAATCGCAATATATTTTACATTGAATCTCTTCATCAGTGTCTTTCTTTGTGCTAATTGTGAATTAAAACTTCTGTGATATATTTTTTTCAAAAAGAATCTGAGTTGCAATATGATTTATCAATAATTACCTGAATGAATGTATGCAGTCATTCATCTAATCGTATTGCTTTATACTACGAAAAATGTGTTGGTTAAAGTCATATCAGTGTCATTCAGTGACCACCTGTCTCATGTGCCCTATTCTCTGTCGGCCCTTGCCAAGTCATAAAAAACAGGTTTAACTGTACTTTGCCTCAGGTCTTACTAACCAGAAAAAAAATTATCACTTATACGTGACTGTCATTGAACTGTATCGTTTTTGAATACAATTTTAAATAAATTTTAGATTAAGTCTACACGATTCTTAAAAAGATAAACTTTCGCCAATCATGAAACATGTAAATTTTATATATCAATAATATCAATATTATAAACCATTCCTAATGGAGTGAAGTTCAGTATGTTATTGTTTGAAAGTATATATGCAGTTGATGTACAAAAGAACGTGAATCCAAATAATTCTCTTCTCGGACGTTTTCTGGGATTGTACATTGTTTTTGTTTAAATGAAAATGTAAAAATTTGAAAACGATCAAGTTTCGCTAAATGTTAAACATGTAAATTTTATATCAAAACCATTTCTGATCCTTATTCCGGCCTATTGAAATGCATAAAAAATCAACAAAGTAAGCGTTAAACAAGAGCCCCAGGAGGGCACAACGCTCACCTGATACCCATGCACGCTCTAATTGACATACTGGCATTGAATACTGAAAGTGGCAGTACCAGGATTTGAGTCCACAACCTTTCTAAAAAGATTTTTGACGGATGCAGACAAGATTATTTTTTGACAACATTTAAAAGTACAAACAAGAAGAAATAGTCACATTTCAAAACTTTATCTTTTTTACTGATTTGAAAAGACGGATAATGTGATCCAAAGTCATATGCCCCCAGCTAGTATAGTTCAATTATTCAACATCAAAAATTAAATCATTTTGTAAAATTCCACATTAATGTGCAGCAGGTGATGAAGAAACAGACAAAAATAGAACAATGAAATAAACTGAATAAATTAAGTTTATTTAATATTGAACATCAAACCTTTCAATATTGATAGCTAGCATGCCAGAAAAAAAACAAAGATTTTTCGCTTTTGCCTTTATTCATATTGAATTAAACTGAAATCTATGAATGAGAGCTTTTGAATAGTATTGAATTCATCTTAATACATGTAACAGTCAAAATCATGTTAATCCAGTATATATGCACAGCCACTGTAATTGCCTGAGATAAAGCTTAAATTCAGGACGATTGTTATTGATTTCCGTATAAATGACAGTGTGACGTCATATTAACGCCCGACATAGCGGATGAATTTGAACTGAATATCAACAAGTTTAAAATCCTTTACTATGCAATTTTGAAAGTAGGAATAACATTATATAAAAAGACGAATTCAATACTAAATCATCCCCACTAAGTCCTACCTCTTTCAGCAACTGTGTCTTGACGATTACAGAATACGACAACAACAACAAGAGACAGAGGCAGGCGCAGCTATAATAGCTCTTTATCGATTGATGTTACATGTTGAACGTCTTTAAATTCAATAGCATCATTTAAAACAATAAAAATTACAGCATGGACCAGACATGCACGTTTCGGGTACTTAACCCTCGTCAGTGATCCTCAGTCTAAACAATGTAATATGACCAAAAAGTATGAAAATTATTATGTCCAAAAATGTACCAAAAGACGGAGCAGAATGGCATCCTACACTCAACGGAATATTTCGAATGAAGATTTCTTGTCACATTCAGCGTTGTTTGTGATATTTTCAAAATAGACCAAACATAAACAGTACACATTATAAGAAAAATCTATAAACTAACGCTGTCAACATTTCATGATTTCACCGCGCTGCAACTGACTCAAACGGATAACAGAAATGGGAATACATTCAAATAAAATTAGTTCCAAACAGTCAACATCTAGAGAGTAATAAATAACTTGTTTGGTCATATTTGGTCATTGTTAAATTTCTAATTTGTAATACTTGATATATCACAATGCATTAATTTATGACATTTTAGTCATACTGAATAAGCGTGACGTTGCTATGGGGACAATCCCGCTGTTCCTTTCTTAAATTAACTCCCCTCCACATTGGTGGACGAATTCGCTTTAAAAATAGAATTGGGAGCTTTCTTTGTTCTATTTTTGGCTTTGAAAGCGTATATATATATAGAATAAGTGTCTAATTTGTGTGTTTATGCAGAAATAAATTACAATGACTGATGCATTTATTTGATATAATGCGCTAACGCGCATTATATCAAAATAAATGCATCAGCCATTGTATTTTATTTCTGCATAAACACATAAAATAAGACACTTATTATATAAATTAGTTCAAGTGCGTTGTGTAGAAATTGGGCCAATTTGTTTTCCAAAAAGCAGTGTACGGTGTATCAAACCTCATTACCCAGTGAAGCAACTTGAACAAATTATTTTCGGTAAATATGCTGAAATACGACGCTTTTCGCCTATGCATATTTCAACAGGCGAGAAGGAGCATCGCATTTCAGCATACACTGTTCACCAACTCAATCAAGTGGTTTCGCTAGGTCTCGCAGTTTGATGCACCATAATCTGGCGTATGCTGCTTTTAGGGAAAAAAGGCCCATGATATTGTTAACCTTGTCCAACTAGCAGACCTACGACCTCGTTATGCAAACATAACATGCACATTAAATACAAATCTATTCAAATACCAGTTCTATTTCATTTGCACGAAAGATTCTATTAATCTCCTGAATTGTATCGCAGTACTAACAGGATGGGTGATCTCGCAACGCAGAACAATTGATTTTTCCATTTTTTTTTTTTTTTTTTTTTCGCAAAATAGATAATTTATTTCAAAAAGGGACACGTGATGCAGTGTAATAACGCCCTATACTAAGAGTTGCATCCAAAATAAGGTGGATATTAGCTTTTAATAACGCACAAACACGATCGGCGTTCTACTTTCACTTTCATCTGATCTTTTTCAGCTTTATAAAAAGATATTACCTCTCTTACGTCGGATAAAACTCGTAGCTAAGGTATCCTTACACTGACTCACATTCCCCTTTTTGTGAAAAATAATTTGTATTACACGAAATATTAGATAAACCGAATGTTCTGCGTAGCGAGATAACCCACCGTGACAAAAGGGGCGTGATCGAGGTATTGAACCAATCAAATCTGTAACACAAGATATATGGCGACTTTGTTTACCATAGATACAGAAATAAAACAGAGAAAATAATTATTAAATATGGAAATTGATACGAAATATGCATGTATGGAAAAAATTTACAAAAATCTCAAAAGTTTATTCAGAGTATATTTGATTGCGTATATGGCTGAGTTATTTCGACGTACGAAAACAAGAACACAAAGCGAAACTAAAAAAAATCATGAAAAATCTAAAAGTTGATATTTTGACAAAATTCTTTCACAGTTTCATTTCCAACGATAGATATAAAAAGAAAATGAGAAAAAACCGAAAAAGGACCAGAAAAAAATTGATTGGGTCCCACTGGGGTTTGAACCCATTCCCAATGGGTCCATTGGGCATGGAAAACATACATTATACCTATGTACAATCTTAAAAACATACCTTAAAAATCCAAAAGTGGATATCTTGACAAAATTCTTTCACTTGTAGGGAACCATGAGAACCTCATACTTACCAAATTTCATGACAATCTGAAGAGTGCTTATAGAAAAGAAGCAGAAAATGTATGAAAATCATCCCCCTTCCTTTTTACATGAGAAAAAAAATCATGAAAAATCAAAAAATTAAAATTTTTGCATCAAATACACATCAAAGTATTTAATAAGTTAAACATGATAAATATGCAGTAAATGAGTGAGTAAAATCATACACTTATTGAGTTATTTAACGAAATAGTGTAAAAATGTGCATTTCAGACTAAGTCCGAAAAGACGTCAAAAACGCGTCAAAGATTTGACGTCGGAGTGAAACAAAAATAACAACACTTCTTAGGACATCTCCCTAGATCATCCTGATTTTTTCGGTTTGTCGATATGTGCTTCCGTTAAGAAGAAGAAGTTTGTCAAAGGAGGGCACCCATCATGACCTACATTTGCCTGTGGTGGCGCCACCTCATGAGGGATCTGTACGAAAAACAACAACACTTGTAGGGGACCATTAGTACTTTATACTTACCAAGTTTCATCAAAATCCCTATAGCCGTTCTTGAGAAGAAGTCGAAAATGTGAACAGTTTACGACAGACACACGACGGACGACGGACGCATCGCTATGGCAATAGCTCATTTGAGCCTTTGGCTCAGCTGAGCTAATAGGGAAGAAAAATATTTTTGGTACCGCCGGGATTTCAATCCACCACCCTTGGGTCCATTGGGCATTGAAACATACCATATACACGTATCATGTATATACAATCTTTTTAAAAAATCATGAAAAATCTAAAAGTTGATATTTTGACAAAATTCTTTCACAGTTTCATTTCTAACGATAGATATAAAAAGAAAATGAGAAAAAACTGAAAAAGGACTAAAACATTTTGTTTGGGTCCTGCCAGGGTTTGAACCCACTCCCCTTGGGACCATTGGGCATGGAAAATATACATTATACCTATGTACAATCTTAAAAATATTCCTTAAAAATCCAAAAGTGGATATCATGACAAAATTCTTTCACTTGTACGGAAACATGAGTACCTCATACCTACCAAATTTCATGAAAATCTGAAGAGTGCTTATGGAAATGAAGCAGAAAATGTATGAAATTCATTCCCCCCCCCCCATTCCTTTTTACATAAAAAAAAATCATAAAAATCAAAAGAAATAAGATTTTAGCATCAAATACACATCAAAGCATATAATAAGTTAAATATGATAAATATACAATAAATGAGTGAGTAAAATCATACACTTATTGAGTTATTTCAAGAAATGGTGTAAAAATGTGCATTTCTGTCTAAGTCCGAAAAGACGTCAAAAACGCGTCAAAAATTTGACTTCGGAGTGAAACCAAAAATAACAACACTTCTTAAGACATCTCTCTAGATCATCCTGATGTTTTCGGTTTGTCGATATGTGCTTCCGTTCTAAGGAAGAAGTTTGTCAAAGGAGGGTACCCAACATGACCTTACTTTGCCTGTGGTGGCCCCACCTGTTGAGGGATCTGTACGAAAAACAATAACACTTGTAGGGGAACATTAGTACTTTATACAAGTTTCATCAAAATCCCTATAGCCGTTCTTGAGAAGAAGTCAAAAATGTGAAAAGTTTACGACAGACACACGACACACGACGGACGAAGGACAACGGACGCATCGCAATGACAATAGCTCACTTGAGCCTTTGTCTCAGGTAAGCTAAAAAGCATGTGTTCCTCTCACATTGGATAAGCAGATTATTATTGTTCAATAAGAACCACTGGTGACAATCTTCTTTGAACCAAGACTTCATTCTTTTTTAGACGTTTCCGTACTTCCTAAAAATTGTTGAACGCAGAGGAGTTGTCGAAAATGGTAAATAAGTTTAAAACGGATGGACGGACGGATCGTTATGATAATTGTTCAGAACATTCAGCTAAACAGTTATTATCTTTATTGATTCCGGTAGATTGGAATATGGATGTGGCAAATATTCACAACAAGACTACATTTGTTCTTTGCACTAAACTCATTGAGACGCACCCGCAAACTTGCAAAATAAAACCGAAATCATCTTCGACAAACGAAATGGAAGCACGAGATTCAATTAAACACTAACATCCACCACGTATCAAAGCAGACATGCGAAAACATGAAACACGTCCACCATTGACTTTCAATAGATATCATGTAGAGTGACGGAGACGATCAGTCTACTATTCGTTTAAGTGACGGAGACGATCCGTCCACCATTGAGTTTCATTAGATATCATGTAGAGTAACGGAGACGATACGTCCACTATGCAGTCCACTATGCAGTTTCAACATACACTATCTAGAGTGACGGAGATGATTGTTGGCACATCTAGCCAAGTTCGATCAACAAATCAATCAGAATATTTCTCTCTTGTTCTAGTTCAGATATCAGTAGATCATGATTGGGTGTTGCAAAGGACAGTATTGTAATCTGCATTTATAATAAAATTAAATAGAAAATGTCAATGATAAAAACACCAAAAAGCGATGGTCCTAAGATGGATCCCTGAGGAATACCATTTTGGATGTCGAACCACCATCCATCCTATCCTAAAAGTACATAAATATTTATAAAAACTGGTTTAAACAATTCACTGAATTGCAATGAAAATGCTTTTTCAAATATTTTTTATACAATTTGCAGGACACTTTCTGGTCTGTATTTTTTACAATCTCCTGTTTAAACAGGACACGCTTAACCTAATTGATATCAAATAATCGATTTTGTGATATCAAAAAATGAATTTTGATATCACAAATTATTTTTTGATATCAAAAAATGAATTTGTGATATCAGAAAATAAATTTGTGATATAAAAAAATAAATTTGTTATATCAAAAAATAGGGAATAGATAGTAAAACGGCGCCCCATAAATTGCAGCGTATCTATGAAAATACAACAATCCAAAGACATTCATTCACTAAGGTAGTTATTGGACTGGCAATAGCCTCACAAGATTTCTCTTAAGATTTTCACATAAACAGCGACCACACATGTTGGCTGTTTTACATTGAAGCTTTGGATGCTTTTACTGACTAACATGATAAAACTGAAAATTGTGCATGTAAAAGAAGGGAGGAGATCTCCAACAAGACCCCGTTGTAGCATCAACAGCAAAACACCCGATGCAAAAACACAAAAGACGAGTACAGCATGAGACGGAAAAGAGACACACTACATGTAAACATCAAACACAAAAGACTACACATAAACTGACGAGACCAATGGGCAACCGGTGCCGACTTTGGAAGGCCATTTGTCACGCAAGTAGCAAATGGTGTGGTTATCCTGGATTACGTGCGCACAACCCTCTCACTTCTCCAATCACCCAGAGGTCACGAAGAACGTACAATTGTGGTGTAAAACAACCTCCTCACTGTAAGATGACCTCACACAAACAAGACCGCGAAACGTAGAGGCCCTTGAAACACAGATGACTATGTAAAAGGATATAAAACGAGGGCATGCGTAAAACAGTCCGTGCTCTGCTGGCTGTAGCGAGCTCATGTATGTAATCACCCGTGGATTCCGATTGACATTCAGAGAGGACAGGTGGTCGGGACCTGTCTTCTCTAAAGAGGTTTGGACAGGGCTCGTCATGGAGTTTCGTCGTCACAGTCAGTCAGAGTGCAAGTCTCAAGGATGTGCTTGCACAAGACTGGTCAAGTACCAAGCCTAGTGTCCGTCTGATGACATTAGGATCATATCCACGGTATAAAAGGCGTTTGATGATTCTGACGCATTTTCGATGGTTATGCTGCCTACCTTTCTGATACGTCTTTTTGGTACATTTTTGGACATAATCATTTTCATACTTTTTGGCCATTTTACAATATTTAGACTGAGGATCACTGACGAGGGTTTAGTACCCGAAACGTGCATGTCTGGTCCATGCTGTAAATTAATCAGATCTTAAATGATGCTATTGAATTTGAAGATGTCTAACATTAGAACTACTTGGTGAGTGTCACTGCTGGTGGACCAAGAGTCCCCGAGGGCACATGTAGCCAAGTTCGATCAACTTCGGTTGATCGTCGTCTCTTCAACGCATTCGAAATTTTCTGTTATCAAAAAATCTTGAAATTTCTAAAACGTGGGTCCTGTAGCATCATATCCCACCCACCCTACTACGTTTTCGGTACAGTTTTGGACATAATATTTTTCACACTGTTTGGCAATATTACATTGTTTAGATTAAGGATCACTGACAAGGGTTAAGTGCATGTCTGGTCCATGCTGAAATTTTATCTGTTCTTAAACGATGCTATTGAATTTGAAGACGTTTAACATTCAATATACATTTATTTATCTTGATGGAGAATGCAAACAGCGGTGGATGGATCGTCCTAGATATCACTTTCCATGAGGCTATGAATATGTTTGTTGACGGACAGGTTTGTGGACGGATCATCTGGGGACGGATCGACTTTTCCTGTGGACGGACTGGTTTGTGGATGGAACGTCCTGTTACAAAACTATAAGCCATAAAGGGGGAAAATAATGTTGGCACCGAAAGGAGGATACTTATGCTAAATAACAATAAATTGCATTGTTATCCGGATTACGTGCAAAAATCTTCCAACCCTTCAGAACGAAAAATATTTTTGTTTAAGTTGGCGTCACAAGTAACATAATAAAATATAGGGTGATATGTTCTTAAAATGCATATGATGATCAAAAAGTCTTGACATATTTAAACAGTCCCTGATCTCCTGTTAGATGGACGTCAACAATCAATCATCCGAGAAGTTCCACCAACTTTCCGATTGGACAAGGGGGAATGTTTCAGTCTTTTCTGACGAGGTTTGGATGAGGCTACCATGGAGTATCGTCGTCATGGTTGTCAGTGAGCGATTCTGAGAAACATGATGAAAACTGAAGATAGGTCCAGTTAACAAACTGAAGATGGGTCCAGTTACATGCATCATTAATTTTCGGTATCACTCATTGTTTCAGGTGAGTTTCCTATTCCTCTAGTCGTTTGCTTGCTGACATGTTTCTAGTTTCAGTTTTTGTGCTTCTAGTGCTCACAGAAACAATGAGTGTATTGTTTATGAACATTTACTGTTAAAAAGGATATGCAATAATCGTACGACTGCCACAAGACTACCGAATATTTCGTACGATTTTCAAAATCCTACCTCGGTATTAAGGAGGTATTGAACACGTGGACGCCAAATTCAATTTTTCTAAAAATTTCTGAAATTATATAATTCATGTCTGTCCTTGACTATGCAAACTTACATTTGATTCTATCCACAGGAAAATTTTCTACGAGACATTGAAATATGCATTAATCGACGTTTTCGTAAATTTCTTGATGACGTCATAATATTGAAAGGGCCATTCCAGTTCTCGTAAAGCTATTGGAAATTAATTTTGATTTCACTTCCAAAATATCTATAAATATATTGCACTTACATATGGAAAAGATAAAATGAATTGTGTTTTAAACACAGGCAGGATATTTGGATAAAAGATGACACTGTCGCTAAAAAAAATTGCAATTTCGGGCCAATTTACTGTAGTTGCTAGTTAATTTTTAGGAATCCTGTGGATGAATCTTTGTCAAAAACTATCAAAATTATCAAGAATGCCCAGGAATGATTTCATGATTAAATGGGAAAAATTGAATTTAGGATTAAAATATTACAAGGCTTTATATTTTCCATTTTTTTCTTCCAAAATCGTCCATTTTCAATGAAGTGACATCCGCTTTCATGTAACGTAAATTTTTCAACGCATACACTGTGATGAAGATTTAATTTTCTATTTTATACATGCTAAGTTTCAATGCAATACGTATAGTAATAATGTTTTTATTGCATTTTGAATGAGAAGGTTTGTGACGCCATTTTTTCCCGATAACGTCGAAATGACGTCGTGGTTCGCTCATGGATTAAACTCCCAAAGTCCTAAATTTCGAAAATCACCATAATTTCTTCAAATGACGCCGGAAATTTTTCAAACTTCATCAGGATACTCAAATGTGTGTATCAATCAGAGTATCAAATGTTTTAAGGGAGTTAAGACTGTACTTTTCCTAGGAAGCGAGAAAACAAATAATGCCACCGCCATCTTGGTGTTCAAACCCTCCTTAATATGTTTAGACGCATGGCAGCCGTAAGATGTTCGTAGGTCTACCGTGTAGCAGCTGTACGACATTCGCAAGATAATCTTGAAAATATGATGAACAAACCAAAGGAGGGGATCTCAAACAACACCAGGTTGCAGCATCCACAGTAAAACCCCAAATCACCCAATTCAAAAACACATAGCAGACAAGCACAAAAGAGACACAAAAAGGACAAGGAACACTAACGCACAACACAGAAACATCAAACACAAAGGACCATACATAAACCAACGAGACCAATAGGCAACCGGTGAAACAAGCATTCAAACTCTGCAATCGACCTACAAGATCGTGAGTCAAGCTTACGGTTGCTGTAAGGTGTACGCCAGCAGCACGAAACCTAGCTTCTTTTTTTATTAATTAGTCGATCGCAGAGCGTTGTGCGTCTTATGTGAAAGGGCCTTAATGAATACACTTGAAACATTCCTATCACTGAACCTTTTTAATTGCTCCAGACTGTAAAAGAGAGTAAATGCTCTCTACTAGTAACTTTCTTTAACAAACACTTAGAGGCAAACAGTTACAGACAATGAGAATACTTCAATATGATAGACTTAAAACCAACAAAAAAATCTTTTAACTGCAATAAAAGGATAAAACATTAAAAGACGAAGACAAATAACCATACGCTTTCGACGGCCATCGACTTTATTTACAACAGAAGGCATGGTTACGTATCTCTCAGTTAAAGAGCCATTTACGATATTTACTCACAGAAAATTTAAGAGCATGTACTTTCATTATTTAAGTGCTCTTCATACATGTCAGATGATTAAAAAATGCATAGTCACAATGATGTGAGACTTATGTCTAAAAAGCAGTTTGGTTTTTTAAACATCCTGTTATTTAATTTATAACCATTTCAATCTCATATTGATCAGACCAAAGGGTGCTTCTTTGTTTTATCAAGACCAACTCGAAGATTGATTTATGAGGTACAATTTAACGATGGATTACATCAACAATACTTTGAAATTTTACGAACATTACTTTGAAATATTATTATGATTCATTGACAAATTGCTATTCACTAGACCAACGGGTTGCTTATCTTGAGTACCAAGAACTACGGATTAGATTGTATTTCTTTTTTCTGAATACAAAAGTAAACATTATTTATCACAAATTTAATGTCTTCCGATACAACTCAACTAGTTATAATTTCTTATCGAATATTTTGATTACTTATCGAATGGCTTACTCATAACGAGTCCCTGGCACGACGATTTGAAATATTAAAAAGAAACCTTCATTACGAAATTTCGCCTTTGACACAGAGTTATAGTGATCAGCTAATGGAACACAAAACCCGAAATAAGAATATAAAACTCACTATCAAAAGGCTTACAATTTCTTGAAAATAAATAACCTAAACTTTTCACGAGAAAAGAATAATAAGACAAAATGACAGAGACAACAATACAGCAGCATAGAAGTTCGATTATCATCATTTACTTCGTTGTACAATAATGGAATCTTAATGGTAAACTTGAATGAAAAATGTAATTATTACATTACTGTATCAAAATACTTAACACTTTCATATTCATTGAAAAAAATCGTCCTTTTAACCGAAAAAGCCGCCCTTCATCTTTTCAGACAAGTTAAAGCTTTCCTAAAATACTTAGTTCTAGCTATCAGAATTGTTTTCGTTTTATTTGAATTACACTCAACGTTACTGTTTTTATCTCACAAATGAAAGAATAAAGCTCTAAGAATATATAGCTTAATAAGCAAATATATGTACATATCTATATATAATGTTTGCATGTGTATTCAAACTGTGAAGTGAAAAAATACGTAAAAAACATAACATTTTGGCCTTACATCATCTAAAGGTTCAGATTTCGATACAATCTGCTTTACTTTACTTTCTGAAATTTTCCATTTATAAATAATTTTTTAATAGGAATAAATCATTTGGCTTGATTTAAATGTGTATCTTATCGAGTAACGCAATTGAAGCCTTGCTTTTGCTCTCACGATCAAAGAAAAATAACTCTTCTGGTTTTTAATCTTAAATATGAGAGGTTTTAGTTGCATCAAATATATTGTCAGTTAATGTACTAGTGTAAATCCCTACAAATTCTACCCATAATTGATGACCACATGAATGAAACTAAAGCCTTTATATCTACTGGAATCTACCCAAAATCGATGACACAACCATGCCTAAATTAGTAATTTTGAACTGAAAATTCTTTTCGAAAAACTGTATCAAATAGTAGGAGCATATCTGTACGAGACGATATTATTTGATAAATATTTGATATTCACAATATGCCAGCTCCAATACCGTCTTGCGGTGAATTCTACAGCCTGAAAATAGAAACCAAGATATTTCTTTCCAATTTCAGTGCTTTGAAGTATTGCTCACCTGGCAGCAGAATAAATCTTTCTCAAAATATCAGAGATTACTAACCTCTTGTCTTTATTTATTTTCTTCATTTATTCTGTATGAGACTTTCATATTTTTCAACATTTCGTAATGACGGTAACGCGTTTGAGCGATAATTTTCGCTCTTGAAAAATATCGGAAAAAGACCTTTTTATTGACTTCCTTCAAAATTTTAAAAATACATTGAACTTAGAAATGGTTGAGATGAGACGAATTCAATTCAAAATGATAAAAAAAGCAAAATGCTTAAATAAAATGTTGAGGCATGTTGACAAATAATTCAAAGTATTGCTTATGAAACTTTTGAAAAATATCTCACAAAAAGATCACAATTATGAATAGATTGCGTCATGCCTTCTGAAATATCAAGGCTTTCCAATTTCAAACATTTTCTTTATGAAAATCCTACAATTTTAACAAAGTGAGATCATGCGCCTTCATGTTATTGTAAATTATCAAAGAATAAAATTGATAATAAAACTTTAAAATATTCTATGAATTGATAATTGAAGATATCATCTTCTTAGGAATTTAAGAAAACACATAATGTCGCCACCATTCAGGTTATTCATTTTGCTCTAAATGAGCAAAAACATATGAATATTGGTTATCACTATCAACATTGCTTTATGTGTTCAAAGAGGGATAACTCTAAGAAAGTTACTTGGCTTTATGTAACAAGAAAATAGGATACCTATCCTTGGCCGAGGATATCGCTTCTGTTACAGTTTGTTTGAATTAACTTGATTATGGTATACTACTATTATCATTATAAACTTACTTCATAATGAAATGGATGAAACTTAAAAATGTCTTCAAGCTGGGGATCTCCTCACTCCATTTGTTCAGCACATTGAAGGAATAACTTGAAAGGAGGGGATCTCCAACAACAAACGGTTGCAGCACCAACAGAAAAACCCCAAAACACCAACTGTAAAAACACCAAAAGCCAAATCACAGAGAAACACATAAATCAACGAGACCAATGGGCAATCAGTAGCAGACGGTGTGGTTATCCTGGATTACGTGCGCACAACTCTCCCACTGTTCCGATTACTGAGATGTCTCGAAGAACGTACAAGTGTGGTGTAAAACAACCCTCTGACTGTTAGATGATCACACGTAAACAAGACCGCAAAACGTAGGGTCCCAAGCAACACAGATGAATATGTAAATGGATATAAAAACAGGGTGTACTTAATACCATCCGTGCTCTGTCGGCTGTAACGAGCTCATGTATGTTATTACCCGAGGAGTCCGACTGACATTCAGAGAGGACAGGTGGTCTCCCTGAGGGTTTTACAGGGCCCCTCGTGGAGTCCCGTCGTCGCAGTCAGTCAAAGTGCAAGTCTTTAGAATGTGCTGGTACAAGACTGTAGATTGGTCAAGTACCAAGCCTAGTGTCCGTCTGGTGAGATTAGTATCTTGTCCACGGTATAAGAGGCGTTTGATGATTCTGACGCATTTTCGATGGTTATGTTGTCTATCTTTGATCCTCCTTATTTTGTTAATTATGTCCATGTGAAATGCAGATTGTGAAATACAAAAAGTAATATACTCTGTTGCTTGTATGAGTCCGAATTTGAAGTTGACAATAATTTTTGTAAAATTTCCTGAAAGTTTTTACTAGCCTTAAGGTCGACGGGGACTAGATAAGGGGTCAGTTAAATTTTCTGTCATTTCATCACTGACCGCTATAGGGTCAATATCTATAATCATTATCTGATTGGTCCGTTTTAATTCATATGACAGCTTTAAACAGATGAGACTTGGGTATTGCATTAGAATAATAGAGAATTAACTGTCGGTATGTCTTTGATGTAACAAACTGATCGCGTCTGAGTTGAATGGACGTTCTGTCTTCAAAGAAGGTATATCAGGCCTACCAAGCCTAGGTCTCTCAGTGTGCATATTAATGACCGGGTGGTTGTTATAATAAAAGTTCATTACTTAGAACATAACTTAAAGGCCGACGTTGGCAACCACCGGGTCATTAATATGCATACCTGAGTGACATACGCTTGGTATGCTAGCGGAGTGTTACATCAGAGACATACCGACAGGTAGTTCTTTATTATGCTAAAGAGATACCTGAGTCTCATCTGTTTTAGCTGTCTATCAAACATCGATAAGGGTGAAAGAATTAAAAGGAACCGATCAGATACCAATTAAAGATGTTTACCCTATAGCGGTCAGTGAGGAAATGAGAAAGTTTTCCTGTCCCCTTAGATAGTCCCCCGTCGGCATTTAACTCTCAGGACGATTGAATTCAATAAATATCTATGCAGTTTTGAAATATTCTTAATTCAAATGAGTAAGAAGCAAAACATTTTTTAACAAAGGATTACATCCCCTGTGCCATACTCCGGTAGATCTGTCCTTAGCTGGCTATATCGAAAATATTCAGGCCATGTTTAAAATTTTCTTAGATATGAATTTAATCAGTATGCATATCTTGATTTGAATATGCGCGAGGTGATTAAAACTGTAAAACGAAAATTTGCATAAAGACATTAGGCATTGGAATACGATCAACTGAATATTTTGAGAAAACTTTTTTTAATTTTGCCTTATTTCTATATAGTTTAAATTTTATCTTACTTCGTTCATTTTCTATTCATAATTTTTTTTATCTGGAACCAATTTAATCTGCCATTTCAGCCTTGTAATTTCCCAAACGGTAAAAGATGCGCAACTCATGTCGTATTCATTAAACAGGAAACCTTTTTGCATAAACTTCAAATGTAAGTGCCCTTTATGCGAATTCCGACAAATGTTTTCCATGCTGTAAATTTTCAGGTTTTAAATGATGCTATTGAATTAAAAGACGTTTAACATTTGAACTACTTGGTGAGTGTCACTGCTGGTGGACCAAGAGTCCCCGAGAGCACATGTAGCCAAGTTCGATCAACCTTGGTTGATCGTCTGTCTCTTCAACGCATTTGAAATTTTCTGTTACCAAATTTCTTGAAATTTCTAAAACGTGGGTCCTGTACCATCATATCCAACCCATTCTGCTACGTCTTTTGGTAAATTTTTGGACATAATAATTTTCATCTTTTTTGGCCATATTACGTTATTTAGACTGAGGATCACTGACGAGGGTTTAGTACCCAAAACGTGCATGTCTGGTCCATGCTGTAAATTTATCAGGTTTTAAATGATGCTATTGAATTAAAAGACGTTTAACATTTCGTCAGCGATCACCAAACGAATGAGAATAAAAGCTTTTATATCTACTGAAATGTACCAAAAATTAATGACATAACTAAGCATAAAATAATCATTTCTAGATTGGCAATAATTAACAAAAATTGTCACAAATAGTTAGAGTATCTCTTTACGAGACGATATCATAGGTTATTACAGTATTCAAGTTTCAATATCGCTAGCGGTCTGAAACAGAAACCAAATTACTATCGAAATTTCAGTGCTTTAAGGCATTAAAAACTTTGAAGCAGAATTCAATATTTCTCAAAATATCAGAATTTAGTCATTAACTCACCTGAGTCAAATGCTCAAAGTGTTTTGTTTTTCGTTCGGATTCGTCAACAGGTGGCGCCACCACAGGCAAAAGTAGGTCACGTTGACCCTCCTTTGACAAACTTCTTCAGAATTGAAGCACGTATAGACAAACCGAAAGTATCTGGATGTTTTAGAGGGATGTCTTAAGAAATGTTGTTATTTTTGGTTCCACTCCGAAATCAAAGGAGCTCTGATAAGATAAGGCGTGAAATCCGCCCTGAAAAAGCTGGAATTTTCAATATGTGAACTTCGAGAAAATTCTTTCACAATATTGGTGCCAGTACTTGGTTTCATCATAATAAGCAAATTGTATTAGATTTCTAGTGCATCGTTTTCCTGAATTTAACATTGCCCCCCCCCCGAAGGTGTTTATCACAAATACACATCTTTTGACAAAGTGTGATTTTGTAGCTAGGGTGAACGATGCCCCAGCGACGTAAAACTGAAAGGTAAGGGGGGTTACTTATCTGTTTTAAGCAAAGTTTAATTTTTATACGCCCGTCTTAAGACGGGACGTATTATGTTATAGTGCTGTCCGTGAGTCCGTCCGTCCGAGGTCATGTTTTCCGTACTTTTTCCGGAAGCCTTTCAATATATTGGATTGAAACTTCACACATGACTCATATCGAGACTCATATCAAGCGGCGCGAGATCCAGTTCATTTTTCAGCAAAAAATACCTATTTCTAGCAGAGTTATTGCCCTTAAACATTGAAATTTTCAACAATTTTACAGTTTCCGGACTTTTTTTCGCAGCCTTTGAAGCTGTTGAATTGAAACTAGATATATGCTTTTGTAATAAATAATTACATATCCAGTTTGACTTTCAGAAAAATTGACCGATTTTCAGCAGAGTTATTGTCTTATAACATAGAAATTTTCTACAATTTTACAGTTTTCCGGACTTTTTTTCGCAGCCTTTGCAGCTATTGAATTGAAACTTAATATATGCCTTTGTAATAGATGATTACAGATCCAGTTCGAAATTCAGAAAAATGACCCATTTTTAGCAGAGTTGTGGCCCTTGAACATAGAAATTTTCAACAATTTTGCAGTTTTCCATATTTTTTTCGCAGCATTTGCAGCTATTGAATTGAAACTAGGTTTACACCTTATCTAGAATTATCTAGAGGGATGTTTTAAGGTTCCACTCCGAAGCCCGAAGACGTGTTTTTGACATGTTTTCTGACATTGTCAGAAATGCTCATTTTCGAACTGTTTCTTTGAATAACTCTTTTAATGTGTTATTTTATGCACTAATTTACAGCATATTTGTCACATTTAGTTGTTCAGTTTTCAGACTTTGACTTAAAATTTTACTTTAATGATTTTTCATGAATTTTTGTCTTATGTTAAAAAGGAGGGGATATTTTCAAACTTATTGTACTTCTCCAGAAGCACTGAAGGGATTTTGATAAAACTTGGTTTGAATAAAGTACTTATGGTTCCCTTTAAGTGATGTTGGTTTTTTTGGTCTGGATATGGCGCCACCAAGGGCAAAAGTAGGTCACAGGGGTACCCCCCTTTGACAAACGTCTTCTTCAGAACATGTATCTCCAAACCGAAAGCATCAGAATGTTTTAGAAGGATGTCTTAAGAAGTGTTGTTATGTTTGGTTGCACTCCGTAGTCAAAATTTTGACGTATTTTTACATCTTTTCGGACTTTTTCTTTCGATAAATATGTATGTGCGCACTCATTAACTGCATATTTGACACATTTAAAGGCGGACGATTGCAACCACTGGGTCATCAATACGCATACCTGAGTGATATAGGCTTTGTAGGCTTGGCATACAGTCTTTGAAGATAAAGCCGTCTGCGAGCGCCGTATTGCATCAAAGACACACCGACAGGTGATCCTTTATTATGCTAATGAGATACCCAAGTCTTGGCTGTTTCAAGACGTCAATCAAAATTGATAGGGGTAAAAGAATCAAGTGGAACCAATCAGATGCCAATTAGAGATGTTAACCCTATAGCGGTCAGTGAGGAAATGACAGAAAATTTACCTGTCCCCAATCGGCCTCTAAGATTCTAAATGCTTTTTAATTGTTTTTTTTCCTTCAATTTTTTTTTCTTCCTTTTTAATACAAAAAAAGTGACAGGGAATTTATTTTCCTAAATATGCAAGAGTTGTCTTTCTTACATCAATTGCTACACATCTTGATGGTGCCTATAGATACTTACATCTAAACACGAAAATCCGATCTGCACTAGTAACGTACAACCACAATATATATTATTATGCATTGTTAGTGTGGTAAGAGTGTGTATGGTTATCAGGTGAGCGATGTGCCCCATGGGGCTCTTGTTTTTTTGTCTGTTATCAATTCTATAAAAGTAGCATTATATCCACAGTGATATTTTCTGAGATTTTGACATTTTTTCATTATTTCGCAATAGAGTAAGGCATTTGAAAAAAAACCATCGTTCTTGTAAAGATATCGGAAAAAGATCTTTTAAAATCCTTATTTATACATTAACTTAAAAAAGTTAAATATGAGACAAATTATTTCAAATTAAAATGCTTGAATAAATGTTGAGGCATTTGCATGTAATAAATGTTGAAAAATTATTTCAAGTACTGTAGTATAAATATATTCGGGTAAGGGCTTCATTTAAGTGACGTCACACGAACAGCTGTTCAGGTGTATTCAGACAGTTGTTGATTTCTCCCCGGACCTAGTAGGACGTCGTCCCAGGACTTCTCCGTACCTTAGGCGCGGTTCGACAACTCAGGTGGTGAGTAACTTATTCAGTTACCCCTCACCATATTACTAACTTTGTTAGTCTCTAACATTATATGCACTTCACTTCATTGGCGTCGCCGGTAGTTGAATATATCGATCGCCAGTGTAGTGCATATTTGTGATTTAACACACATTGAATTTCGCGCGGTTTTTCCATTGTGTAAACAAACTTGACTGCACCCAAGTCGATTTGTATTTGAAATAATTTCATTGTTTACAGAAATTTATTCATTTGTATTATTTCTTTCTTCTTTTCTCCGCTATATCTAAATACATTTAATCTGTGTCAACGGATGTTCTGCTGACATAATTTTCAAAAACACTCTTTGTTTTTCTTTCGGACGTTCTGATAGAAAACAATTAAGATCTGACTTCTCATCTTTTTCAGTTATCGATTCGCAATGGCTACGAGCAACATAGGTACTATCAATGTAAATACGGCCAGTAAAGAAGACCTTAAATTAATCCCAAACGTAGGAGACAAGACAGCTTTGGCCATATTGAAATTAAGGGATGAAAAGAGGTCTCTTGATATTGAGGATTTAAAATCAATAAGTACGATTCCAAACACTGTGTGGGACCCTCTAGTAGACCGTGGTGTGATGACATTTGAAGAAGGGCTTGGGGTACCCTCCTTAAAAGATACCATCGCCCAGATACAAGAATTACAAAAAGTTGTAGCAAACAAAGACGTCCAAATTTCCATAAAACAAAAAGAGATACAATCATACCAGCAGGAATTACAGGTACAAGAGCAAACTCTAAAACAACAATTTAAGGAACAAATAAATAACCGTCAACACAAATTTCAATCTGAATTGGATGACACTAAAACAAACTACGAAACCTTGATAAAACAAGAAGAGGAGAGCAAAAAAGATGAAATTGAGAAAATGAAACAAAAACTTTTTGATCAAGATCAAAAGTACACAGGAAAAATGGCACAAATGGAACAAAAGATTCAACAATTAGAAGAAGACAAATTATCTAAACAGGTTGACAAACTTGCACCCCAAGGTATATATACTGCACGGAAACCCCAGCCAAACAAAACTTCAGACAACGAAACAAGCAAAAAACACACAAACTCTAAATCAAATTCAGATTCCGAATCTAGCGACATACATGGTCCTAGTCCACCCAAAATGGCAATTTTCGATGGAAAAGATGACTGGCGCCCATTTTTTACACAGTTTTCACACATCGCTAGGCGTTACAAATGGACAGACGAACAGAAATTATATAAACTTATAGAGTGTTTAAGGGACAAGGCCTTAAAATATTTCAGTTCTAGACTAGCATCCGATCAAACTAATTTCAAGCAAATAAGTGCTGAATTAGACGAACGATTTGGCAAGAAAGATCTGCCCCATATCATACGTCGTCAGTTACAGGACATTAAACAAGGTCCTGATGAAACGATAGAAGAATTTGCTGACAAAATCCAAGAAATGACCACCGATGGTTACCCTGACACCCCGGATGATTGTCGTCAAACAGTTTCCATTGACGCATTCCTCCTCGGTTGTCTAAATAAACAGGCAGCATTAACCGCTATGGACAAAAATCCTCCATCATTGGACACTGCTGTTCAGAACATGAAAAGTGCCTTAACCAATCAAAGATTTATTTTAGGCGTTAAAAAAGGTTGAAGTGAAGAGAGTGTCATTTGAAAATAAAGCTTGCGTTTCTGAAGATGAAGAGTCGGATACCCAAGTGGTCACATCGATCACGACCCCTCCACAAGGTCAAACGTACAGCTCGGACTTTAAAATATCCAAATTAGAAGCTAGAGTGAAAAGAATCGAAGACGACAATAAAGAAACAAAAAATACCCTGAAAAAAATATTACAAATTCTGCGTTCACCTAGTCCGTATGTGTCAAGGTCAAGACCAAGGTCGCCTAACAATACTATGTCAAATGTCAGGTCACCTCAAACTAGTCCGTCAAGGTCAGTTTGTTATAGATGCGAACAAGTAGGTCATTATGCTAGGGAATGCCCCAACAGACAAAGGTCAAGGTCACCTTCACGCAGTCGATCATTATCGCCCCGACCAAACTTTGGTTCTTTAAACGAACACTGGTTGGAGAAGTAGGCCATTCTTCAACCTTTTCTGACAAAACAGAAAGGCCACCACCTAAAGTGAAAATTAAAGTCAGAGAATTACACCTTTATGAAAATAACATCAAAAGAGAAAACACACTTTACATCCCATGTATAGTCAGAACAAAAACATAACTGCGGTAATTGACACAGCAGCGCAAGTTACCGTTATGAGTCTTAAACTGTTTAACTCTCTGTCCCCAAGGCCAAGTCTTGGTAAAGAAGTCAGGTTGAAAGGTGCAAGTAATCATACAATTAGAGCTCACTTGGCAGAAAATGTTCGTTTGAAGATAGGGTCTGTTGATCACAAATGGGATGTAGTAGTGGGGGTAATAGCGGACTTATTATTATTAGGTTTAGATTTTTTGAAAGCTTACAAAGCTTTTATTGACCTTGAGAAATACACACTGACCTTGAACAATAAAATAGTACCAATTGTCAAAGTTAACGCTGGTACAGGTTCCACAGAAAATGAAGTCAATATTTTCAGGGTCATGGTTCATAAACGTACTGTCATTCCACCCAAGACATCTAAGTTTGTCAAAATGAAAACTGATCGGCCATTTTCAGGTTGTCTGTGTGTCCAAACGGACAAAGATGCGAACGAGTTAATGATACCAAACTCATTGATAGACACAAATCAGTTACATATTCCCTTGAAAAATCCCACTGAGAAATTTGTAACTTTAAAGCAAGATCAAATTATAGGATTTGGAATGGACGTAGACGAATTCATAGATTTACATGACGAATTTAGCATGGTAAATTCTGTCAAAATCCAAAACGAAGTCCCCGTTTCTACAAAACTGAACCATAAATCTCAATTACCATCTCACATGCAGGATCTTTTTGAAAGGTCAACAGAAAAGCTTACAGAAACTTAACACTTCGAAGTTTTTAATCTTTTGAACAAATTTCACCACGTCTTTGCAAAAAAAATGATTTTGACAAAGGAAAATTCAATGGTGGAATAAAACACAAAATCGACACCCGAGATTCCAAACCAATAGAACAAAAACTTAGACGTACTCCAATGGGATTCGAACAAGAAGAAGAAAAGCACATTGAACAAATGCTAGAACGAGGTATTATACAGCCTTCCTCATCAGAATGGGCTTCACCTCCTGTACTTATACGAAAAAAGGATGGAAGTTTAAGGTTTTGTATAGACTTTAGAGCAATCAATAAAGTCACGACAAAGGACGCGTTTCCTATCCCCATTTTGAAAGACTGCATAGATACACTGAGAGGTAGTCTTTCTTTGGATATGGCATGGGGGTACTGACAAATCCCAATGGATGAAAATGACCGCAATAAAACAGCTTTTATAACAAAATACGGGTTATTCGAGCATGTTCGTCTTCCTTTTGGCTTGTGTAATAGTCCGGCCACATTCAGTCGTGTAATTCAGATGGTATTGCATGGTCTGACCTGGCGTGAGTGCTTAGCATATCTCGACGATGTGATTGTGATTGGTACAGATTTCGAATCGCACATACAAAATCTTGACACTGTTCTTGCCAGATTCGAGAAGTACAATCTCAAACTGAAACCTAAGAAATGTCATTTCTTTCAAACAGAAATAAAATTTTTAGGAAAAATTGTCAGTGCTAAAGGCATTTCTGTAAATCCAGATAGTCTCGAATCTGTCAAAAAGTGGCCTGTTCCAAAAAGCAAAAAAGAAGTCGAATCCTTTCTCGGCTTTGCCAATTACCATCGTGATCACATCTAAGATTTCGCAAATTTGGCTGAGCCTTTACACAAAACTGTAAAGAAGTCCGGAAAATCTGATTTTTTTTGGTCTGAAGAACAAGGAAAATCATTCGAAAATCTCAAAACAGCTATATTGAATGCTGCATCTCTTGAATACCCTAGCCCCAGTCCAGATGATGTGTTTATTCTTGACACAGACGCGTCTGACAAATGCATAGGGGGCTGAATTAACTCAAATTCAAAATGGCAAGGAGAAAATTATTAGCTTTGCCGGTAAGGTCCTCACGCCAGCTCAGAGAAAATACTGCACCACCAGAAAGAAGTTGCTAGCTATTATTGTTTTCACGCGTCAGTTTCGCCATTTTCTTCTTGGTCGTAATTTTATCCTCAGAACAGACCACAACAGTCTAACATGGTTACTTAGCTTCAAAAACATCGAAGGACAGTTGGCACGTTGGATAGAGGAATTATCTCAATATAACGCCACTATACAACATCGGTCTGGTTCTAAACATTTAAATGCAGACGCTTTGTCTAGAATTCCAAACAATCAGGATTTTTGTCCAAATTATTCGCCAAATATTGAGCTGAGTCAGCTCCCTTGTGACGGTTGCAATTTTTGTATTAGAGCAAAAAGTCAGTGGTCCA
This sequence comes from Pinctada imbricata, assembly GCA_033119305.1. NCBI lineage: Eukaryota > Metazoa > Mollusca > Bivalvia > Pterioida > Pteriidae > Pinctada > Pinctada imbricata. Next base: position 34,347,844 of record VSWD01000012.1, on the reverse strand, counting down.
CGTTTGAATCGGACATTGACTATATTGTACCATTGTCTGTCCGATCTGTAGAAAAAATAACGGAAACTGCCAAAATTCCACTCGGATTGTCAAATATATTCGACCCAAAAACATTAGCTATTGCTCAAAACGAAGATGCAGATATTGGCAAGGTAAAGTCTTGGTTTAAGTCTGGGTATGAACCAACACAACAGGACCTATCACTGAGTAGTCCATCTTTTCGGTATTTTTGGTCAGTCTCTACACAATTACAAATCAAAAATGACATTCTATACTATTTTTGGGAAGATTGTACAAATCCAAGGTTTTTGTTTGTCACACCAAAGAACATGCAAAACAATGTTTTAAAGTACTGTCATGACAACAGAACTGCAGGTCATTTTGGTCAAACTAAAACTTACGAAAAACTCAAACAATGTTCTATCTGGTATGGAATGTCAAATGATTCAAAGATCTATGTTCAAAATTGCAGCATCTGTAACAGAAATAAAAAACCAAGTATCAAACCAAGAGCTTCCCTGGGCAAATATCATGCGGGTCACCCACTTCAAAGAGTTCATGTTGATATTTTGGGTCCACTTCCTCTGACAAAAAGGGGTAATAAGTACATACTTATGATAATAGACCAATTCAAGAAGTGGTTAGAATGCTTTCCCCTACCCAATCAGAGTTCAGAAACAGTGGCAAAAACGCTTGTGGATGGATTTTTATCGCGATTTGGCTGTCCATCTGAAATTCACACCGATCAGGGTAAAAATATGGACGGTGTATTAATGAGACAATTGTGTGAATTACTACAGATTACAAAAACTCGCACTACCCCCTACCACCCTGTCTCAAACGGTCAAGTAGAGAGGTATAATCGCTCTGTGTTACAAGCTACACGTTGTCATCTCAAAAGCAAACAGAGTGATTGGGACCTTCACTTGCAACAAATTGCCGGAGCGATTCGAGCTACGGAAAACAGACAAACAGGATTCACTCCTAACTTCATGATGCTTGGCAGGGAGGTTTCTCAGCCAGTCGACCTGATTCTTGGCACTTTTGAAATGAACATTGTGGAGAAAGATGTTTCAGATTATTTACGTGACCTATTATCTGCTGTATCAAAATCTCACGAAATTGCACGAGAAAACATTTGCATTTCCCAAAATCGACAAAAAAGATATTATGATAGTTCATTATATCAAAACACATATGAAACTGGAGACGTAGTCCTTAAATTGGACTCTGCAAAAAAAGTAGGTCAAAGTCCAAAACTGAAACCTCCCTGGAAAGCTCCATATGTCGTTAGTGATGTGAAATCCCCTGTCCTCTATAAGATAGTAGATAGGAAAAATAGAGAATCTGTTATTCACCATGACCGTTTGAAGCTGTGTAGGGATGCTGAACATCCTGGATGGGTCAAAAGACTCAGGAACAAAATCCTGAACAAGTCTGACACATGTGCTGATTGTCCCATATCACCCAGTGAGTCAGATGAATCAAACCACGATTTGTATAATCTTTCTGACCTTTTTAATCCGGATACTGATGCTTCGGATGTTCTGATACATTAGTTCCATTCGGATGTTCAAAATCCATCAACACATCAGAATAAGTCTGAAGAGTCGGATGTTCTGACACATCAGCAAGTTTCTGATTCTGACACAAATAAAGGTACAGATTCGTCTGGTTTGCTGGGGAGGCATAAACGATCACGGAAAATGCCTCAATACTTGTCTGATTATGTACAGTTTGACGACTAATAATGTTACATTTGTAACATAGTCACTATAACCTTGTTTTTATCTGTTGCACCTTTCTAAATGATCACTGATGTATATACTATTTGATGCTATTTAATGTCTATGTTCAATACTCTGCTGATACAAACATTTAATTAAATGACCGTGCATGCTGATGCAAATATTTAATTAAATGACCGTGCATTCTTAATTTTCGTTTCTAATCAATGAAATATCCTTAGTTGATATTAAAAATTCAGTGAATGTTAGCTTTACTGTAAATATATCTGAAAAAAAAAGAGATACGTACGCAATACAATGTCAAAGAATTCCATCGACTATTTATTTTTGCATATATATGGCCTGATAATGTAATGTACTATTGTATGTGTATAAATCACTGTGTCTATGCCTTTCAGATATGTGTGACCTTGAAGAGGTGAATTTTATTCCCGATTATGAGGAGGATCTCCCTCAGGAACACGTGCCGGGTTCCACTTTTAGTAAAAAAGGGAATAAAAGCCTTGAGTGTCCTGCTAAATTCACGCATGTCAAACGTCATGCAATTCAACAGCACCTACCATGGTTTCTTTTTCCAAAAACTGCTTGTTGGTTTTGTAAATTAGGATTCGGACAGCAAACACTACTTAAAGGTCACATTAAAGAAGCTCACTTTGGCAATGATGAAAAAATGTATTTATTTGATATCTCCAAACATGGTACTCAGTGGATTTCCCTCATGCAGACTCTTTTGACCGAGTATAAAAAATACGATGTCGTCTCTCTTATTAATGCTAATGAAAAGTTCACTTCCTGCAGTAATGCAATATGGCAGATTGACGAAAAGGATATGCTTAATTTTCTTCTAGACAATACCGACCAATCAGATGTCATCTTGCCAACCAATCCCTACCCAGCCACCAGTTGTTACAGTCTTTTTCACTGGAAGATCCTGGTTTTGTTACAAACACTCTCAGATAAAGAGAAGTCAGTTTTCATTCAATCGTCTCAATCGTCTCAATCTTCTCAATCTTCTGTTAAACGCAAGATTTTGATAGAAGGTTCGTCTATTGTTTACTTTGGCAATGATGAAAAAATGTATTTATTTGATATCTCCAAACATGGTACTCAGTGGATTTCCCTCATGCAGACTCTTTTGACCGAGTATAAAAAAATACGATGTCGTCTCTCTTATTAATGCTAATGAAAAGTTCACTTCCTGCAGTAATGCAATATTGCAGATTGACAAAAAGGATATGCTTAGTTTTCTTCTAGACAATACCGACCAATCAGATGTCATCTTGCCAACCAATCCCTACCCAGCCACCAGTTGTTACAGTCTTTTTCACTGGAAGATCCTGGTTTTGTTACAAACACTCTCAGATAAAGAGAAGTCAGTTTTCATTCAATCGTCTCAATCGTCTCAATCTTCTCAATCTTCTGTTAAACGCAAGATTTTGATAGTAGGTTCGTCTATTGTTTACTGGGCACACCAGAGAGCCATTCAATTACAATATGAAAATCTCGACCTTGCAAATTTAGATATTGTATGGCATGGTATACGAGGCATGCGTTGGAAGTCCCTTCTAGATGCCATCAACACGATAGCATCCAATGGTCTTTCACCTGATATTATCACCATTCATCTTGGCTCAAATGATATTTCTTCCAGTAGAATTCTTTCATTTTCAAATAAAATGAAAAATGACATTGCACTATTAGCAGAAAAATTCTCAAATTGTACTATTGTATTTTCAGAGCTCTTGCCGAGACAAACATGGAGAAATCTTAATTTATATGTAGGAGAGAAAAGAAGGGTAGAAATTAATGTATCTGTCGGTAACTTTTTGATTGGGATGGGGGAATGGTACTTTGGCACAGGAATATTCAGGGGGGAAGGAAATATCTATTTCGTCATGATGGCGTTCACCTTACGGATCCTGGAAATGATATTTTTCTACATGATCTCCGTAACTTTTTAAAAGAATTTTGAATGTAAAGATTGTTTTTATGAATATGAGCATTTGTACAGTATGTGTTAATTTTTTGATAGACTATGTATTATTAATTTATCTTTGGCTTTGGCCGGATGTTCTTACCTTTGCCATATTCCATTAGGGTTTCATATTATATGTTTTGTTCTTTTAAAACGGGGAGGGATGTAGTATAAATATATTCGGGTAAGGGCTTCATTTAAGTGACGTCACACGAACAGCTGTTCAGGTGTATTCAGACAGTTGTTGATTTCTCCCCGGACCTAGTAGGACGTCGTCCCAGGACTTCTCCGTACCTTAGGCGCGGTTCGACAACTCAGGTGGTGAGTAACTTATTCAGTTACCCCTCACCATATTACTAACTTTGTTAGTCTCTAACATTATATGCACTTCACTTCAGTACTGTTGATGAAGCTTTGCAAAAATCTCACAAAAAGATCACCAATATTAAGAGATATAACATCATGCTATATAGGCTCTGCTATATATTAAGAAAGCAAATACTGTGTGAATACTGTGTTTCATTTCTTAAATGGAAATATGTGGCCATTTTCCAAAAACGTATAACAATTGATGATCACTATCACGATATTCTATTAAAATTGTTCTACACGTTCAACGAGAGATAACTCTGAAAAAGTTACTTGGCTCTATGTTTCAGCTTAACATGCACAAGAAAAAAAAAAGAAAATTAGATACTCAGCTATCCTTGGACAAGGTTATTACTAATGAGACATTTTGTTTAAATTAAACTACTATGATCATTTGGGATCTCCTCCTTCTATTTGTTCTATTTGTTCAGCAAAAAGGAAAAAACACGACCACAAATTGCAATTTGAAATACATTGACAGATGTGGGTTATAGTAGGAATATTTTCATTTCTTAGAATATAACTTAATTCTCCAGATTATTAAATTCAATAATTATCGATTTAGTTTAGAAATATTCATAATCTGAATGGGTATGATGCAAAACAGTTTTTCAAGCAAAATAGTACATACATTTTGGCATAGCTCTGTCCTTAGCGTGCTCTTTACCATTCATTTAGGCCATGTTTAGAAAATTCACTATTTGGATTTCCTCCATTTCGGCCTGAAGTATCACTATTATACATAGATATATAGACGATGTGCTGTCCATCTGTAATCCAAAATTCGCAGATAGAAGAATCTATCCGTCGGAGCTTGAAGTCAAGGAAACTACAGAGACAAATAATTCTCCCATTTGTCCCCTTGTGGGATATAGTTTGCCCATAGCGACACGTCATGTAAAGTCACTGTTTCTCTCACCCCGGACAGAGATATCTACAGATTTACCCGTTCTGAGACAACTCTGTCTCGCACCCCCGGATGTTTGTCTCGAATCTCCTATTGTGACGTCATAGACTTTTATGTAGGTTTAATAGCGTCTGACGTCACAAAGAGCAGCATTTAACGCAAAACAAGCAATGTTTATTCATGGATATTATGTGAAAATATATGGGTGAGAGAAAAATAATCAATCACCCCTTTGTACAGGGACAGGGAAATCCCATCCTCGTATCAAAGATTTGCAACGTCCACGACTCGGCAAGCCTCTTCTTGGAATGCAAATCTTTGATAGTCGGGTAGGATTTCCCTGTCCCTGTACAAAGGGATGATAGATTCTATTAATCCCACATGCCCTCGCGTGACTTTTGACGTCGGCCGTATAGGCCGTATCCATATTGTGACGTCGTTTTAATTTTAAACGTCTTCAGATTCAATAGCATCATTTATAAACGGATAAATTTGCAGCATGGACCAGACATGCACGTTTCGGGTTTTCAACCCTCGTCAGTGATCCTCAAATAAGAAAATGTAATATGACCAAAGAAGGTGAAAATTATTATGTCAAAAATGTACCGAAAGATGTAGCAGGATGGTTAAAACTTTTTTTTACATTCTAATTCTTATCAAACAGATTTAGGCTAAGGACTTCTGTTTATTCTTTTAGAATAAACCATTTTTAGGGCACTGAAAACGATTATTCCTTTATTTTTCGAATTCGATAAAGTTGACGATTTCATGGAATTTCAAGAAAGGCCCCTAGAAATGGGAGAAAAACGATCAACCATATGTTTTTCATGTGGGATGAGAAAAGCCCACCAACGGGGTCAGGTTTTTGGTCGGGGTCCTCGGCAAGCCAGACCCCTCGGGTTGGCTTTTCTCATCCTACATGAGAGCATATGATTGAGAGTTATATTCAGCATCCTATTTTGACATAATGCTGTCCTAAGAACCTGATGGTCACATGAACACCTCACTCTATGACAAACGTGACGACTTTAGTTTCAGCATCGCAAATTTCCCTTTTCTGAGTAGCAACATCCCTTCATCGCCTGCTTATGGCGTGTTCATATCCCAATTGAGAGCAAGTAGCAAATATACAGATTATGTTCTTAGAGTTAGGCGTCTTTCAGATAAGCTTCTCAGTCAGGGATACATTTATGATCGATTAACATCGTCACTGAAGAAGTTCAACGGTCAACACGGGAACTCGTCATACACTATGATGTCCCATTGTCCAGAATGGTGACAGACTATACTTATGTTTTCCGAAATGGAAGTAACCGGATTTGATATTTCTGCCGCATTGAAGCGACGGTGTTGCATGCAAGAAGGAGATGCTGACTCTTCCTGAGCACATGGTCTCACTCCTAATTTGGAGTTCGCTTCTTTTCATGTGGTGGAGGTTTTTGTTCGTTAGCTTTGGTTCCTGTTTTATCCTGATTTCGTATGCCTTTTGGTTTGTGATTTCCTGAATCATTGATTTTGTACTGTGTATTGGGATATGGTCATTGTCCATATTTGTCTTACATGGTTCGTTGAAATGCACATATGATGCACTTAATAATTACGATAGAACATATATTTCAATATGATAATTTCAACCACTAGGTTTGTATCTCTGCTGGTGGACTGTTATTCCCCCTTTTTTTGGATCAAGATTAAACAAGATGAAATTCAATATCACATATTTGCCGGTCCCAACGATGCAATACACTATTACAGAAATAGTAAGTTTTCGAATTCTGCTGTCACTCAGCAGCTAATTGGACAGTAGAATTATTCGGCACCACCATACATGCATTCTTTGGTGATGTATCCTCATCAGTGAGAAATTCCAGCCAGATATTTCTGAGCAAGCGAAGTAATTTCTTGTTGCCCCTATAACGATTGTTGTTTCAGCTTCAGCTGTTTCAGCTGTTTTACCTTCAAACTTGAGCGATCTAAAATCTACTCATTAAATAAATAAGATGTAGGTGCGGTTACCTGTCATTTTGGCCCTATTTTTTAAAGACGTTCAGCTATTCATCATTTTATGGTTTGGATAAAGTCAAAGGCATGGTGAATCGAAATGAGAAATGATTGGTTTTATTTCAAAGACCTAGACTGTACACCAAGAGGTTCGAAACGTCTAAAAAGGTTGAAATCATTGCAATAAACGGACAAAGGTACGATACAAAATTATGTAATAAGAAGCGATCCGGCCCTTGCCCATTATGATTCTTATGAAAATTGATAGATGTCAGATTTACCTTTTAATTTGCATTAAAAGTTTTGTGGATGAGGCCTGGCGCGCATTCGGAAGTAAAATACGATGATTTTACACTGTTTTCTGTCGAAATAGAATACAGAATGCGCGTGACGTTACAAGGGCTCATATCTATAACACAGTGTTTTCTTACATATTGTGCATCGCAATAAGTGATATTTCATTACTAGTTAAAAGGTATAAATAGTCTAACAGGGATTAAACTGACAGTAATGAAGTTTTACCGTAAATAGCTTTTAAGTACTACCATTTGAACATCTATATATTACTTGCATAAAATATCTATCACATTTTTGTTTTATAGTCGTTTTTACTTTCTAGTACACACGATTTCGGTAAACTTCGAAAATTGTAATTTGCATATACAGTATGTAGATATATGTCACGTTTACTAAGGTCAAAGTGAACACGCTACCACGATGAGCTTCACATCGATTACTACGAAACATGTAGTAAACCACATTTACAGTCTTTTTGAAATTCTCAAAAGAAAAAAAACTAACTCACTAATATTTCATTAATTGCAAATACAAGGTTGATATCATTTATAGATATCTGTTCCATTCAAATAACAATTTTAAACGTGGATAATCGAACACTTTCAAATGACTAACTACATGTAATAGTGTATGACGGCTTGAATGGAGGCTATGTGTAGTCTGCTATACACTTGTGCGTTTTTTAGCAAATCCTGAATTGATTTATTTAGTTATGATATTTTGTTCGTTTCTTAATATTTGATTTAGACTGTGAATATACTAGTATATATTCTCTTGTATGTCGGAGTGTTTGTCTGCGCTCTTTGTGGCTCTTTTAAATGAGTGTACAAACCGTTCGGCTTGTCCGTTTGTACGGGGATGATATGTCGCACTGGTGATATGAAGTATCCCATTTTCCTTCTTTAAATTCCTCCGCAACGAATTGTGGTCCGTTATCGGAAAGTATTTCAGACGGCACCCCTTGTCTTGCGAATAGACAACGTAGGGCTTTTATTATGGCTCTTGTTTTGGTTGAATTCATAGAAAACTTCAGGCCACTTACGGGTGTCGGAACAGTTTCCGGACGAATTTGAAGGTTTTTCGGAGATAACTCCTCCGTCCATCAATGGAAAACATTCAAATTTCTCTCAAATAATGCTACGCCCTTCCCAGAGATACTAATGTCGAAAGAAAATATTTAATCTCTCATGAAATGCGGTTTCTAGACCGAGTTTATGACCCTGTATTTTTTTCAATTTTTTGAAAATCACTTGAACAGTTTCTGGACACCCGATTTTAAATATGTCAATCTCGATCAATTTCAGCCCAAACTGGATGATTTTTGGATATTGTTTTCTTCAATCCTTTCTAGGAATGATTGTGTAAAAATAATTAATTAAAATACAACCGAAACTTCTCAATTCACGTAGATAAAAATAGTATGGTTCTCGGCGAGTTCCCCCGGTGAGCGATATTAAACGGGGCAGGAAGGGGTAAAAAGGTGGTGTGATAAAGCAACTTAGATGTAAAATTTTGTTTATATGATTCGTGATTTAAATTCTGCATTTAAAAGTCTACAAAATTGTCACTAAATTTTGAAAATAATTTCCTTCAAAGTACTTGAAAAGGGCGACTGTCAGGAAATTGTTATTGAAACTGTTGATACCAGTAGAGTGCGAATCAACGACGATCAAATACATGGCGTTTTTTAATGGTCCTGGAAAGTCTACGATATATGTATATAATATATGTAACCGGTACCACGGAATATCCGGCCGGTCCCAGGGATGGACTGGGGCTGCTGTAGGTTGATGATGTACTGCTACGCATCCTGAACATGAACGACATACCTGTTCAAGGTCACTATCTATATAAGGCCACCATACATAAGATCGAGCCTGAGCTTTCATTCGGACTATTCCAGGGTGTCCTGTATGTATTTCCTCTAAAACCTAAGAGAGAAGTTGTTCTGGAATGACAACACGGTTTCCCCATAATATGCATCCTTGGTGCAGCAAAAGTTGGTCCTTACGTTGTACATAGGGTTTAAAATTTGAGTTTTGATCTTCAGGAAAATTACCAACAAAATCAAGCACTTGCCATAGATTCGGGTCTCGTCTTGTTGCGTTTCGAATCTGTTCGCATGTCACGGGAAGCGACTCAAACTGTGAGTTGTAGAACATTTTCACTTCATCAATCTCATCATTGTCTGCGACTTTCAGAGGTAAATGTGAAAGAGCATCCGCATTAGCATGACTAATTGTGCTCTTGTACACTATGTCGTAGGAATGTCCTGGCAAAAATACCGCTGTCATGGCAGGTAGAGCCTTTGAAGGGTTGAATATACTAAGCAAAGGCTTATGATCAGTCACAAGAGTAAAGTGTTTACCATACATGTAGGTATTAAACTTCTGTATACCCCAGTAAAGTGACAAAGCTTCCGTGTCAATTTGCGAATATCCTCGTTCTACTTTCTTAAAAGTACGAGACGCAAAGGCTATAGGATGCTCACTTCCTTCGGGAAAAGTGTGAGACATCACACATCCTATACCATAAGGCGAGACATCGCATGCGAGTTTCAGTGGCAAATCCAGATTATAGTGGCAGAGTACTTGATCAGAGGCTGATATATCCTTGATCTTCTGAAACGCAAATTCATGATAATCGCTCCATTCCCATTTGACTTTGTCCTGAAGTAGGTAATTTAAGGGTGCTACACGGTCGAATACTGTAAACGGGGAAATGATTGCGGTGGTTTTATTTTCGCTATGTTCGCGGTTTTCGAATTTTCCGCGAACATTAAACCCCCGCAATAATTTTGTATAATAGACAAAACAAATAGTAGAGGCAAAGATGTTCAAATGCATTTGATGCATGAAAGCTATAATTGTGCATGTACAGCTGAATTGTTCAATTCTCTAAACGTGGTTTTCCTTTACGTTGGTTAAATAGTTTGTACAGTAAAGGGTATCGACAATTTAACTTAAGATGCAACTATATTTTTATAAAAAGGAAGATGACACACATATCGCGCTTAAGATTTCTAGTGAATACGCACGCAGTTAATTAGTTTCAATCTACTTTTCCGTATTCTATAATTATTGATATTCAACCGTGTCTGCGAATTATCCCTAATTACTACGTGTTTGTCATTAATTACCACGTGAAACGCTTAAATTTACAAACAACAATCAAATTACACGTGTGCTTGTTCGACGAAATCTTTATAGATGTATGAAAAGTTTTTTTTTTCTTCTGCAACTTTCGATACCGCGGAATTAAAACCACCGCAATTGGCTACATTCGGAAAACCGCGAACTTTTAACACCGCGAAATTAAACCCGTTTACAGTAGTTCGGTATAAACCTGTGATAATAATTCACAAGTCCTAAAATAATAGGAGTTGTGAGACATTCTCAAGTCTCGGAGCCTCATTTACAGCAGTTACTTAGTCTGGTGATTTATGTAATCCATTTGCATCAATTTCATGGCCGCAGTATCTAACAAGGTCCTTGAAAAATTCACATTTCTCCAAATTTACATGCAACCCATATTCATCTAAGCGGCTAAGTACCTTGCCAAGATTCTTTTAAAAGGTGGTTCTTGTCCGAAGTGTCTGTAATTATAATGTCGTCAAGTACACATTGTGTATACGGTATGCCTTGGATCACCTCCTCAATGATGCAATTCCAAAAACAAGCCGGATATACATATAAAGCCCTTTGTGTTTGTTTATTTCAAGCATCTTTTTAAAGTCTTCGTCCAGTTCCATCTGGTGATAGGTTTGAGCCAGATCAATTTCAGTGAATTTCTTGCCACCTGAGAGTTTCGCATAAAGTCATCAATTCTCGGTAGTGGATACTGGTCCACGTTAAGCATAGGGTTTACTGGGCTTGCACCTTCTTTAAGGTTAAGGTGAGCCTTGATATTGCTGAGTTTTCCGATGCCTGTTTCAAAAACATTCTTGTGTTTATCTAACAACAACTCGGGATTTGTTTCCTGACTACCTGTGGTTCCAGTAGTTGATTGGTCTCGTTGGTTTATGTGTAGTCCTTTGTGTTTGATGTTTCTGTGTTGTGCGTTGACGTTCCTTGTCCCTTACGCGTCTCTTTGTGCTTGTCTGCATTGTGTTTTTGCATTGGGTGTTTTGGGGTTTTGCTGTGGGTGCTACAACCTGGTGTTGTTGGAGATCCCCTCCTTTGTTGGATCAAGGCGTAATGCTTTTATTTCAACCCAATCAATTTAAGTTGTTCCAGCCTGTCTCGACCAAATAGCGGAGGTTCACGCTGCGAGAGGACAAAAAGGTCAAGGTCAGCCTGATTACCATTTACCGAAACTTGTACGTGTAACTTACGGGATTGATAGAATGACCCGAGTAGATGCGTAATGTCTTGTGACATAGGTATAACTTTTCAGCTACAAAATGTGTTCTATGGTCATTTTGCGAAATGATAGACAAAGCGGTTCCCGTGTCTAATTCCATCTTAAGTGATTTTCCTGCAACATGCGGTGTGACCACAATCGGATCGCAATGTTTACTGTGCAGACTGTTAATCTGTACAATGTGCTTATATGAGGCGTCATCATAATCCGAGTACAAGTCATCAAGTTTATTTACCAAGGCTTTCCATTGCCTTGCTGACTTTGACGAGTACCTGCAGTACGTTAATAGTGTTGCTTCTTCATGCATGCCGGTTCAATATGACCAGGTTTGGCGCAATGATTACAAGTGGCATTGATATGTCTACATCGGTCAGGAGGGTGATCGCCATTACATCGAAAGCATTTTACATGACGTCTTTCATGTTTTTGTGGTTTCATTCTAGGGTTTTCATATAACTTATTGACAGACTGAGTGCGTTGACCCTGTAATTCAATAGCGTCATTGGCTGCGGTTTCCATAGCTACGGCAATAGTGCTTGCCTGTCTAGCGTCAGTTCGGCCTCGGTTAGCCATTTTTTGGAATATTTTCAGCACGAAGCCCACCAACGAATTAATCTCTTATAGTGTTACTTCGAGTGCCCCCAAAATTACAATATAGTTTACGCAATTCAGCAATGTAATGTAGGGCACTTTCACCCGATTTCTGATCCCTCTTGTGGAACCTGAATCGTTTACCTATAACCAGGGGTATTGGGTTAAGATGGTTGCCTAGTAGTTCGACTAAATCTTCGTACCACCTTTGTCAGATGGTTTTGCAGGGGCGACCAGGTTTTTAACAAGTGCGTAGGTCTTTGCATCAACAACATTTAGAAGCGCTAGAACTTTCTTGTCTTCCCCCACTTCGTTGCCGATAAAATACTGAGCTAACCGTTCGGAGTATGATTCCCATGTTTCGACTTTGAAATTGCCAATTTTACAGATAGCACATGATGCCATAGCGTGTATTTTCCTTTGTCGCCAATGTGTTATTTTGTAATGAGGGGCCCAGGTCTTAGAGGCAGCAAAACAAGCATGTTCAACTAAGCTGACATTTTGGAACTACTCTATTTTTTTTAACAATATTTTATTCAATAGATTTGAAAGGGATTGGACAACAGGCAAGGCCTATTTAAGTCCTCTCCTGAGTGTCAAGGTAAAATAATGATCATGATATATATACATGAAATGCAAGTAATGTATAAGTATATGTTAATATACAAAAAATATGTAAAGAGCAAATATCAAAGAAATAAAGTTTGACAACGATATCTTTATGGATGCTATTTTCTTTACGATAAGACCTTTGTGACCACTATTTTCTTGAATTTTCCATTCAACCCTAGTTCGACCAATATCAATCTTCATGTAGGACAACTACCTGCCAAAATGTTTCTTCCGGTTAAGAGATGAAACCGACGAATCGTGGAATTTCTCTTTTTATATCAAAATTAAAAACAGGATGTGCATCCTGTTCGACCAAATTGCGGCATAATTTGGCTGAAAGTCATCATTAACATCTTTGAACATGGGATATAGAGCAATTATGAGCAACAAATGTCTTTAACGGAAAATATCGGCAATTTATTATCAAGGGCTACTGAAATAGGGTAGTCGGAATTAACCTCAACTGGAAGTCGACTGAAAGAATATGATACTAAATTTTTGAAAGAACCCCGTATTAGATCTGTGAATCTTGAGCCTAATGTGGTTTACCTCTTTTTCAAATACCTGTTACCTTAATTTTTTAATATTTCTCTTAAAACTTTATTCTACATTATTTTCCCTCAAAAATACTTGCTTTTCACTTGAGATTCTATCCAAGCCAAATATTTTAATTTCGATATCATTTTAAATTTATATGTTAACAAAAGTTGTAAAGTCATCTACAAAAAATGGTTTTTGATGTATTTTACGAAATCTTCACGGTGCTATCATTTAAGGAGGTATTGAACACTTGGGCGCCAAATTCAATTTTTCTGAAAATTTCTGAAATTATATAATTCTTGTCTGTCCTTGACTATACAAACTTACATTTAATTCTATCCACAGGAAAATTTCCTACGAGACTTTGAAATATGCATAAATCGACGTTTTCGAGAATTTCTTGGTGACGTCATAATATTGAAAGTGTCATTCAAGTTTTCGTAAAGCTATTGGAAATTAATTTTGATTTAACTTCTAAAATATCCATAAATATATTGCACTTACATATGGAAAAGATAAAATGAATTGTGTTTTAAACACAGACAGTATACTTGAATAAAAGATGACACTGTCACAAAAAATTGCAATTTCGAGCCAATTTACTGTAGTTGTTAGTTAATTATTATGAATCCTGTGGATGAATCTTTGTCAAAAACTATCAAAATTATCAAGAATGTCCAGAGATGATTTCATGATTAAATGGGAAAAATTGAATTTAGGATTAAAATATCACAAGGTTTTATATTTTCCAATTTTTTCTTCCAAAATCGTAAAATTTCAATGAAGTGACATCCGCTGTCTTGTAACGTTAATTTGTGAACGAATAAACTGTGATGAAGATTTAATTCTCTATTTTATACAAGCTAAGTTTCAATGCAATACGTTAAGTAATAATGTTTTTATTGCATTTTGAATGCGAAGGTTTGTGACGCCATTTTTCCTGATAACGTCGAAATGAGGTCGTGGTTTGCTCATGGATAAAACTCCCAAAGTCCTAAATTTCGAAAACCGCCATAATTTCTTCAATTCACGCCGGAAATTATTCAAACTTCATCAGAATACTCAAATGCGTATATCAATCAGAGTATCAAATCTTTTAAGGGAGTTAAGACTCTACGTTTCCTAGGAAGCGAGAAAACAAATAATGCCGCCGCCATCTTGGTGTTAAAACCCTCCTTAAAGTATAAGGACTCCGAAATATTGGAGCGTTGCATAACTTTTGTCTGGGTGTTTATGTTGGAAATCACATGTCTCAGATTTTCGTAATTTTCACCGTCATAGGCGAATTTGACCCCCTGACCATAAAAATGACATTTGTTTTGGAATTTTACCAGCCGTTGCCATGGTAACCAGGCACAGTGTTTTTGGCAAGAAATGGAGCTCGAAATAGTGTAAAATTTGCCATATTCAGGTATTATTTAAATAGTAAAAATCTGGAATAGGCAGACAATGTACCTAGATCTTTTATAAGAAATATAAACTTTTCTTCAATTTCTTGGGGAAACCACATATTTCAGAAGATAAAGTTATCATATTTAGGCATTTTACAGAAATTCAAAAATTCACATATTTTGGTATAGCATAGAAAAAAAACCCCAACATAGGAAAAAAGTGAAAACTAAGTCACATGAATCAGTGATCATTCGTAGTCAAAATAAAAAAAATCCAGTGTTTTTGTCTTAAGAAAATAAATTAAGTTAGAAAATGGTTACCATAGCAACATCACAGTTTTTCGTTACTTCTATTTTGTCGCAAGAATCTGTAATCATACAAGACAAAACCAAGCAAATATGGTACTAGATAGAAGAGTGCAATCTCTGAATTATTTGAATGCCCAAAAGGTCAGTATTTAGTGATGGGTTGCTATGACAACCAAACAATAAGCATTTAAAAACCAGTATTTTAAGCAATTTTTCGTAATTTTTTGAATTTCATTATAATATAAATTGCCTTTTACGGATATTTCCTGAATATCTCTCAACCAGCTGAGCAATTTGTATAACTTCAACACTTTTTTTATTGCAAAAAACGTATAAATTATCCATATCAACGGACCTATGCAGCACTACAACTAGAAAGACAAAACACGAAATTGAGATGTTTCTCAATTGTTTTCTCAATTTTCTTAATGAAGCTTAACACACTCACTGTTTAAATGACAAAGAAATAGTTTGTTGTAAAAGAAGCCAGTATTTCGTTTGTGGTTGTCATGGCAACGGTAATATGTCCAGAAGCTAGAATAACATAATTTAAGCAATTTTTCATCATATTTCGTTTTTAGTTGATATAAATTGACTTTGAGGGATATTTATTTAGAATATCTTAGCCAGCTAAGCAATTTCTTCAAAATTTCCTCAAAATAATTCATTTCTGTTTCATTTTCTTGAGAAAAGCCTTATAAATTCTTATTAGCAACGGATTATTGCATCAATATATCCAGAGAAAAAACCTCAAAATCATGAGATATTCCTAGATAATTTTTTTTACTTTGTCTATGAAGCTGAGCGCACTTTCTTTTTTATTTAACCCCCCATCCTTCCAAATTGTGGTATGAAAGAAGTCAATATTTGGTCTGTGGTTGCCATGACATCTATATATCTGGAAGACAGAGAAACATCATTGTAGCGTTTTTCATCGTTTTTAGAGTTTCACACTTATATAAATTCACTTAATGGAAGTTTTTTTTACCTTACTTTACTAGTGTAGCAATGTCTTTAAATGAACTCATCACTGAATTTGTTTTATTGAAGCATCTTATAGAATTTTCCATAGCAACGGATGATAGCAACACTTTTTTGATAAAAACTATCAAAGAATATGATTTATTTGTCAATTGTATTCTCAGTTTTCTTCCAAAACAAATGTACACAGTTTAAAGTACATGTAAGATCCAGATGATGTTAACATTTTGTAACGGGTTGCTATAACAACCATATTTTTCTATTCATTTCATAAAAGATAAAGTCTCATATTTTGAGCATTTTGTTTATCATTTTAAGGGGTTTACATAAATTTTCATTCACTTTCAGGGAAGTTCATCGTAGCTTGTTCACCAGATGTGCAATTCCTTCAAATTAATCATTTTTGAACCGGTTCAAATGAGAAACCTAAATGAATTCTCCATAGCAACAGATTATAAATATGGAATGAAATGAAATGATTTCATTACCATTTCATGATTAATTATGAATGACTTTGATTTATTTCTTAATATTTGTCTGAATCATAGCCACAAATAATCTCCTTTTTTCATAAGATAAAACAATAGAATGACGTGAAAGTGGTCAACTGTTGGCAAATGTTGCTTTGACAACCATATAATTTGAAGATAAAGTCATGCGCATTTAGTAATTTGTCATCATTATTTCAAGGTCTCTTATCGATTTTATATTTTTTTAAAAAAAAAAGTATGTTGTATCTTTCAACACCATTTTAGTCAAATACTGAATTTGAACAGTTCAAAGCAACACTTTATATACAAATCTGGAAAAATTAAAAGAAAATGATGTATTTCTAAATTATTTTCTCACTTTTGTAAACAAATCTTTATTTAATTTCTTTTTTAGCTCAACTGAGCCAAAGGCTCAAAAGAAATTTTATCACACCTCATTGTCCGTCAGTCCGTTAACTCTTCACATATTTTCTATCCTCTAAAAACCGCTTGAAGGATTTTGATAAAAATTTGCATGCATAGGGTACCAAGGTTTATTTGTTTAGGTTCAATCCTTTCAGCAGTGATTCCTGAATCAGATTTCTTTCTGACTGTACCCCTCCCCTTAAGTTTTCATCTCCAGAAGTGCTGCATATTTTGAAAAATTGAGATGTCGGAAATGCGTCAGCTAATCAGTGCCCAAAGCGACCATCAATTTCGGTTGATCGTTTCTTCAACGCATTTTTCTTGAAATTTCTAAAACGTAGGTCCTGTAACAACCATATCCCACCCATTCTGCTACGTCTTTCGGTACGCTTTTTCGACATAGTAACTTTCATACTTTTTTTGGCATATTACATTGTTTAGATTTGAGGATCACTAACGAGGGTTAAGTACCCGAAACGTGCATGTCTGGTCCATGTTGCCAATTTATCTGTTCTTTAATGATGCTATTCAATATGAAGACGTTTACATTTATACCACTTGGTGAGTGTCACTGCTGGTGGACCAGGAGTCCCCGAGGGCACATGTAGCCAAATTCGATCAATTTCGGTTGATCGTTTCTTCAACGCATTCTAAAATTTCTGTTATCAAAATTTCTTGAAATTTCTAAAACATGGGTCCTGTAGCAACATATCCCATCCATTCTGCTACGTCTGTCGGTACGCTTTTTCAACATAGTAACTTTCATACTTTTTTGGCATATTACATTGTTAAGATTTGAAGATCACTGACGAGGGTTAAGTACCCGAAACGTGCATGTCTGGTCCATGTTGCCAATTTATCTCTTCTTAAATGATGCTATTCAATATGAAGACGTTTACATTTGTAGACTGATAGGCGGAAACAGAAAATTTGTTAGAGAACCTTGAGTACTTGCTTCCTATAACGTTGCATTAAATCCTGTAGAGTTTTTGTAGATGAGTCACTCAATAAGAGCCCTTGGTGGGCAAATTTGTTGACAAGTTGGTATAAAAAACACACACATGGTAGCTTCACACTTAGGTCCTGTAGCATCATATCCCACCCATCCTGCTACTGTTTCGGTAAATTTTTGGACATAATAACTATCACACTCTTTGGTCATAATACATTGATTAGATTGAGGATTACTGACGAGGGTTTAATTGAGTAATCGAAATGTGCATGTCTTGTCCATGCTGCAAATTTATCTGTTCTTAAATGATGCTATTGAAGTTAAAGACGTTTAACATTTGAACTACTTGGTGAGTGTCACTGCTGGTGGACCAGGAGTCCCCTAGGGCACATGTAGCTAAGTTCGATCAACTTTGGTTGATCGTCTGTCTCTTGAACGCATTCGAAAATTTTTGATATCAAAAAATTTTAAAATTTATAAAACGTGGGTCCCGTAGCATCATATCCCACCCATCCTGCTACGTTTTCGGTACATTTTTGGAAATAATAGTTTTCACACTCTTTGGCCATATTTTATTGTTTAGATTGAGTATCACTGACGAGAGTTAAGTACTCGAAACGTGCATGTCTGGTCAATGCTGTAAATTTATCTGTTATGACCTGAACTCGCAAAAATGAAAGCAATTTAGACAATATTCAGAGTCTCTTTTTTTCTATATCATTGAATTTTAATTCAAAGTGATGATAAATAATGTATCCAAGCAGATCTTTCGTGACATGAAAGACAATTTTATTAAATTTTCAGGAAATAGCCCGTTGCTATGGGAACGATTGTTTAAAATTGCACATAGGGCCACTTTGAGTCCTTGGATACGGGCGTCAAAATTTAAGTAATCTGAATTTTTTTTAACCTAATATAAAGTTTAGACTTTGCTTTATCATTTATGTAAAAAGGGTTGTTTAAGCCTATTTTGTTTTTTGAGGAAAAGGCTTCGAAAAACAACAAAAAATGCCTATGTTTAGAATGTATGACCAAATTACTATAGCAACCATTAATCATTTGAAAGCTTTTTTCTTGTAGTTTGATAGAGGCTTACTTGATCTCTATTAATATAGAATTTGAACTTCCTGGGATTAAAATTTTCTGTTTTAAAAATAGTAATATTAAATGGTTGCCAAGGTAACACATGTTAACCATAACTTTTTCAGGATTTATGAAGTTGCAAAATTAGTAATATAATATACCATAGTAACCGTTCCCATGATAATTTATGTACATAGCAACAAGTGGGTTTATCTTGAATTTGCTCATTTTATGGAATAAATCCCATTTCCTTATCATATACCCATCACGAGAGAAGGAAAATTGGAAAATACAAACAGCATTATGAAATCAATATATCAAAATTAGCTAATTATGTTGTCATGGTAACCTGCCTTTTTACAAAAAAAGACACTATTAGAGAGCTCATTATGTCCTAATCTTTAGGATGCATAAAAAATCTTCCATTGATGTCCTATATAGACCAAATTATAGAGCTGAAAATTAGCTCAATTTTGCCATAGTAATAAGATGACCAAGAAATAAATTTTTGGTCAAGTTCCTTTTTTACATTGGTCCCATTGATATTTACATAGCCAAACAAGACATACTTACCTGATCTGTACATAAACATGTACATCGAGACAATCACCGAATTTGACAGGTTTCGATGGAGCTGTTGCGACGGGTGTTGCATGCAATCAGGAGACGCTGAAATATGAAAATATCAATCCAAGGAATGCTTTTGTCGCCTGCGAAGCCTCTTCTTTTTATGAAGGAGTGAATAAATATGCAGGTTAAGGTCGCTTAGTTCAAAACTATTTATATAAGTGGGAAAGCCTTGTCAAATGAAATTCATACGTGAAATTATAAGACCTCTCACTTACCAAATAAAAGATATTGTTAATCTCAGATTTCAGAAAAGGGAGTCAATCGTCTATGTTAAGGTCACTTCGTAAAACTTGTGGCGAAGAGCAAGCTCTCACCATAAGAAATACATGTATGAAATATTAAAGCCATATCACAAACCAATCAAATGTCAAATGTGTTTTAATTGTTTTCCCTCACATGATCATCGTAGCATTTTGTATATAGACATAACATCAGACAGTGCATGTTTTGTAGACATTATTTTCATTTCCGTGCGTGAACATCGACGGCGGATGCGGGCTAGCCAAACAGGGGGCCCTTACTAATCCCGGGCATCTGATCCCACCTCTAGCTTGCTAGAGGTCCGTCGATGCTCATTTTGGTGCTCTATTGTGAGTGTTGTTGCGATTGTCGTCAGGTTCTTCTTTATATCATTTATGTCACACTTATGCCCTTTGCCATGTAGAACTCGTAAAAAAAGTTTCCAGCGAGGGGTTTGACAGTATGGGTTTCCTTCACATGATCACTATAGCATTTTCTATATAGACATAACCTCAGACAGTGCATGTTTTGTAGATATTGTTTTCATTTTCGTCCGTCAACATCACTTATCAATCAAAAGATATAGCAAATTTTTAATTTCATGAAAAGTGGGTCAAATATCTAGGACAATAAGGGGGAGATCTCCAACCATACCCTGTTGCAGCACCAACAGCAAAACACCAAAAACACCCGATGAAAAAACACAAAGACGAGCATACTAAGAGACGTAAAGGAGGCATACGACATATAAACATCAAACACAAAAGACTAATCTCATTAAATGGTGTTTTGATCGAGAGCGGAAAACTTACATTTGTACATCTGAATCGAAGGGTTTCTTATCCTCGACAGACTACAAGTCATACAAATCATGGACATGTAGTGACCTGTGCAATGCCTTGTCCTTCCTCTTGGACAATATTTATGTTAGATTTGGTGAGGATCTATACAAGTAAGTTGTCGGAATTCCTATGGGTACTAACTGTGCGCCTCTTGTTGCAGATTTATTTTCATACACTGATGAAAAAGAATTTATCTAAAATCTTCAAAAGCAAAGAAAATTTGATGATCTGAAATGTTTCAATAATACTTCTAGGTATCTGGATGATATTCTAACCATTGACAATCCAAGAATGACATTTATCCACAAGAATTAACACTTAACAAGGCAAACTTTACAAATACAGAAACACCGTTTTTGGACCTAAATATCAAAATTGTAAACGGAAAGATTCATACAAGTGTATATGACAAAGGGATGATTTTCGATTCAACATAGTAAATTTCCCCTATCAACCGAGGAGTTCGACTGACATTCATCGAGGACAGGTGGTCGGAGCCCTGTCTTCTCTAAAGAGGTTTGGACAGGGCATGTCATGTAGTCCCGTCGTCACAGTCAGTCAGAGTGCAAGCCTCAAGAATGCGCAGGTACAAGACTGTAAATTGGTCAAGTAACAAGCCTAGTGTCCACATGGTGACATAAGGATCATATCCACGGTATAAAAGGTGTTTGATTATTCTGACGCATTTTCGATGGTTATGCTGTCTACCTTCGATCCTTCTAATTTTGTTTATCATATCACCATAAAAGGCAGGTCGTGTAATACCCAAAGTAATGTACTCTGTTGCGTGTATAGATCCGAATTTTAAAAAGAAGTTGACTGTGATTTTTGTCAAATTTCCAGAAAGTCTTAACTAGGATATAAAAGCGGAAACCTTGACCTAAAAGTTTCTTGGTAATAATGATACAAGGTCACTTAGTATAACAATTTATGGTATGTGTAGAAAGGTCTGATCACAAGGAATACACGTGTGAAATTTCAAAGCCCTATCACATATAGCTATTTTTTATTATTTTGATAATTAGGTCAAATATTTAGTTCAAATGTTTAAAATATGGTACATTAAAAAAGGTAAGTCACAAGGAATACATTTGTGCACGTGTTGGATTTCAAAGCCCTAGCTATTACTTACCAATAGAAAGATATAGCCTATCTGAACTTTTTGAAATGTATTTCAAATATCTAGGTAAAGGTCACTACGTCAAACATTATGGTATGTCTAGAAAGATCTTGCCACAAGGAACACACAAGTGAAATATCAGAGCCCTATCGCTTAAGGCCCCTTCACATATACTAGTATGCGAATCTATTAAACGGAGTCTTGCGAATTGGGAAATTGTCTCAAATCCTGCGAATTGTCAAATGTTCCATAGAATTTGAAAGGCAACGAACAGCGAACGCAGAAAGACCATTTATTGCGAATCGTTCACGAAGTATTCCGAAAGGTCACGGTTCTACGCTATCGTTCGTTTGATTGACCAATCAATAGTGATTCAAACAGAAACGAAAGGGTGCGTAAAATTACTGATACAAGCGCAGCCTTGCGCATTAAAGAGAATACTTCCGGTCTGAGCTGACCGCAGCTTCCCGAAAATATATTGCCAAAATTCTGGCAGACGTTTAAAGAAAATATTGAAGGCAGTTATAAATTTTTCGCGTGTGTTTAATTTTTGCTAAGTTCGCCAGCAACATCAAATCGCGGAAAATGGACATAGCAAAAAAATTAACAGATCTGAACCCTTGAACTTGTTAATAGATTAGCGAAATTTAGACTCAGCGAAAAAAGACACACCTTTTAATGGTCATTTTCGCGAAATTTACCCGACACGAAAATTACCCGATATACGATAGTTTATATATTGAAATATATATTTTTATAACTAGAATTTGTGATGACGTCTAGAAACCTTAAATAGCTCACACAATATGATCTTGTACATGTAATTGATCTTATTATTTCCATTTAATTGTTTAATTATTGAAACTTGATAGACAAAATAAAAGGATTAAAGACAGAGTAATATTGAATCGAAATTATTAAAAGTCTTCTATGCACGAGACATATGATCGATAAGTCATCGAAAGTAAGTTGTGCTTGATACTGAACCCATCTGTAGTATTGCACAACGCCAAACCCTGGTGATAGGAGTCTAGGACAGATTCTGTGCAAATTTCATAAATCTGATCCTTTGTCCTAACAGAAAGTTGGTCGGATTCTTGAGTGATTTAACACGAGCTCGCGCCCACTAGGACGGTCTGTTTCTTGCACATTCATTTCTTTTTAATTTCAATTAGGCCCTTATTTCCTTCTTATTTTCTTTTTTGTGTCATCTTTCAAGAGGATATTATACATAATAATTGCGCGTTGTTTGAGACCTCTGGGTAACCGAACAAGTGTGCGCACGTAATCCAGATCATTACTCCATTTGCTTCTAACGTGGCAGAAGGCTCTCCTAAGTCAGCACCTGTTGCCCATTGTTTCGTTAGTTTATGTGCAGTCTTTTGTGTTCAGTGTTTAGATGTCGTCTTAGGCTTTTAGTCTTTATTTCCCTTTTGTTGTCTATTGTTGTGCTTCTGCACTGTTTTCACATTTGGGTTATTTTGTGTGTGTGTTTTTTTGGGGGGGGATGATATGAGTCCCGTTGGAGAAACTGAGTCCTGTTGAAGATTCATTTCTTTCTTTTACAATGAAAAGACTAAGTCCTTCGTTTATATAAAAAGATCGAAGTATTTTAACTTATCTGTCAGAGAGCAGCCATGAGTGGCTCAAAATTTTGCGTATGGTCTATGGTTACTAAAACAATGTGTCAAAATCCATAGATTCTATATAGCTTTGATTCAAGGGTGTTAACCTCCTACATATTGATGATAAGTAAGAACAACTCCTCTGTGTAGTCGGATGAATTTAAAGAATTGCTGTTTACAAAAAACGGAGCACCCAATGATCCTCCAAAGTTGGCGCCGATTTATGTGATGTCCATAAAGATGGCAAGAATGTATTAAAATCTAAAAGCGTTACTTACCTACGGATTTGCGGACGGATTGACAATCCTATTTGCAAAACTATAGAGATGTTCCAGAGAGTTCCCAAGATTGCGATTCGTCGCGCTTCGTTTGCATTCGAACGTTGCAGTTACATGTCGTAATGGTTCGTTTAAAGCCTCCGTGTTTGATTTTAATTAATCGTAATAATTCCTAACTATTTGTCATAGAATTGGGTTTGAATTCGCTACGAAACGCAAATATTTGCTACGTGTCGTACTTGTTCGCAAAACTTTGCAATGATGCGTCCTCTCAGCGCCCTCAATAAACTAATATTTAAATTCCAGTATAAAGTATGCAAATGAAGAGGTCACAAGCCAATAGCTTGCGACAGTAAATGAATGCATAGCGAATGCGCACCGAATGATTTACATATTGGAAGGCATGATTACGAATGATGGACGAAATTTTTAGTCGTAAAAACTTTTTAAACATGTTCAATATTTGTCGACGAATAAAGCTGATGGCAACGAATTTAACGCTACAATCGAATCCATACGAAATCAACAACGATGTAAAACGTTGATATGCGAACGTTTATCTTGCTAAAACCTTATTCGACAGTTCGCGCAAGTTGACGTCGGAGGGCTTTCGTCCATATGAGAAGGGGCCTTTACCAATCAAATGTCATGGGCTGTGAGATCCAAAGTGTAACAAACAGACAGACGGACAACGTACAAAGTGATCCTAAGTTTCGCTATGTTTCGCAGGCGACACAAATGACAAATATGGATACAGACCATTTCCCATTTCACAGTACAAAATCGATTAGTCAGAAAATCATAAATCGAGGGCGTACAAAATCAGGATAAAACAGGAACTGAGGCAAACAAAGAAAGACCTCCAACATATGAAAGGAAGCGAACTCCTAATATTGGAGCGAGACCAGGTTCCTAAGGAAGAGTCAGTATCTCCTGCTTACATGTTACACCCGTCTCTTCAATTCGGTAGAATTGTCACATCCGATTACTTCCATTTCGGAAGATACCAGTATATTCGGTGGCTGGATGGTTCAAATGGTCTAAGACAGAATATCATCCACCATTCTGGAGAATGAGACATCATAGTGTATGACGAGTTCCCCATATCGACCATTGAACTTCCTCAGTGACGATGTTAGTCGTTCATAAACGTATCCCTTACTGAGAAGCTTATCTGAAAGACGCCTAGCTCTCAGAACAAAATTTGTATATTTGGTACTTGCTCTGGCATAGCGTATAAATGTTAAACGTCTTCAAATTGAATAGCATCATTTAAGAACAGGTAAATTGGCAGCATGGACCAGACATGCACGTTTCGGATACTTAACCCTCAGATCTAAACAATGTAATATTCCAAAAAAGTATGAAAGTTACTATGTCGAAAAAGACGTATCAGGATGGGTGGGATATGATGCTGCAGGACCTACGTTTTAGAAATTTCAAGAAATTTTGATACAGAAATGCGTTGAAGAAACGATCAACCGAAATTGATCGAACTTGGCTACATGTGCCCTCGGGGACTCCTGGTCCACCAGCAGTGACACTCACCAAGTGGTATAGATGTAAACGTCTTCATATTGAATAGCATCATTTAATAACAGATAAATTGGCAACATAGACCAGACATGCACTTTGTGATGAGACCTTTCATTTGAGACCATGACCTTTGACCTAGTGACCTTGACCTTTGACTTTGACCTACTTTTCAAAACCTTTAACCTTGTTTCTGACAAAACCCTGTATCGGCGAGCTATGTAATCTTTGATTACCCTATGTTTGTGAAACACCTGCAGAGTAACAACAATCTTTTCTAAATAAAGTAAGTGTACATGTATACGCGTTACCATAAGCATAGTAACCAACAATTAGTTGTGCCCCAATGCTTTTATCATAATGTTAAACGTCTTCAAATTCATTATCATCATTTAAGACCTGATAAATTCACATAAAAATGTGCTGCTCCAAAATCTTGTGTAGCCTCCAGCCATTGAAACGGTTTGTGAGTTTTAAAATTTAAAATAGGGCATTACATAGCCAACGTGCGCTTTTTCAATTGTGCGTTATGCATTCTGTAAAGACTTTCCTTCAACAATATTTATGCTTGTCTGTTCGTCCAAAAAAACTTCAAACTTGCATGGCCATAACTTTTGAATGGGAAGAGATAGGAATATGATATTTCACATGTGTTTTCATTGTGACAAGACTTTTCCATGGATACCACATTTTTGACCTGGACCTTGGAGTTTTACCATTTCACAATTTTTACTGACAAAGATGCCGACGGGGGCATTCGTGGTTTTTTTTTTTATTCAGTCAAGCAATACTAGTAATTCTAGTGTTCAAAACGTCTTCATATTGAATAGCATCATTTAATAACAGATAAATTGGCAACATGGACCAGACATGCACGTTTCGGGTACTTAACCCTCGTCAGTGATCCTCAAATCTAAACAATGTAATATTCCAAAAAAGTATGAAAGTTACTATGTCGAATTAGCGTACCGAAAGACGTAGCAGAATGGGTGGGATATGATGCTTCATTACCCACGTTTTAGAAATTTCAAGAAATTTTGATAACAGAAATTTTAGAATGCGTTGAAGAAACGATCAACCATTTCACGTTAAAGTTATCCATTGAAAGAATTACTTACGATTCCTTTGACCTACTGAAACTTCGTCGAATTCTACACCAACACAAAATTTGGAGCCGCTCATTTTTGGCAAGAGGAAATCAAAAGTTTATATTGTGGACAGCGCCAGGAAAATCAACTTTGACTTCATTCAACCTGCTTGACTTTAATAATCAATATGCAAACCACGTGTCTATAGTACAATAAAATTGGTACAATGGAACATATATCTAGGTATTGACAATTACTTGATATTCACGTAATTTTCCAGATCTTAACTTGAAAAGGGGATCAGTCCCGGACAAAATCATCACGCTTTGCAAGGACGCTATGAGCAATAAACTCCATCAACGCAAGAAAATGAAAATTGATGTAATCATTAAAGACGAAGAAGGAAAGGAATTTATATTTAGCGACAAGTAGAGATCAACGAACATCACTTGTAAATTCAAGGAGAAACTTAAAAGAGAGTTGCAGAGTTGACCAACATTATCACAAGACATAAACAGTGATTATGAAGACGACGAAGAGGAATGTATAACATTTATCCCCGAAACCCAGCAGAGTGAAAATTAATTTGAAATTTTAAAATACTTGAACAATTATATACTGTTGAAAAGTAGGTTTTATATATAGAATAAAGACCGAGTTTAGGTCTGTATGAGGATTCAGGTTCTTAGAAAGGGGGTGTGGTCATTTTATTTTATATAATTCTATGTAATCTTGTGGTCACCATTTCTCATTAAGTATAAATAATAGAAAGTTAATTTTTTTTGCAATATTAAAGGTCTATGATCTGCACCCGATATTTAATCTGAACCCCTGACCCCTGGGGTCGCAGGAAATAGGTGTGGTCATTATCTCCTATAGACTTCAGTGTAATCTTGAAGTCACCATTTTCTAAGAACGTATAATAGAAAGTTAATTCTTTTCTTATATTATATGTCTATGATTGAATTGAGCACAAGATATTTTGTTAGAGCCCCTGACCCCTAGGGTCTTAGAAAACGGATGTGGTCATTTCCTCTTCTATTACCCTGTGTAATCTTGTGGTCACCATTTCTCAGAAAGTGTAAATGATAGAAAGTTAATTCTTTTTGCAATGTTCAAGGTCTAGGGGCTAGTTTTACCCCTTACCCCAGGGTCTAAGACATTGGGTGTGGTCACTTGTTGGAGATCCCCTCCTTTGTTTTCTTCTCTATACATGTATATAATTCAATGTAATCTTTGTGGTCACAATTTCTCAGAAAGTATAAATTAGGAAAGTTAATTCTTTTTTATATATTATAGATCTATGATCAAGCTGTACACAAGATATTTTGTTTGAGCCCCTGACCCCAGGTTCTTAGAAAGGGGTGGTGGTCATTTTTAAGAAATGACTGTCTCACTTTGGGTGTACATGGTCGTATAATTCTGGTTGGTCATGTGCAAACTCCGTGAATCGATATAACGTCAAAAGTATCTGAACGTTGGGAAATTCCCCGTACTTTCAAAACTAAAGATTGACGTCATAGTAGGCAACCAGAATTATAGTTTATAAATCCGTTTGCCTAACGGGCACTTAACATAGGGATTCCTCTGCAATGGAAATATTCTCCTATATACCTCTATGTAATATTGTGGACACCATTTCTCAGAAAGTATAAATGATAGAAAGTTAATACTTTTTGCAATATTACAGGTCTATGATCTAGTCGTCCACCTGATATTTCATCCGAGTCCCCGACCCCCAGGGTCCTAGAAAATGGATCTGGTCGTTTTCTCCTATATATAACTTGCTGCAATTCTTGATAATCTTTTCTCAGAAAGTATAAAGGATGCAAAGTCAATTCTTTTTGCAACATGATGGGTCTATGGTCTAGTTGTGTACATGTACGTAATGTTTTGTGTGAGATTCAGACCCCAAGGGTCTTTGGAATTGGTGTGGTCATTTTCTCCTACATATATTATGCATTCTTGTGAAAACCAATTCTCAGAGTGCATGATTGATAGAGTATAAATTCTGTTTGCATAATACATATGTAAAGGGTATGTTGTTTGATTATCCACTTGATAATTAGTTTTAGCCCCTGACCTCCAGGTTCTTGGAAAATGGATGTGGTCATATTCTAGTATACAACTCTATGTGATCTTCTGAACACTATTACTTAGAAAGTATGACTGATAATAAGATATTTGCATTATGTTCAGACTTATTCTTAATGTTACGCTTGTACATCTGATATACTTTTTAGCCCCTTACCCTTGGGTCTTAGAAAATAGGAAAGCTTCAGTCTCGTCAGATACTTCTAGTTTTTTTTTAAGCTATAGACATAAGAGGAAATACATCTAGCGTTATCTCTGTTCTAATTCACTTACCTTTTTAGTCAATATTTCATGGCGACACCACTCAATGTGGTTTTCAAAGATTAAACTTTGTTGTTGATTTTGGTGCCTTAAAAGCACTGCCTAAAAATTTCAATATACAATAAAATTGCACCTAACAATTATGATTTAAAACAGAATATATAGTAGGGGAGGTTTATACATGCATTACAGCTGCATCACAATAATGAGCGACTTTCAACTTGCATTATGTTATATGGTGCTTTAACAAATCTCCGCATAGCCAAAAACTTTTTATACCATATGATATCTAGTAATTAATGCATGCTTGATTTAAGTTCCAAATTTCGTGTATCTAGCATCATCAGTTTTAGAATTGTCAAACATAAAGTGTCCAAAATCAAGCCATTTTTCAGTGTTATGCTGTTTCACTTTGATTTCACTCTTATTATATATTGTTTTATACATTGCATGTAGTATCTGTAACCAAATACTACAATTAAAAAAATTACACCAACAGTCATTTCAAGTAAAATCCAAGCACTACAGTAGACTTGAAAACTTGTTGATTTATAACATTTAATTGAAAAACAATATTGGACAAACATTTCTTTTTTTTTTTTTTTTTTTTTTTTTTTTTTTTTTTGCTTAAATAAGCAAGAGGGTATGCTTTTCAGTACATATGTACAATAAATAAAATAGACTCACGCTGTTCCAATTATAAGTCGGCACACAAACCATTTAAAATGGATACGGACACTACAAAATTTTGTTTATTAAAAGACAGAGTTGTATTAAAACTGAAATGGAAATGCCAAGAAGCGGTCCAATGTTGTCCACAAAATACCTGTATCCACAAAGTAATATTTTTCAAAGCTATCCAGATGTTGGTTAAAGGGTGACATTTACCATGGAAACAAGGATAGATTTCCTCCAAAAATGTCATATTGAATTTACTTTAACGTTTACATTTTTCCTTATATTATTTAGAGGTTGTCGAAAGGCATCTCATTTCTATAATTCATTGGTATTTATATAGATTAAAGGAATTTATGAAAATTTTAATATTTCTCTTTAGTATCATTACATTTCACATTTTATGGTATTTGTAACCTAATCAAAATGGGTAATGATATATTAGTTTATTGTAATATATATCCATGAAAAATCGATTAGGAAGTGTATAAGCTTTATTACTTTAGATATCAAGAACACTCAGGTTTTGATTTAATTGCAGAATGAAGTTTGAATTTTTTTAATTTTTGAGGAAAGTCGGATTTTGGTAATTATGACATCTAGTACTTATACATATTTTTTTCTGCAAGAAATAAGAATTACATAATAGTTTATTAATGTGTCCTTGATATGTTTGATGTTATTTTGAATGTCTTATGCATAAATTCTAACATGATTGTTTAGTTGCATGTATGCTAAATAGATTAAGTACTCATTCCTGTAATTTTGAAAAACTAAGACATTCAGAACTGTCAATTTAATTTCATCAACCAAAAAATTAAAGTTTGCTGATTGGCAAGGTTACATCTATACCTTGTGTATGTATTAATACTTTGTCTTTGCGAAAAACAGAGTTATATCCAATTTGAGACGGAATCAGACGTAAAAATATTATGACGTCACGAAAAGGGTATGATAAAGCCAATTTTATATCTTTATTTCCCAGAGTTTAAGGATCGTTTCCATAGAATTTCAAGACGTCACAATTAGTCTACGTCAGAGACCGTCCCAAACCGGAAGTAACTCTGTTTTTCGAAAATAAGGAATATGCCTTCCAGGTTAGTTATATAGACTATGACTGTGTATGTACAATGTTAGTAGTGTGCACTAGTCACTGTATTAGCAAAAACAAAGGTTGCATGTTGATGCAGGACTAGGGTTGTGTAAGCACAAAGCTACTTCTATGGTCTATCAGGCTGTATATGCATCAGGTCAGTTGTATGGACTACGGATGTGTATGAACAAAGTTAGTTACTAGTATATTGATTACAACTTAGTGTGTACAAGGTTAGTTGCATGTTTTACGATTGTGCATGCACAAAAATAGTTGTATTGACATGAATTGTGTCATCTCGGACGCAAGGAAACAAACTAGGCAAGCAAAGATGATGTAACGCACACAATCGGAGAGTATTGCTGTCAGAAAATGGGATTGTGTATGTGTACAAATTTTATGAATTAATTGGCAAAGGTTGTGTATGCACAACGTTAGTTGAATGGGCTAAGGCTGTGTTAACACAAGATTAGTTATTGGACAAATGTTTTGTCTGTACAACATTAGTTGAGTGGTCAATGGCTGTGTTAGCACAAGGTTAGTTGTGTTGGCAAAGGTTGTGTATGTACAACCTTAATTGAATGATCTATGGCTGTGCTAGCACAAGGTTAATTGTATGAGTAAAGGTTAAGTAAATATATGGACTAAAGTTGTGTATTGCACAAGGATAGTTATATTATGGATTACTGTGTATGTTGAGAGTTAGTTATTAAACTACGTCTGCACAAAGTTAGTTACAAGAACTACATTTGTGTATGCACAAGGTTGGACTACGGACTTAGATTGTGTGTGCACCAGGTTAGTAATATGGACTAAGGCTACATATACAAAAGGTAAGTTATATGGTCTAGAATGATAAATATGGCAAATGACTATATGCCGTTACACAGTACAAAATCGATAATTAAGGCAAACAAAATAAGGATAAAACAGGAACCAAAGCAAACAAACAAAAAACTCCAGCACATAAAAAGAAGCGAACTCCCAATATTGGAGTTAAAATTATACTTAGTCAAACTTACAAAAAAATCATAAAAGATCACTTTCCAATATACTTCTTACATTCCAGATCTATTTAAATGCCTGTTTGCAGGAATCGTTTGTAATTATAAATTTTAGATGCAACTCTTGATGTTAAGCTATAGGAAATACAAAGAGTTTCATTTCTTTTGAAATATGGTGGGATCTTTTCTGTGACAGATTTGTGATTCAAACTTTGGACAAGATTTAATTTATCAATTCCTTTGTTTGCAAATCTTACTTACTGAAAGGGCGGTTTGTTTTCTCCTCTGATTTGTCTGATCTTACTGCTTGAAATAAACGAAAAGTAGAAATGTCCAAGAGGACACTTTGTAGTCTGTATTCTGGGAAATATTTATAGGTATATGTGAGATCCTTAGTATATTCGTAGTTGTCGTGTAATTTCCGTGAAGTAACAGAGTACAATTTGGTAAGAATATGGTGTAGACCTAGAGGCTCATTCAAAAATGGAACCAAGTAATCGAATGAAATAGTATGTACATCAGGCTTATTATATTTATGGATGCCATGACTTCGACGCCTTATTTGCTGTCTGTTGAATAAGCTAATCACATTTACCGATTGACACCCGGGACTTATTAGGTTCCCTACGCTAGTGATGTTATCATTGGATCCATAGGGCGCTATGATGAGATTCTTAATCCAGTCTTCCTGACTCTGTTGCGACGGAAAGGAGTGTTCAAATTGGGATTGTTTGTGGGGTGATATATGTGATATATTTTCTCCATTATTCTGACTCTCATAGATAAAACAGAATGATCAGGTTGGTTAAAATGTTGATAAAGGAGTTGATTTCCTTTATCATTGATTTTTGACTGATGCCCTGATATTCTGGTACGGAGCTGACCATTGGTTTCACCCACATAAATCAATCCACAAAGTGATCACTCTATTCCGGAGACAACATTGGATGTCTCACAGTTGAGATTTTAAAAACTATGCGTATTAAATGAATGTTTTGTAAGTACGTTAATTACTTGTAAATGAAGTGTCAGTTATGAGGATGTTACACGTTTTGCAGTTATTGTTATTGGTGCCGCACTTAGAAATGAAGCAATTGCTTGGTGAAAAATGATGCTCTAGTTTAGTATATCGACGACTTCAATCTTACATGGCTTGATTTTAGTATACCCACCTGCATATTCATACCACAACTGATGATTACTACTAAAAACGAACGTTTGATTTTTAATATCGTGTAAATTAATTCTGGGGACACCTAAGTGACCTGTTGCGAATGTGCCCGTAGACGCAACAGGTTGGGACCTTTTTATAGTGGGCGACGTCCCAGCCACTTTGTAGGTCTTTTGAGTATTATCTATTTAAGCAAAATACTGCTTAAAACTAAGTCAAAACTTAAGGCCCCAAAAGAAATGTCCAGTCATGAGGAATCCGCATATGAAATATCAAATCCCAACATTTCATAGTTCCTGAGATATTGCCGAGGTTACTGTTTTGAAAATGAATGTCAAATTTCAATGTCAAGGTCACTATGTCAAAAATCAAGGTCCCAAACAAGTGAAATATCAAACCGCTACCCTTTAAAGTTTATTAGATATATTCCAGGTTTACGTTTTGGTTTAAATTAGTTCAAACTCCAATTTTAGGACCACTAGATCAAAAATCAAGGTATCGAATAAAAGGAATCTATATGTGAAATAACAAACGAATATTCATTATAATTCTTGAGAAAGAACCCATGTTAAGGTGGCTCAATAATCCAAGAATTCTTTGTCATAGCAAAAAAAATTATTCTGTTTATTTGACATTCATATCAGATGATTTATATTTGTAATTAAGATTACACATCATCGTTCATTAGATTGACTAGTGGTCCTCTGAATATACATGTGTAAACCAATTTCGAGATCTGTCGCAAAATAATGAATTTTGATAGATAAATACATGATATAGGGATAATAATTTCACATTGAAACCATTCTTGTGATTATTTTGACCATGATATAATCAAATATGTCTATTTCTTTATAGATTATGCTTATAAAGAGTGAAATAGCCAAAACTTTTCCCGAAAAGTACATTTTGTTCACCCCCACCCAAAATGAAAACCTAAAAAAAATTACCCAGTACCCTTATTTGTCAGAAGTTATTTTCTTTTACATATTTCTCAACGACAACCTCTGTTCTTCAAAAACAATTATAAAAAGTACATGTTTTCGTTCATTCTGATTCAAAATACTTGGTTTTTATAGTAACGATTTTAAGGGGGGGGGTTAGGGTGATCAATAATCATTAAAGAAGGGAGCGATTCTGAGAAAAGTAACACAGAAGATGTAGTTATAATTTTAAATGCGTTAACAATGTAAAAACAATATTTCAAAGTACAACGATCGCCGGGTGTCGGAGATACGGAAATATGAAGAAGAGAAATAGAAAAAAAGTAAACGGAAGCGTTTTTAAACATTTTGACGTTTAAGGTCAATAAGTGGACGTCACTAACCTCCCTCGTTCTCGAAAATGCGTGCACTTATCTGTAAAATTGATATATCTTTGAACAAAGCAGGGTTAAAACTAAAATTTACTCGCTCAAAGTTTTTAGATAGGGAAACTTTATTCGATAACATCTCGCTGTAAAGTACGAAAGTTGACAAAATTGAAGGAAAATTCTTTTAACAAAAAAAAATGTAGAGAAACTCAACTTAAAATATCTTATCTATGATACCGCTAAAATCACAAAGAAATATCCTGTTTGATCATTGACTTAAATTTACCTACTTTTTTTCCCAAGCAACAAGCGATTTAATTTCCGATGATGACGTTATGAAAATAATACGTTTACGGCAGTAGCCAGTGTGTCTCACTTGCGGGATATTTTTTTAATATATATATATATTCAACGATACATTTGACTATTTAATTATTGCATTTAGATTGTAGATGATAAGGAGCTGTTAAGATAAGAAGTAAAATCTGCCCTGAAAAGTTGAAATTTCAAAATGCAAAAATTAAGATTTTTTCGGTAAAAATAACAAGTAAGCTGGTCCAGATATGAATCTTCTGTGAGGTTGGATATATTATCTAAAATAAGAACGATATTTGGGTCAAAACAAGCGCTTTTCCAATAGAAATCAATGGAAAACGGAAAAGTTTTCTACAACATTGCCCCCCCCCCCCCCCTCGGTTCAGAATGCCACTTTCACCAAATATGTATATCAATAAAAGAAATTTTCTGGCCAAGTGGGGTTCTGAACCGAGGGGGGAACAATGTCCCACAGGCGAAAAACGAAAAAAAGGGGGATGGATGACTATTTTAGAATCAGTCCTTAGAGCGGTAAAATAGATTAAAATTGCATTCTTTTCCTTTTAATATCATAGAACAGTCTATTCAGATTATGTTCTGATCAAATATTAAACCGTTAGTAAGGAAATGAACAAGAAAGTTGTCTTTTTCGACACTGTGCGTATTTCGCCTGAAAGCTACATATGTGGCTGATAAGTACGAAATAAAACCGTTTTCAAGTTTCCGGATTTTGTCGATTATAGTGATATAATAACCTCAAGGTTAATTTCATTTATCAAATTTTGACCCGAAAAGCTACAGAAGCATAATAAACGTCAAATTTGTCTAAAATAATGCGTTTTTTGTGAATTTTCGCTCGATATTTGACGTTTTCTCTCTTCAGTACTCCTACCTCTTCAACCCGTAATTATAACATCTATCACCAAATATATTTAAATAAAATACCTATTAGGAATCTTCTAATACTTGATATTTTAATACTGACAACTTTTTTCCTAAAACAGAAGGACAGCGCACGAGAAACAATCGAGTGATTTCAGGGCTAAATCAAGCCCTTATCGTAATACCTCCTTTTCTGGTTCCATCGATACCAAATTTGTCGAAATCCGTCATGAAACAAGCGAATTAAAGGAGTTTGAAGACCGAAACCGCACTCGGTACTATTTGAACCAGTATTGACGCCGGGAATATGATGACGTCAAACGATTATTGGGCCTCCTTAAGGGTTTTTATACGCCCGTCATTTGACGGGTCGTATTATGGTATGGCGAAGTCCGTCCGTCCGTCCGTCTGTCCGTCCGCCTATGGAACGCAATAACTTGAATATACGTCAACGGATTTTCACGAAATTCATACATAATGATTGGACTGTGGAGAGGAAGCCGCCTTTCGATTTTCAGGTTCATCCGATTTGTCGTTACAGAGTTATGGGACTTAGATTTTTAAAATACAGTGAAAATATACTAAAATATTTAAAAATTATTTAAAAATCTATTTCTGGTCGAAATGTTTTGAAATTTTGTATACTTCAAGTAGAAAGGATGTTCATTGACATATGTAACGGGTTTTTAATTTTTTTTTCGCATAACCGAGATATTGTGTGTAATAGGAAGAGGGGGGGTGGGTTATATGCACATACATGTTAAGCTAAGGGCAAAATATAGGCGCATGGAACGCAATAACTTAAATATGCGTCAACGGATTTTCATGATATTCATACATTATGATTGGACTGTGGAGAGAAAGCCACCTTTCGATTTTCAGGTTCATTCGATATGTCGTTACAGAGTTATTGGACTTAGATTTTTAAAATACAGTGAAAATATACTAAAATATTTAAAAATTATTTAAAAATCTATTTCTGGTCGAAATGTTTTGAAATTTTGTATACTTCAAGTAGGAAGGATGTTCTTTGACATATGTAACGGGTTTTTAATTTTTTTTGTCGCATAACCGAGATATTGTGTGTAATAGGAAGGGGGGGGGGGTTATATGCACATACATGTTAAGCTAAGGGCAAGATATAGGCGCATGGAACGCAATAACTTGAATATGTGTCAACGGATTTTCATGATATTCATACATTTTGATTGGACTGTGGAAAGGAAGCCACCTTTCGATTTTCAGGTTCATTCGTTATGTCGTTACAGAGTTATGGGACTTAGATATTTTAAAATACAGTGAAAATATACTAAAATAGTTAAAAATTATTTAAAAATCTATTTCTGGTTGAAATGTTTTGAAATTTTGTATACTTAAGGTAGAAAGGATGCTCTTTGACATATGTAACGGGTTTTTAATTTTTTGGTCGCATAACCGAGATATTATGTGTAATGGGGGGGGGGGGGGGGTTATATGCACATACATGTTAAGCTTAGGGCAAAATATAGGCGCATCGAACGCAATAACCTGAATATGCGTCAATGGATTTACAGGATTTTCAGGTTCATCCGATTTGTCGTTACGGAGTTATGGGACTTAGATATTTTAAATACAATGAAAATATACTAAAATAGTTTAAGATTCTTTAAAAATCTATTTCTGGTCAAAATGTTTTGAAATTTTGTATACTTCAAGTAGAAAGGATGTTCTTTCACATATATAACGGGTTCTTGAATTTTTTGTCACATAATTCAGAAATTATGTGTAATGGGGGGGGGGGTTATATGCACATACATGTTAAGCTAATGGCAAAATATAGGTGCATGGAACGCAATAACTTGAATATGCGTCAACAGATTTTCATGATATTTGTACATTGTGATCAGACTTTGAAGAGGAAGCCGCCTTTCGATTTTAAGGTTCATCCGATTTGTCCTTATGGAGTTATGGGACTTAGATATTTTGGTGCTGTGAAAAAAATCCCAACGGGCGTATCTTGCTGCGTGAGCGTAGGCTTTATTTTAAATAAGGTCAAATTGCAAGGTTAGGGTTACTATGTCAAAAGTGAAAGGTCTGGTTATGAGAATACACATGTGTTATATCAAACCCTTGCACCATATAGTTCTTGAGATAAAGCCAAAGTATTTATTATACCCTCGCCATATAATGGTGGGGTACATGTATATAGTGATGCACATGTCCGTTCGTGCGTGCTTGTGTGTGTGCGTCCGTCCGTCCCACCTGTGGTTTCTGGACACCTAAAGGAAAACTTTTACAGATAATCAATTTATTTCTTATATACAGCTTTTACACCAAGAAATACAGGTCAAGTTCGAATATGGGTCATGTCCCTCAATTTTGTGAAGAGTTATGTCCCTTGAAACTTGGAAAAAATCAAAATGTTGTGGTTTCCGGACATTTAAAGGTAAACCGTTATAGATAATCAATTCATTTCTTACATATAGCTTTTACATCAAGAAATATAGGTCAAGTTCGAATATTGGTCATGTCCCTCAATTTTGTGCAGAGTAATGCCCCTTGAAACTTAGAAAAATCAACATTTTGTGGTTTCCAAACATTAAAGGACAACCCTTACAGATAATCAATTGGATATAGCTCTTACATCAAGAAATACAGTTCAAGGTCGAATATGGGTCATGTCCCGCAATTTTGTGCAGAGTAATGCCCCTTGAAACTAAGAAAAATTCAAAAACCTGTGGTTTCTGGACATTAGAAGGAAAAGCGTTACAGATAATATATGCATTTGTTGAATGTGGCTATTATACCAAAAATCACAGGTAAGATTTGAATATGGCTCAATATTATGCAGAGTTGTGCCCCTTCAAACTTTGAAAACAAATCGATATTTTGTGCTTGCCTGACATTTATATGAAAATTGTAACAGGGAATATATTTGTCTTTTAGATATAGTTTTAAATTGAGAAATACAGGTCAAGTTCAAATAAAGGGTCATGCTCCTCAATTTTGCGTTGAATCGTGCCCCTTCAATTTTTGCTTATATGATAAATATGCCGGGCGGGGGTACATTGTATAATTGATCCTTAGGTCAACCATAAATTTCATTTAAAGAAGGTCAAACACTAAGGTCAAAGTCACTAGGTCAAAACACATATTTCCAAATAAAAGATCTAGTCATGAGGAATGTGCGAAATATCAAATCGCTATTGCTTAAAGTTCTCGAGTTGTTGCCCAGTTTAAAGTTTTTTAAGTAGGCAAAACTTCATGCTGTCTGTTTGTATATTTTATTTTACACCACAATTGTGCGTTCATCGAGACCTCTAAGTGTTCGAAAAATTGGGAGAGTTGTACGCACGTAATCCGGATAACCAAACCTTCTGCTACTTGCGTAACTGATGGCCGTCCAAAGTCGGCACCGATTGCCCATTGGTCTCGTTAGTTTATGTGTTGTATGTGGGTAAAATGCTTCTATGGCGTGAGTTGGTGTTCCATGTCCCTTTTGTGCCTATTTCTGTGAGTGTCTGCTTTATGCTTTTGCACTGGTGTTTTGGGGTTTAGCTGTGGGTGCTGCAACCGAGTGTTGTTGGAGATCCCCTCCTTTCTTTCAAGGTCAAAGCTACCAAGTAATAAGTCAAGGTCCGGAACGTAAGGTCTGGTCATCAGGTATACATGTGAAATATCAAAGCTCAATCCTATAAAATTAAGATAATTAGATACTGTAGTATAGTCAAGTTTTATAAGTAGACTAAACTCCATCTCTAAGGCCACTAGCTCAAAAGTCATGGTCCCAACGGTCTAGTCATTGGGTCTGAGAAATGAAAGTCCTACCACTTGCTGTACATGCGAAAAAGGTCAAACTCCAAGGTCTGTGTCAATATGTCAAACATTCGGAAATTCCTTACGGGTTTTTAAGAGTAGGAAATACTCTATTGTACAGGTCAAAAGGTTCATTTTTGTAATCATGGGAAGGTGAAATGATGAAAATCAAATAAACATTCAAAAATTACTAGCTAAGGGCAAAGCTAGCGTTGGGAATTGGATGGAGTAATCAAAATCGATTAATCGGATAAGCCTTTCGATTTACTATAATCGGATTATTATAATACACTGCAAAATTGTAAAATATTTAATGATTTGTCCATAACATACTTTTTATTGACAACAATTTTTGCAAAATCGGCAAAAAAAAAAATATATCAGTTGACTTGAATTATTAGTACAACGTATGAATTAACTGTTTCTCTAGCAAAAATACGGTTTAATAACGCAAATATTTAATTTTTATAATTGTTCTAAATTTCTCGATTATAAACTAGTAATCGAAAGTTATCAAAATATTAATCGATTATTGTAATTAGAAGGGTTTGGAGACGATGCCTGCGATAATCGGCGCATCACTAGGCAAAGCTAATATTTTTTTTCAAAAGCAGGTCAAACTTCAATTAAGGTTAAGGTCGCCAAGATCAATTCTTGATATAAAATTTGTAACAAGGAATGCGCATATGAAAATCCTTTCTGAAATTATTGCTAATGTTAAAAATGTTTTCTAAAGTACTGTAAACGTGGAAATTTTCACGTGGGGGTCATTTTCGCGTTTTTCGCGAATCAAATAACGTCGCGAAAATTTCCCCCACGCGAAAATATCTCCACTGCATTCTTACAATGAGAAAGACGTTTTTATCGCGAATATTTCCCCCACGCGTGACGTCTTGATGTCATAATAGCGAAAATTTCCCCCTCTTAAATAACCACGTTTACAGTAGGTCAAATGTTAAACGTCTTCAAATTCAATAGCATCATTTAAGAACAAATAAATTTGCAGCATGGACCAGTCATCCACGTTTCGGGTACTTATCCCTCGTTAGTGATCTTAAATCTAAACAATGTAATATGGCCAAAGAGTGTAAAAATCATAATGTCCACAAATGTACCGAAAGACGTACGTAAGAGGATGGGTGGGATATGATGCTGCAGAGTGGGTTACATTGCTCACCTGAGTTGTGGATAAAGGGATGAAAGTGGCCAAACTGCATCGAGCGATCAGAGCCTTTGACAGCCATATTTGTTGACCGATCGGCACAAAATTATAACAAACTTGGTAGAGGACCTTTAGTACTTGCTTTCTGTAAAGTTTCGTGAAATTCTGTGCAGCTGTTGCAGAGAAGTCGACAATGTGTCTGCCAATCATAGCCCTCAGCGGCCATATTTGTCGACCGATCGTCGCGAAAAACACAAACTTCTTCAAATTTCTTTTGTAAATATTGTATTGAAATTTCTCAACAATTTATATGCATTTAATGAGAATAAACTTTTGTCATTTGTCATTGTCATTGGCAGAGGACATTGATTACTTGCCTGCTGTAAGGTTTCATGAAATTCTGAACAGAGAAGTCGAAAACGTATCAGCCAATCTGACCCCCGAGCGACAGAACTTGTTGCCTAATCGGCAAGAAAAACACAATCTTGATAGAGGACCTTGCATGATAACTTGCTTCCTATAAGGTTTCATGAAATATTGTGCAGCGGTTGAAGAGAAGTTAAAAATGTGTCAGCCAGTCAGAGCCCAAGGAGGAAATATTTGTTGACCGATCTTCACGAAAAACACACTTAGTAGAGGACCTTAACCTTGAGTTTCGTTAAATTCTGTGCAGCGGTTGCAGAGGAGAAGGCGAAAATGTCAGTCAATCAGAGCCCTCGATGGCAATTTTTGTTGACAGATTGGCCAAAAATAAAACACAAACTTGGTAGAGGACCTTCAGTCATTGATTCCTGTCAGGTTTTGTGAAATTCTATGCTGCGGTTGCAGAGAAGTCGAAAATGCGTCAGCAAATCAAGAGCCATTGGTGGCAATATTTGTTGACCGATCGGCACGAATAACACATACCTGATAGAGGATCTTTATGTGAGTGGGAGGGTTGTGCGCACGTAATCCGTATAACCACACCATCTGCTACTATCGTAGCAGATGATAGTAAGCAGATGGCCGTCCTAAGTCGCCACCGATTTCCCTTGGGTCTCGTTCGTTTCGTTATGTGTAGTATTTTGTGTTTGATGTCCTGTTTCCTGTTCCTTTCCCTTTTTTGTCCCTTGCTGTGTCTCTGTTTTCACTAGGGGTGTTTTGGTGTGTTGCTGTTGGTGCTGCAACCGAGTCTTGTTGGAGATCCCATCATTTCTGGAAGACTTCTTTCATGTAACATTTCGTGAATTCTGTGCAGCTGTTGCAGAAGAGAAGTCAACCAATCAGAGACCTCTATGGCCATATTTGTTGGCCGATCTTTACGAAAAAAAAACAAACTTAGTAGAGGAACTTGAGTACTTGCCTCCAGTATGGTTATATGACAGAATGGTGGATGATATTCTGTCATAGACCATTTGAAACATCCAACCAAAGATTGTACTCTATGTCTTCCGAAACTGAAGCAACCGGATGTGACAGTTCTACCGAATTGAAGCAGCGGGTGTTGCATGCAAGAAGATGCTTACTCTTCCTGGGCACCTGGTCTCACTCCCATATTTGGAGTTCGCTTCTTTTCATATGGTGGAGGTTTTTGTTTGTTTGGTTTGGTTCCTGTTTTATCCTGATTTTGTATGCCTTCGGTTTCTGATTTTCTGAATTATCGACTTTGTGCTGTATACAGAGATATGGTCATTATCCATATTGTCATTCTGTACAGAGAGGCCGAAAAAGTGTCAGCCACTCATACCTCTCGGTGGCCATATTTGTTGACCGATTGGCACGAAAAACAAACTTGGTAGAGGACCTTAATACTTGCCTGCTGTAAGGTTTTTTGAAACTCTGTGCAGCGGTTGCAGAGATGTAAAACATGTGCCAGCCGATTAAAGCCTTAGTGACCATATTTGATAACCAATCGGCAGGAAAAACTCAAATGGTAGAGGACATTGAGTACTTGCTTTCAGTAAGGTTTATCCTTCGGAGCTTGAAGTCAAAGAAACTACAGAGACAAATAATTCAGCATCCTATTTGGACATAATGTTCTCCTACAACACTGATGGTCACATACACCTCACTCTATGACAAACGTGACGACTTCAATTTCAAACAAGCATTACAAACTTTCCTTTTCTGAGTAGCAACATCCCTTCATTGCCTTCTTACGGCGTGTTCATGCTATGCCAGAGCAAGTACCAAATATGTGGATTTTCTTCTGAGAGCTAGGCGTCTTTCAGATATGCTTCTCAGTCAGGGATATGTTTGTGACCGACTAACATCGTCACTGAGGAAGTTCTACGGTCGATATGGGGAACTCGTCATACACAGAAGAGAAGTCAGCCAATCAGAGCCCTCAGCGGGCATATCTGTTGGCCGATTTTTACGAAAAAAAAAACTTAGAAGAGGACCTTGAGTACTTGCCTCCTGTATGCTTTCATGACAGAATGGTGGATGATATTTTGTCATTGACCATTTTAACCATCCAACCAAAGATTGTACTCTGTCTTCCGAAATGGAAGTAACCGGATGTGACAGTTCTACCGAATTGAAGCAGCCGGTGTTGCACGCAAGCAGAAGATGCTTACTCTTCCTGGGCACCTGATCTCACTCCCATATCGGGAGTTCGCTTCTTTTCATATGGTGGAGGTTTTTTGTTTGTTTGCCTTTGTTCCTGTTTTATCCTGATTTTTATGCCTTCGGTTTCCGATTTTCTGAATTATCGATTTTGTGCTGTATACAAGAATATGGTCATTATCCGTATTTGTCATTCGTGAAACTCTGTGCAAAGGTTGCAGGGGCGTTTTCAGCCATAGAGCACCCTCTGCGGCCATATTTGTTAACCGATCGGCCCGAAAATATAAACTTAGTAGACCTTGGGTACTTGTCTCCTATTAGGTTTCAAGAAATTTTGTGCAAAGGAGAAGTCGAAAATGTGTCAGCAAATTCGAGTCCTCAGCGGCCATAGTTGTTGATCGATCGGCACGGCAAACACAAACTTGGTAGAGGACCTTGAATACTTGCTTCCTATAAGGTTTCGTGAAATTCTTTGCAGCGGTTGCAGAGGATATTTCGAAAATCTTAAAAGTATACGTCGGACGACAAGCGGAGCAGCATGACTATCCTCACTTGAGCTTCAGAAGAGCTAAAATCAAACGGAAAATCGGACATATCCTATGACAGGGGTCATCTTGTGCGGCGGACCTATTCGTAAAACATGACTGAACTCTATTTTCACAAAAGTAAATTTTAATACAAAATAATGCAAAGCTGAGTTTCCTGCAATAAACATTCAGATCTCAGTTTGAAATCAGATTTATCATTCATCAGAATTTATATCCATCTGAATAAATATAATAAAAGTATATATAAGTAAAGATACCGATGGAAGATGGAATGTCTAGAATTTGGTGTGACCCAGAAGGATCTTTGCAATTAACGAAATAGTGACATAATAATATCTCGGGGTTGATAGGTACAAGCTATCAATATGAAGGAAATTACAATTTATATCAAATAATAGAATACAACATGATTTTCACCATATAACATGATTTTTCGTTCTTATTACTCTTAGAAATAGAGCTAAGTACTAGTAAATGATGGCGTTAACAATTTTACATAGAATCATAAGTTTGTAGGAGGTCAAAAATTTTGGTATCAATGGAAAGGTCTTGTCACAAGGAATAAACATGTGAAATATGAAAGCCCTATCACTTACCATTCAAAAGTTATGCCCAATGTTAAAGTTTTTGAAAAGTAGGTCAAAGGTCAAGGTCAAGGTGACGAGGTCAAAAATTTTGGTATCAATGGAAAGGTCTTGTCACAAGGAATACACATGTGAAATATGAAAGCCCTATCACTTACCATTCAAAAGTTATGCCCAATGTTAAAGTTTTTGAAAAGTAGGTCAAAGGTCAAGGTCAAGGTCACGAGGTCAAATATTTTGGTATCAATGGAAAGGTCTTGTCACAAGGAATACACATGTGAAATATGAAAGCCCTATCACTTACAATTCAAAAGTTATGTCCAATGTTAAAGTTTTTGAAAAGTAGGTCAAAGGTCAAGGTCAAGGTCACGAGGTCAAATATTTTGGTATCAATGGAAAGGTCTTGTCACAAGGAATACACATGTGAAATATGAAAGCCCTACCACTTACCATTCAAAAGTTATGCCCAATGTTAAAGTTTTTGAAAAGTAGGTCAAAGGTCAAGGTCACGAGGTCAAATATTTTGGTATCAATGGAAAGGTCTTGTCACAAGGAATACACATGTGAAATATGAAAGCCCTATCACTTACCATTCAAAAGTTATGCCCAATGTTAAAGTTTTTAGTTCGGACAAACAGACAGA
Source organism: Pinctada imbricata (assembly GCA_033119305.1). Lineage (NCBI taxonomy): Eukaryota > Metazoa > Mollusca > Bivalvia > Pterioida > Pteriidae > Pinctada > Pinctada imbricata. Next base: position 34,303,388 of record VSWD01000012.1, on the reverse strand, counting down.
CAAACAGACGGACAGGCCAAAAACTATATGCCCCCGAATCTGTGATTCCGGGGGCATAAAAACCGTATTCTTCACTTATATTATATTCCATTAACTAACAAGAGGCCTAAGAGGGACTATATCGCTCATGTTCATGTAAAACCGAACTTGTACATTTTGCGTTCCGTCACCTGTGCTACACATCACACGTTCGGTAAAACGTGTAAAGCGGTAATTACACGTTTATGGTTACCTTTAGATTTTATAAGCAACTGAATGTAGATGACCTATGAAAATCTATATATCCAATTTATTCGGGAACATATGCACTTTCTAAATATTTGAAGGAATTACAAATAAAATGCATCACATTGTAAAGAAGAGCCCTCAAAGTTTTCCCAAACTTTTATACTTGAAGTTTAATTTTGATGTTATTAATTGGAATAGAAAATGTTTAATCACCGTTTTTGCTAAATGCCCCTTGCCTTAGAATGTTGACGCGAAGTTCTCGATAAACACGCAGTTGTAAACAAAAGACAAATTGAGTCACAAAAACGTATAATTATACGATTTACAAGTACCAGTACGCGTTGTGATATCTGCTCAACCGCACAACGTCAACGTGTAAACAGTTAACGTGTAAATACACGTACAAGTTCTCGTACACGTACAATTTCAGTTTGTATAAATGCATTTAGGGCCCGGATTATTCATCGGAGAAGATAGTCCCCCAAACCTTAAAGAGCTACTTTAGTCGAGGGCTTTGCGAAGTTTCATTGAAATTCTACGCAGCGGTTGCAGTCTTGCAGATATGAAGATGGAAATAAATCAATCAAGCTATTCGCTATTTTCGGAAACCAGAGTTACTTCCAATTTGAGACGGTATCTGACGTAGACTGATTATGACGTTATCAAATTCTATGGAAACAGTCCTAAAAGTCTGCGTAATGACGGTATAAAATCGACCTTACCATACCATTTTCATGACGTTATAATGGTTTTACGGCAGATACCGTCTGTAAGGGAAAAAACTCTGTATTCCGCAAAGACTCAATATCGTGGTAGAGGACATCAAGTTCCTTATCCCTGTAATATTTGACCAAATTGTCCACAAAAAAAAGGAGAAGAAAGGGATTTTTATTTTGAATTTCCATGAACTCGTTGTGGAAATCAAATTCAAAAGGTTAAAACAGGGTCATCAGAGATGACAGCGCTCACCTCGACGACATCATTGTCCCATGACCAGCATCTGTACCTACATTGCACAAAGTATTTCCAGATGCATCATACATATAAGTTTGGTTGATAAAAGATTCAAAGAAAGCTGGTCATGAAGACCTGAACAATCAAGCGTGAAATATAGGTCAGATGCAGCATCTGTACAGTGCATCGCAGTAAGCATCCTCAGATACATCATCCACAGAAGTTTTTTTATTGATCTAGGACTTAAAATAGGCCGGAGATGGACTTTTTTACTTAACCTGATTGCTCAAGCATGTAATGTGGGTCAGATGCAGCATCTGTACCATGCATTGCATTAAACATCCTTAGTTGCATCATCCAGACACGTTTGGTTGATGTAGGACTTATAGAAAGGCAGGAATGGACCTGTCCCACTTTACTAAACCTTGTCACTCAAGCATGAAATGTAGGTCAGATGCAGCCTCTGTATCATACATTGTTGTAAGCATCCTTAGATGCATCAACCACACAACTTTGGATGACCTAGTACTTATAGTAATGTAGGAATTGCCCTGTCCCATTTACCTAACATGCTCACTCAAGCATGAAATGTGGGTTAGATGCAGCCTCCATACCATGCATTGTTGTAAGCATTCTCAGATGCATCATCGATGCAAGTTTGGTTGGTGTAGGACTTGTAGTAAGGCAGGAATGGACCTGTCCCATTTTACCTAACCTGCTCAACCAAGCGTGAAATGTGGGTTAGATGCAGCCTAAGTACCATGCATTGTTGTAAGCATCCTCCGATGCATCATCCATGCAAATTTGGTTGGTGTAGGACTTAAAGTAAGGCAGGAATGGACCTGTCCCATTTTACCTAACCTGCTCACTCAAGCATGAAATGTAGGTCAGATGCAGCCTCCGTACCATGCATCATCCATGCTAGTTTGGTTGGTGTAGGACTTATAATAAGGCGGGAATGGACCAGTCCCATTTTACCTAACCTGCTCACTCAAGCATGAAATGTAGGTCAGATGCAGCCTCTGTACCATGCATTGTTGTAAACATCCTCGGATGCATTTTCCAAGCAAGTTTGGTTGGTGTAGGACTTATATTAAGACTGGAATGGACCTGTCCCATTTTACCTATCCTGCTCACTCAAGCATGAAATATAGGTCAGATGCAGCCTCTGACCATGCATTGTTGTGAGCATCATCAGATGCATTATCCATGCAAGTTTTGTTGGTGTAGGACTTATTGTAAGGTGGGAATGGACCTGTCCAATTTTACCTAACCTGCTCAATCAAGCACGAAATGTAGGTCAGATGCAGCCTCCGTATCATGCATTGTTGTAAGCATCCTCAGATACATCATCCATGCAAGTTTGTTTGATGTAGGACTTATAATTTAGTGGGAATGGACCTGTCCCGTTTTTATTAACCTATAGTGCGGACGACGACGACGACGACGACGACGACGATGACGACGACGACGACGGGGCGAAAGCATAAGCCCTCCTCTACTTCGTCGAGGTGATCTAAAAACTTTTGAAAAGGACGGACAACGAACGGTAGGCTTTGACATGATTATAATAGCTCTGAGTTCGATCAACTTCAGTTGATCGTTTCTTCAACGCATTCGAAAATTTCTGTTACCAAAATTTCTTGAAATTTCTAAAACGTGGGTTCTGTAGCATCATATCCCACCCATCCTGCTACGTCTTTCGGTACATTTCTGGGTATAATAATTTTCACATACTTTGGCCATATTACATTGTTTAGATTGAGGATCACTGACGAGGGTTAAGTAACCGAAACGTACATGTCTGGTCCATGCTTCAAATTTATCTGTTCTTAAATTATGCTATTGAATTTGAAGACGTATAACATCACCAATGAGCTATAGTTGTATACCAAATATAATTTGAACAAAAACATTGTAGTTTAACCCACAAAATAATTAAAGCCTCATTGCATATACCTAAGAAATTTAGTCTTTCTAAATTAAAATCTTATTACGTATTTGTCATGAATTGAAGTTGCCCTTGAACCTACATTTGTGTAGTTACGACCTTGAAAGTGACTTCAACAGATATACCGATATGAAAAAGTTACGTTTACATGAATTTCACAATAATGATAATTAGTCTATGTTAAGTACAGATCAATACACCGTGCTAAAAAACGAACGAACAGACAAATGAATGTTGAAAAAAAAGATACAAAAAGAAGAGATTCAGAAGGATTCAGATCACATAAGACATGATATTACATGTACATTTTCATTTATCTGATGTGAATATTGCTCATATTCCTCCCTGGAGTTATAAATTATGATTTTATCCTTATTTGGAAGCTTTAAATATCACAGAAATGAACTTTTAATGCGTTAATTTCCTCATGCATTACCTTTCTTTTTCACACTTATATGAAATGTTTTTATTTCCATCGGATTTAGTGTAATAGTTAAATCATCAGAAAACTTATTCAAAATTTTCCTTCCTTTTAAAATATTCAAAAATCTATTTCTATTATAGGGCAAAAATTTCAATACATTTTCATCATTCGTTGTTCTAGACTTCCATGGCAACCTATGTAGGTCACTTTTCTTAAGGTTAGCACCCAGTGTGAGTTCAGTAGCAGATAACACTTCATAACCTTTTAACAAATCCCTTAACTCGACCTTGGCAGGACTGGAGAGTTGGCCACCTTCCCCTTTCTCATAGATATGTTCTAGACGTAGCAGAATCTGCTGCTGGGATGTATCTGATGAATTCTGTTGTGAGAGATGTTCAAGTGTCAGAATATGAACATTCTGTGGAATCTTAGCACCCAAAGCTGACCACTGTGTACGGAAATGTTTACTCCATTCACTCTGTTTCATCTGTGAGTTAGTAAAGGATAACACGGGTTCCATGTAAAGTTTTAATGCCATGTCCCTGTGAAGCTGAGCTGACCTGTCTATTGTATCCAGAAACAAGTAATGTTTCCCTCTGACCACCAACCCTTGACCATCAGCTCCTGTTTCATTCAGAGCCTCTCCCACACCAAGGTTATCATCTACAACAAGACGTCTGTGAACCATCAACTCCATACAACCATCCTGTATACTACTGCCTCCCTGGCTACGATCAGTCAGCACTGTTAACAGAATATCCCTCTTTGCATCTTCCAGATAAATCCTACTGTTAACAGGAAAATAATTTCCAGCAACTGGTTCTGAATTGTTGAAGTCCCATGTTGGTCTGTAATTCCTTTTCCTCTGAAGTATCTCCCGACCATTAGCATCTGTATAGAATGTTGCTTCTGTTTTAAGATCACTACAGAATTTAGAGATGACTTCTCGACCGATTCCATCTTGAGTAGGTATTGGTCCTACTGTCCATTCTGTCTCCAGATATTGGGCATCATTGTACAGTCTTGTTACCATTGATACCCATGGGCTAAATTGCTGGTGCACTTCTTGAACAAGCTGTCCATGTAAATAATTTGATTGAACTTGAAAGAGATTCTCAAAGTCAAATGGAGCTGTTTGGTTAGGTCTGAAAATGTAAGCACCAGACCCCTCAAATTTTGGAACTGTAGTGTTACCAAAATGACTTGTGTAGTACTGCATATGATGGTCAACTTGTGCACTCACACCACTTTGTAAATTCTTAATCATCTTCAAATTTCCAGTTGCACCATCAAATGTTACAGCAATGTAGGTATTATTCATTGATATGTCTTTATTAGATGTAGGGTATTGCTGTTTAGTTTCTTGGTTTTTATCCTTAACTGCGGTTGACCTTACAAAATATGTGCTATAACCTAGAGGTGGTAACAGAACTTGGAAGACTATGTTGTTCTCACCAATAGAACCTTTCCTCTCTGGAATCCTCTTTGTCTCCTTTGAGATGGGAACAATCTGTGATGTGACTACCTTGCCAAGTGGATCAGTTACTGTGCAAGCTTTCAATGTTGTTGGAATGCTAATATAATGGGAAACTTTCCTTGCTAATGGATTATAGATGGTCACAGTGAAATGCTTGTTCTCTTCTGTGATACTGCATTTGCTGATGTTCAGTAGATTACAGAATTGTTGATCAGGGAGAGGAACACTTTGATCTATCGGTGAAATTAATTTGTATGCATCATTAATGATATTCTGGCAAGCATTTGTTCCCACAAAGAGTCTGAGTGCATAATCATCAGCTACTGCTTGTTTTTCTGTACCAGACACTGCATCATGATGCTGAGCAACTCCCATAGCTTCCTTCATTATCTGAATCCCATTCCTGTTACTTGTGCCCGAAAAGGAGGAAAATACATTGAAGTGTTTGCATGCTTGTAAAAATTGTTGCTGTGCCTAACATAGCGTTTGAGGGCTGGTCTGCTGGTGAAGTATCCAGACCAGAATCCATGGGGTATATGTGCATAGGGAAAGAAATCGTCTTGTTTTGTTGGCCATGTCAAATTGGCTTTGTTCAGCTGATATAAATAGCAAGATGGTGTAGAGTACAAAAGGTTGATATTGCCTCCATGCTTCTGTTCATTGTTGACATAACGTATTAATTTATCGAGATTTTTATACCACATGTTAGCATTCTGGTAGTTGAAGTCACTCCCCATGGTCATAATAAGATGTTTCGTTGCATAGCTCTCCGCCTGAGTACGAGTAGCATTTATAAATTCTGCAACCTTTTGTGGTACATTGTAATCATGAAGGTTGGGGTCGTCCATAATTGGGTCATCACGACATGTAACATCAAAGCAGAATCCTTTTGGGGGATTATACCCATTGAACAGTACACCAGTAAATAAATCACTCTGACTTCCAAGATTTTTAGGACTTCCTTGCCAGATCATCTCCATTGTTTTTGTGTTCATCCTTTTTGCCTTATCCTGATAATCCAGTCTTCCAAAGAACAGTCCATCAAATCCCATTCTAGCAAACAGAGAGGCATGTTCTCTACTGTGACCAAAAGGATCTATCTGCCAAGCTACTCTTGGTCTACCACACTCACCAAAATTGTCCTTAAGGAATTGAAAGCCCAGTGTATGTTCATCAATTATAGCATTATAATGTGTAGTGGCTTCATCATCCATTGACCATCCACCTAAAATAAACTCAAGCCGTCCTTCATCAACAAGTTTCTTTACTGACAGCTTCATTTGCTGGGACTGTTCCTTCCACCACCTAGAGAAAAATCCAATTTCCACATAGATAAACCTCTTATTTGGATCTTTCATCAGTTCTTGTACCACAGAATCGAGGATGTACTGCACACCAGCCACTTGTATATAGTTCTTATCACCATAGAAGTACTGATCTACCGTCTTTAGCCATCCTACGTCATCATGGGTATGGGGAACCAGATGTACATTGATCATACCTTCCTTCACTGGATTACAACTCTGGTAGCCACATTGCTGGGTTGTGGGGACGTTGATAATAGCTGTAAGGACCACAATGACAAATATACGTGCAATTCTCCTCATCTTTATAGGTATTGGGTCTCACACCTCATTCTGAAATCAGATAGAGCTTAATGTAATGTCACATGATTCTAAAATTGCAATATCAATTACATCCGTTCACTTATTATATACTGTTCATTCATTCATTTGATTTTTTGCGGGCAACCAATTTGTATTTTGGCAGAAAGAGACAAAAAGGGAACATAGTTACATGCTGTGGTAATCTTGAATGAGTATATATTGATTGTTTTCCTTTATCATTTAAAATATAGATATTTTGCGAAGTCTTAAATTAGACCTTCCATGCCAGAGCTAACTGCGCTATGGTAAAACATGAAAACCACTATAATATAAAATGCACAAACAGTATCATGAAAATGTGTGCACTACATGTAAATTATCTTCCGAATTTCAAATTAAACTTGCAAAGAAAAACAATGTACACTCCTGTTAACACAGTTATAATGCATACAACACTATGAAAATAGCAATCCAAGGAATGCTTGTGTGGCCTGCGAAGCGGTTTGATTATTATTCTAGAAAGTCAATCAAATTATTGGTATCAGTAGAAAAGTCTTGTCAAATGAAATTCATTTGAAATATCAGACCTCTTAATTACAAATTAAAAGTTATGGTCATTCTCAAATTTTCAGAACAGAGTGTCAATCATCTAGGTCAAGGTCACTACGTAAAAATTGGTAACAAAAAGGTCTCATCATAAGAAATATTAAAGACCTATCAATTACCAATTAAAAGATATAATTATACAACCTTAGATAAGAAGGTCAAATAGCTAGGTCAAGGTCAAAGGGGAAAAAATTATAGTATGTGTAGAATGGCATTGTTACAAGGAAAATACATGTGAAATATCAAAGCCCTATTACCTACCAATCAAAAGATATAGCCAATATTACTTTTCTTGAAAAGTAGATCAAATATCTAGATCAAGGTCAAAAGGTAAAAATATTATGGTCTGTGTAGAAGAATCTTGTCACAAGGAATACACATGTGAAATACCAAAGCCCTTTCACTTACCAATCAAATGATATATCCATTCTTAATTTTTTTTGAAAAGTAGGTCAAATATAAAGGTCAAGGTCAATAGGTCAAAAATTATGGTATGTGTAGGAAGGTCTGGTCACACGGAATACACATGTGAAATATCAAAGCCCTATCACTTACCAATCAAAAGATATAGTGAATCTTATCTTTTTTTCAAAAGTAGGTCAAATATCGAGGTCAAGGTCACAATGTCAAAAATTATGGTATGTGTTGAAAGGTCTTGCCATAAGGATTGCACATGTGAAATATTTAAGTCCTAACACTTACCAATCAAAAGATATATCCATTTGTAATTTTTTTGAAAAGTAGGTCAAATATGTAGGTCAAGGTCACTAGGTCAAAAATTATGGTATGTGTAGGAAGGTCTTGTCACAAGGAATACACATGTGAAATATCAAAGCCCTATCACTTACCAATCAAAAGTTATGGGCTGTGACACCCAAAGTGTGACAGACAGACAGACGGACAGACGGACGGACGGACAGACGGACAAAGTGATCCCTAAGTGTCGCTATGCTTCGCAGGCGACACAAAAACTATCCTAAAAATAACAGTGGATACCCTAGAAAATCACTGGCTGATGGCTGGACAGATAAATCAAATGACTGTTAGCTCTGTGTATAAGGGTATACTATAATTTTTGGTACCTATTTTTTTAACTTAAGGTTAGGCTGCTTATGGCCAATAGAATTTTGAAAAACACAGTGGTAACTATATGGGGACTGTTACTTGTACCATGCAGTGCCAAAAAAATAAATACATAAGTAAAATCAAGGTCACTGTATGTGGTAGTGTGTATTTTTAATAATTATTAATATTTTTGCTAACTTTAGTTTTCCTATTTAGAATCTATTTAGACTTTGTAAATTATTTATTTTCTTTTTTGCGCAACTTAATTATTTTCCAATTCATAATTTCCCGCCTTTTTCTTACTTTGAAGTCTCGCTGTACGTTACCGGTCATTTAAATTTCATTGGTCACTTTAATTGTTTTACCTATTCCTTTGTTATATTTGAACTACCTGGCGGAGAGTAAACACCATGATTGTATTGTTGATTCCACTATTTTCCATACTTTTGAGATCGACTATGTAAATTGTAAGTACTTATGATTTATATTTATTAGCATTATATCATACGATCTTTTTGATGTATTTTACGTGATTTTATTAATTATTGACCACTTAGCTCGAACCTCCATTCCCCGTTGAGAATAGATTTGTAATGAATTATTTTGAGAGAATATTTCCATAAATTCTTCTATTTTATATTTTTATAATTCCCGTAAACGTAATATGAATTCCCGCTATACGGATCCTGAATTATTTGTATTTTACCATAAATGAATTCTATGGAGTATTAGAATTATTCCTATCCTTAGTTGTATTATTATTTATTTAGGTCTGTCCAGAGTCTTCTGTATGTAGTCTGTACGTACGTCAGTCGTCACATCCATATGTCTGGTCCTGTTGAATTAACAGGTATTATTATTATTATTGTCATTATTTTCTATGTCGTATTGATTATAAAATGTATTGTGATTGATATTGCTTGAATAGATTATGAATGTAATTCTATTTTTCCAATTTATATATTTTTGCTACTACGATTACGATGTAATGTATGATGATTGAAATATTTTTGATACTGGTGTAAGAGAGATAACTCTTATATTTTTGAAGACTAGAATCAGATCGAAGTTATATTTTTTTAAAGTAATGAAATGAAATGATTTAAATTAATTTACTTATTGAATTATCTATTGTAAATTTATCCAAAGTATTTATGATTGTTATTGTACTTTGTAGGTTCCCATGCATACATTCACCGTTTTGAATAAATGTCAGTGAAACCGATCATCAGACTGAGTGTGTTTTATTGTATTGAACCAGGCCAGAAGTCGGACTTCTCTACTTGACTCTCTGCTACAAAATGGCGCCCACGTAGGGACTTCTGGTGCCATCCTGGAAGGATTTCTGATGATTTGTAACCTCTGGAAGACGAGAAACATTATTTCCGGATTTCGAGCTGTGAATGATGTCCGTTTTGGGTTCCGTATCGCACCGACCGGAAATACCTTTGACGAAGTGAAAGTGTCGATTCTCGATTTGCCATTGACTATATTTTCGCGATTTACCGGTCGCACAGACATTTGAAATAAACTTTTAAGGTAACATTAACATTCTTGTGTCCTGTTTGATTTGACATTCACGCCATTCCCTGTGAAACCCTGTTTTTCGTGGTGAAAACTTTGACTTTAGTGTATCAGCTGTTCGTCATCTATCCTACCTGTCTACTCGGAGACAATTTATTTGGACTGAGATATTTTGCCATTACTCATGATCATATTTACTTACCTGAATGACATTTGATGCATTTATTTATTGATTTATTGCATAGTTACCTCTCATTCTATGAACATTTAGTACTTGTGGTAGATAGACAATATTGATATGATGTTTACACTTGTACATGCAGGTATACTATACTAGTCATATTGATTCATATGATTTAATCATTTTGTCTGAATGCGTATTATCATTCGGTATATTTTTACACTCGTATTGTTCACCATGTCTACCGGTAAACCTGAATTTTCCTCGGAAGACATAAAAGGTATAGTTACTTACTTTAAGGAGTTAGGTTTGAAACCTGAACTACAATCATCTGCAGAATTTCAAGATTCTCTTGTTAAGTATGTCACCGATCTGCAACAGGTAAAGACTGACCCGGACACAGAGGCAGGCGATACTAATGCCAACTCAGGACAGGGTGCTACAGGTACCGGTAAACAGAAGACCCCATCATATTTTCCAAAGATATCTACTTTCTCTGGTGAAGGTAAGCAGGACGTCGCCTTTGAAGTTTGGAAGTATGAGGTCCAGTGTTTGGTAAATGATGGTTTTAACGAAGCAACTATATCCCTTGCCATCCGTCGCTCATTACGAGGGGAGGCTAGTGCCTGTGCTATGCGTCTAGGAGCTGGTGCCAAGGTAGCTGACATTATTAAAGCCCTTAATGATGTATTTGGTTCACTGGAACGTGGTGAGAGCATCATGGAACAATTTTATAGTGCTCATCAGAAGAAGGATGAAGATTCCATGAAGTGGGGATGTAGGATAGAGGAAATCATGCGGAAAGCCGTAGAAAAGGGGTTAGTACCTAAAGCAGATAACCGCATAAAATTACGTGAAAGGTACTGGAGTGGTTTATGCCAGTGGCTCAAAGACATTACTGGGCATAAATTTGACACAATCCAGGATTTTGAGCAACTCCGCAGAGAGGTACGACTCATTGAGAAGGACCATGAGAAGAAATCTACACCTCATATGGTTATGGCTTCTACCTCAGATGAATCTTCACCAAACTCGGATATGGCTGAACTAAAGGGTATTATCAACCAATTAGCCACAAAGGTTGATGGTATACAGCAACAACAAGAGCAGCTAGTTAGTCGTTATCAGCATCCTAGGGGTAATGGTCAACGTAACTATCGTAGTAGAGGTCAAGGTCAACACAACCAGTATCCAAGTTTTCAACGACAAGGTCAAGGTCAAGGATACAATCAGCAGTTCCAGTCCCGTCAACAATTTGGACAGCCCCATCAGCAACCTGTACAGCAATCACTAGGTCAAGGTCAAGCAGCCTATCCTCAGCAAGTTGGTTACTATGGCAACAGTGACACAGCTTCCTATGAAGAACCAACATGTTTTCGATGTGGTCAAAAGGGTCACCTTCAGAGAGGCTGCCGTGTACTACTTGATCATTCCAAGCGTGGAAGGCAGTTAAACTTCAACAGTCCTGGGTCAAGGGGCAGACGCTAGGGCGACAAAGCAGGGAGAGCTCCAAGAGGGATATTGAATTAGTTGGCCAATCTACTGAAGTTACAGTTACTATAGAGGGAAATGAGATTCCAGCATTATTGGACACAGGGTCAACTATTTCTACTATTAGTCACCATTTTTACACTACTTACCTTAGTCACCTAGATTTACATCCTCTCACAGATATTTTAAATGTGGAATGCGCCAATGGTGAAATGTTACCATATTATGGTTATATCGAGGTCAAAGTTCAAGGACAAGGATTACCTTGCGATCAAAGTACACCTTACTTATTTCTCATAGTACCCGATAGTACCTACAATAAAACAGTTCCCGTCCTTTTAGGTACTAATGTACTTTGTCATATTATGGATGATATAAAGGAACAATATGGCCATCAATTCCTACAACGAGCCAATTTATATACACCTTGGTATTTGGCATTTAGGACAGTTATTCTGAGAGATAAGGCTCTACAGCGCTCCAACAACAGGTTAGCCATTGTGAAGTGTGCATCAACCAAGCCTATTATTATACCTCCAAACAGCAGTGTACAAATTGATGGATACCTAGACAAAGTGGTCCCATATACCAGTACACCAGCAATTCTCCATATGACTCCTTACTCAGTACTCACGGAGAATTTGGATCTTTCACCTTCCTTAATACAGTATGATCCTCACACCAAGGACCCAGTGGTAGTCACCATAGACAACATTACTACTGCAACTGTAAATGTACAGCCCAGAGCAGTTCTATGTGAACTACAGCCTGTAACCATAGAACACGAGGTTCCTATTGTGAAGAATGACTCGCCTAGTCCTACTAGTGTTCTTGACTCTACTAATATTGAAAGGGATGGTATCACTAGTGAGCAGTATGAGGCTGGTTGTCATCTTTTGAGGCAATTTGAAGATGTTTTCTCCAAATCACCTACCGATATAGGTCACACCGACATGGTACAACACCGTATTGAACTCCATGACGATCGACCCTTCAAGCAGCGTGCTAGAACCATTCCTCCAGCCATGTTCACTGAAGTAAAGGAACACTTACAACAACTGCTTGACGCTGGCATTATCCGAAAATCACAGTCACCATGGTCGAGTAATGTCGTGTTATGTAGGAAGAAAAACGGAGAACTACGAATGTGCGTCGACTATCGCCAGTTAAACCAGCGCACTAAGAAGGACTCATATGCCTTGCCTAGAGTCGAAGACATACTTGCAGCCCTCGGTGGAAATCGCTACTTTACCATACTAGATATGAAAAGCGGTTATCACCAAATAGAGTTACATCCGGATCATAAGGAGCGATCTGCTTTTACTGTGGGGCCCTTAGGCTTCTTTGAGTACCACCGTCTACCATTCGGCTTGGTAAATGCGCCGGCCACATATCAACGCTTGATGGAGCGAGTATTTGATGGTCTACACCTCCATATATGTTACATATTCTTAGACGATGTTTTAATCTTTTCAAAGACGTTCGAGGAACATTTAGAACGCTTAGAACAGGTGTTAGAACGTTTGCGTTCCGTCAATTTGAAATTAGCGCCCAAAAAGTGTGAATTTTTCAGAGGAAAAGTCAAATACGTTGGTAACCTTGTATCTGAAAGAGGTATTGAACCGGATCCCGCAAAGATTGACAAGGTTAAGAACTGGCCCAAACCTCGCAACTCGGATGAAGTCCGACAGTTTTTAGGATTTGTGGGGTACTATAGACGTTTTATTAAAGGATTCTCGTCTATTGCCAGACCACTCAATGATCTACTCCCACCCACACGCACTAAGAAAGGTGTGCGGACCAAGAAGCCGACGACTGAGTGGAAATGGGAACAGGAACAAGAAGATTCCTTTAACGCTTTACGTGAGAAGTTAGTGACATACCCAGTTCTCGGTTACCCAGATTTTAACTTACCGTTTGAATTGCATTGTGACGCTTCCATGAGCAGCTTAGGTGCCGTGTTGTACCAGACGCAAGATGGTGTACAACGTGTCATTGCGTATGCCAGTCGCAGTTTGACCAAAAGCGAACGCAACTATCCCGTTCACAAACTTGAGTTTCTGGCTATGAAATGGGCCATCACGGACAAATTTTATGATTTTCTGTACGGAAACAAATTTGCTGTTTTTACGGACAACAATCCGTTGACTTACGTTCTGACAACCGCAAAATTGGATGCAACGGGTCAACGTTGGATTGCGGCGTTAGCTCCTTTTAACTTCAGTATAACTTACCGTAATGGTCGTAAAAATATTGACGCTGACGCTTTGTCCCGTATTCCTCTACGTATTAACCCAGAATCTGTACAGAGTATTTGCCAGTCTGTTACTACTCCTACCTCTGAGAATGTACTTACTGATGACGTCATCGATCAACAGATTTCAGACATTGGTACAGATATTGACTTACAGACAGCTCAGGAACAAGATCCTGTCATTAGCTTTTGGAGGAATTGTGTCACTGATAAATTCAAACCTTTGAAACAGAACCTTCCATATGAGCAAAGGTCTCAACATTTGCTTCTGTTCAGGAATTTTGACCGTCTTTCCATAAAGAATGGATTGTTAGTGAGGGAGAACAGTAACGATAACTCCTCTGGACCACAAGTTATCTTACCGTATAGCTGTAGAGACATTGCCATGAAGTATGCGCATGACAACATCGGCCATCCCGGTAGGGATAAAACTTTCCACCTTATCCACGATCGCTTCCTCTGGAGTGGAATGTCCGTTGACGTTAGTGACTATGTTAGTCATTGTAAGAGATGTCTTTTGTATAAAACACGACCTGAGAGAGCACCATTGACTAGCATTCATACTTACCATCCTATGGAACTCATTTGTATTGATTACCTTACCTTAGAACCATCCAAGGGAAACATCTCCAATATACTTGTCATCACGGACCATTTTACGCGTTATGCCCAGGCGATCCCTACTAAAAATCAGACAGCCCGAACAACAGCCGAAGCTTTATTTAAACATTTTATCGTTCATTATGGCATCCCTGGAAAGATCCACAGCGACCAAGGTGCGCAATTTGAGAGTAAAGTCATCGCAGAGTTATGCAACATCTTAGATATCCGAAAATCCCGAAGCTCACCGTATCACCCAATGGGCAACGGAGCCTGTGAGCGGTTCAACCGTACTCTTATCGGCATGTTAGGGACCTTAGAGAAAGAACAAAAGGCCGATTGGAAAACCTATGTTGCACCTTTAGTACATGCGTATAACAGCATGCGACAGGAATCAACCGGATATCCACCCTTTTACCTCATGTTCGGACGATATCCACGATTACCTATTGACTTAGCATTTGGTCTCGACCGTGTGAGGGAATCTCCGAAAGAACCGAGATCTAAATATGTGGAAACGGTTCGTCGCAAACTGGAAAAGGCTTACGAGATGGCTCGAAGTTCGTCGGAAAGAGCGAAAGAACGCCAGAAAGATTTCTACTACATCAAAGCCAAAGGCGCTGTCATCGATATTGGCGACGAAGTCCTCGTGAAAATTGTTTCCTTCGACGGCAAACATAAATTGAGCAACAAATGGGAGGATCATACCTACCTCGTTTTAGACAAACCAAACAGAGATATTCCTGTTTATGTAGTTCAGCGAAAAGACGGACAGGGAAGAAAACGCACACTACATCGGAATTTACTTCTACCTTTACGATCTAGAGTTGAAGCACCCAGAATTATACCTACCATCCATCCTAAACCCGCACCCCGGAAGTCGAAGCCGGAACCGGAAGTCACTCAACGCGCAACTACACAGCGTGCGAGAAGAGGACCTCCGAGAACCGAAATTGAATCGAGTAGTGATTCCGAGAATGATTACACAGGCGAGTACTTACACATAGAGAGTACGAGGCCACCGTCTGTCGAATCTCACATATTTGATGCTGCAGCTGATAGAGAGGGAACAGATACCAACATTGGTGATGGACCTGATCCCACTCATAGGATTGAATCTTCCCGTCGTGAACAACCTGATTCTGACGACGACACTCTCGACGAGAATCCCGTCGACGATATTCGTGTGTCCCAGCGTCATCCAGATGACGAGAGAAGTGAAGATGATGAGGCAGAAGATGATGATACGGGTTTAGATGTCCAAACTAGAAAATCCAGTAGAACCACCCGGAGACCACTGTGGATGAACAGTGGGGATTTCATTCTTCAACAGAGTGTTATACCCGACTGGAAATTAAGAGCCGATTACTTACAGAATTTAGTGAAATCGGGTGTTTTGCGAAATTCCGATACAATTACCGCTACGCTCATGAAAATTATAGCCGACAAATAGACAATTGTCACTGACATATTCTGTGTGCGTGACCTTGAAATAAATTTGCATATTATTCCATTTTGCTATATGTTTCATTTTTATATTCCCCTTACTCTTCGTATTCATTATTTACATGTATTTTGATACATTTTCATCATGGTTTCATGTATTGTGATACAGATTTTTGTCACATATTGTATGACTACGGTTTTTGCTATTTTCGTATTGTATTTGAATGACGAGGACGTCATTTTCATGTCGGGGGGAGTATGTGGTAGTGTGTATTTTTAATAATTATTAATATTTTTGCTAACTTTAGTTTTCCTATTTAGAATCTATTTAGACTTTGTAAATTATTTATTTTCTTTTTTGCGCAACTTAATTATTTTCCAATTCATAATTTCCCGCCTTTTTCTTACTTTGAAGTCTCGCTGTACGTTACCGGTCATTTAAATTTCATTGGTCACTTTAATTGTTTTACCTATTCCTTTGTTATATTTGAACTACCTGGCGGAGAGTAAACACCATGATTGTATTGTTGATTCCACTATTTTCCATACTTTTGAGATCGACTATGTAAATTGTAAGTACTTATGATTTATATTTATTAGCATTATATCATACGATCTTTTTGATGTATTTTACGTGATTTTATTAATTATTGACCACTTAGCTCGAACCTCCATTCCCCGTTGAGAATAGATTTGTAATGAATTATTTTGAGAGAATATTTCCATAAATTCTTCTATTTTATATTTTTATAATTCCCGTAAACTTAATATGAATTCCCGCTATACGGATCCTGAATTATTTGTATTTTACCATAAATGAATTCTATGGAGTATTAGAATTATTCCTATCCTTAGTTGTATTATTATTTATTTAGGTCTGTCCAGAGTCTTCTGTATGTAGTCTGTACGTACGTCAGTCGTCACATCCATATGTCTGGTCCTGTTGAATTAACAGGTATTATTATTATTATTGTCATTATTTTCTATGTCGTATTGATTATAAAATGTATTGTGATTGATATTGCTTGAATAGATTATGAATGTAATTCTATTTTTCCAATTTATATATTTTTGCTACTACGATTACGATGTAATGTATGATGATTGAAATATTTTTGATACTGGTGTAAGAGAGATAACTCTTATATTTTTGAAGACTAGAATCAGATCGAAGTTATATTTTTTTAAAGTAATGAAATGAAATGATTTAAATTAATTTATTTATTGAATTATCTATTGTAAATTTATCCAATGTATTTATGATTGTTATTGTACTTTGTAGGTTCCCATGCATACATTCACCGTTTTGAATAAATGTCAGTGAAACCGATCATCAGACTGAGTGTGTTTTATTGTATTGAACCAGGCCAGAAGTCGGACTTCTCTACTTGACTCTCTGCTTTTATTACATGTACATACATATATATACCGGAACATGTATAATTATATCCTTCATGGATTTTAATGTTATTCCACTTGAATGATTGGAAAACTCTACTGGTGTACACAATATGCCATGAAATTGTATATATATAGTACATGTATACACTGCCATCCATAAATAATTATACAAACAAGGAAATCATTCTAAATTCTCTATTACTTTAATCCTAATTTTCCATTCTGAACCTGAAAGATTCATGATAAGTGGATTCTAATAATTCAAAATTATGAATTGTGATAAAGAAAATATAAATAGAAACTTTTTTCATCCGCACAGTTTTTTTTTTCAAAAATTGTCATTTTTATATAAAAAGGAAGGAAAATTCAAAAATGCAAATATTTGGGCCAACTTTGTTTCTAATGAATTCTATAAGGTTCATCTTCAGAATTATACTCAAAGGATTCCGTCTTTTCGATTTTACAGTCCTACATTCGATTTGTGTAGGTATCTGACGTAAAAGCATTGTGACATCATTAAATTCCTTTGAAAACATCATATATGTAACCCTGTTTCCCTGTATTTCATGCTGGTTTCCATAAAATTTGATGAGGTCACAATGCGTTGACGTCAGATACCTGCACAAATGGGAAGTAACTCTGTATTTCGAAAAGACCGAATTCAAAACTGTGCATTTTTTAACAGCAACTTGAACAGAAATGGTGTATACTAATTTATGGATGGCAGTGTAGATTATCAGTTATGTGAAGGTAAGAAAGCACTAAATGGATAGAAGTTTGATGCATTTAACAATGTCATATTTTCACAAACTTTGTATATCTACAAATGTAATGCACAACCATGAGAGGAAAAATTGAAGTTTATTTTATACATTGTATCTCAATGCAAAACCATAAGTCAGCATTAAAATTGAAATTTACTTTTACATGTATTTCATAATAATACTGTATCAGAATGTAGTCAGTAATGCTATAGTCTGAACACATATCTTAGTGGATTTCAAATCATCCTGTATATCAATATCTTTCTTAGTTGATAGGAAAAATCTGAATTTTTTAGTTGAGGAAAAATGCAACAAAATTTTATATGGGTTTAATAATAATATAATTTTATATACTTTATCAGAGGTATATATCTGATTGTAATTCAGACCAAAAGAAATCTTGGGTAAGAGTTATTTTATTGTCTTTCAGTGTGTGGTGGGGAGGGTGGGGCTCCTTTAAAACTAAGACTAGATTAAGAGGAACAATTATTCCCCTCCCTAAGATCTTTAATAATAATCTTTGTGTCTTTGACCTCCAATCAATTGTGTTTTACTAAGGTAGGACAAACAATTTAGGAAAAAAAAATTATTTGCACTTTAATACAAGTACATTGTATAATTAAGAAATAAAAAATGACAAGCCGGGCTCTATTGTCTCATAATGCCCGAGCGTCCTCAGCCAATCACATTTATTACCGAGCCGCGTCAGCGGCGAGGTGATAAATGTGATTGGCTGAGGACGAGAGGGCATTATGAGGCAATAGAGCCCGGCTTGTCATTTTTTATTTCTATTCTAATGATGACCAAACTTAGACCTTTCAATTCTTGGTAAAAACCAGTTCCTGCCGGTTTATCTGCTTTCAGAAAATGGGTAGGCGTGGCTTATTGCTATATTGCCTATATTGGAGAATAGAGCCCGGCTCGCGTCTGTTGTCTTAATAGGGAAAAAGAATCAAGTCATATTAGAATTATAATTAAACTAGGCTATGTGCATCATGATTGCCAAAGAGACGGAATTATTAATCAGCAGGGCTCGAAATTCGCGGTCGTCCGATCGTCAAAAACAACCTACTTACCTGTTGGACGACCTAGAATTGAGACCAATTCGTCCGACTGACGACCTATTTTCAGACATTCAATGTATGCTTACTTCGATGAAATTATGAATAAACATTTTAAATCATCTTTGTTTTAAGTCAGAATCAGACAAACTAGGAGTTTTCAGATAGCAGACTTCACGATCGGTTAAAAGTTTTCGTACGACGGTCCGTTATCAGCCCGAATTTTATAATTCGGCTGTTAATTTACTGCATGATAAATCGGTATTTTTACAGTGATGTAGATATATATTCAAGGTGTTGAACCACCTAAAAAGAAAACAATAAGGTCCATTCTCTTATACAGAGTAACTTCCCCGGAATATTTGGCAGTGTTTTATTTGATTTCTGTTTTGGCACATAGCACATAACGGGATTGATACGGGTTTTGCTGAGAAGCAGGAGATGCTTACTGTCTCCGGTCACCTGATCTCATCTCCAAATGAATTAAGCTTTTTTCTTTTTCGCAAGGAGAGAATGTGTTAACAGAGCAGAAGGAAGACTTAGAAACAGATGCATCTGAAGATGACTCTGATGATATGATGATTTAAATGAGGAATTTGTTGAAAAAGAAATTGAATTCATGTAAAATGTTCAAATTAGTGGAATTATAGAATGACACCTTAGTTTTTCAGTTCAATGATTTCGGGCAAGTAAAAATGGTGTCGGGCAACCTGATATTCAAAGCAGGTTGCCCGAATGACAACCAAAGATTTTCACGAGTTTCAAGGCCTGAATCAGTATGTGTACTTTACCGGTAATATGATTTTACATATATCAAGGCAGTGGCTCCGGATACGAATGTCCGTACCTTAATTTAGACCTGTATATCCACGTACAAACAAGTTTCTGATTGGTCTATAACAATCACGTGACTCGGATCATGCTTTTATATTGTAGAAAAATAAGTTCTTTTTCTATAAAAAGATCAAGGTTCATATGAGTTTCTACTTCATACTCATTGATTTAGCAACCAGAACAAAAAGCCCATTGTGCTCTCAAATTGTGATCACGGATCAGTACAAGTTCAAATTGTCAGGTGGCCATCGGCAGCCCGTCGTATCGTATGAGCGAAAGTTGAAGGTTTTTGAAAGTTTTGAGAAGAAAATATGTAGCTGTAAAGTTCTGTGTCTTCTTTTTTTTTACTTTTCAGAATATGTTTCAAAAAAGATACGACTTCGAAGCAATTGTTGCCTTGAAAAAAAAACCCTGGCCAACATTTGAAGTTCAAGTTATATCCATATCTCGTAATCATTTGCTTGTGCGTACATGGAGACCCAGCTCTACAGATATGAATGTTCGTATCCACTGCCTTTCATCAATGCCACTACAGTATTCATTGCCGTAAAGCCCTTACATACCAATTATTCCTAGTGTGCTAATGTGCAAATAAATTGCCGTAATCATTGTCAGTAATCAATAAATTATCTTAATTCTAATAATTAACCATGATAATCTTAAGGGACACAAAAGGTGAAATTGACTCTCTGTCAGATACCCCCTTCCCCTTTCCCGTCACATTAACAAATGAATGTGACATTACCTTAGTCCGAATTGCAGACCTACGACGGTGATATCTGTTTTTCGTCTTTGGTCTGACTGCTATGCATAGGCAAAACTTGAGAATTTCGGTGGGGAAAAAATTTCGGCAAGTTCTCCTTTTTTGACTAATTCCAGTCTCTTCAACCAAAAAATAAGTCACCCAGTCATCCCGCCCCTAATAAGTTCCCTCTAGGCCTGGTTTCACCTCTGTGCGCATGACAAAATATCCTCGATCAGAGGAAAATCGGAAGAGAAGAAGAGGTGAAACCAGGCTTAGAGGGGATTTTTTAGGGGCAGGAGGACTGGGTGAGTTGTTTTTTGGTTAAGGAGACTGGAATTCGTGAATAAAAAGGATGAATTGCCAATTTTTTTTTCGCACCGAAATTCTCAAGTTTTGCCTATGCATAGCAGTCAGACCGAAGACGAAAAAACAAGTACTTAACACCGTCGTAGGTCTGCATCGGACTAACATTACCTAATCATTTAAAACTGTCAGTATAAACATAACACACCAGAGATAATATGAATTCTTTAAAAAATATTCCGTCTTCACAAGGCGTACTTGCATGTGACCAAATCACATGACAGTTTGTTTACGTTTTACGTCGAACTGGTAAACAAAGAATCAGGGACGTATATGTAACTGATTTATAAGTAAAAATAAACAAAGTAATGATAAATTATGACCAACCTTATTGGAAATATCACTTAAACTGTAATTAATCTACTCTCTGTTGTTCTGAACTTCACGATCTACTACTTTCACTTTTGTTTGTGTCTTGGTTAAGGTACGGTCACACTTAAACAAGCCTGCAAAGCCTGCAGACGCCTGCAATAAAAAAGTACAAGCCTGCAGGTTTTTGGATGGTTGGATACTATTGATACTTACATGGTTGGATAGGTGATGGTCTCTAGTATTCAGATATGTAATTTTCATTCCGATATTTTATATACTTTATTAGAAAATAAATGATAAACAGTCAGGGGTGCTACTTCAACAAGTAATCAAAAAAAATTACCTTTTCAAGTAACTTTCTAATTTTGCCTTCTAAAATGATTACCTCTAAAAGTAACTCATTTACTTGCAATGTCCATGCAACATATTACTTATACAAGTAATATACATAAATAGAAAGGCAATGGATGGTTTGTAATGATTGTAGCATACACATTTAAAGTTCTCAAGCTTTTAATTGTTATAAGGGCTACTCATATCAGTAATAATTGCTTCAGTAACAGAAATATCAAGGTAAAACCATTCCCTTATAATTACTTGTTTAAGTAATATTTATTGAAAGGGGCTTATCTTTAAATGAAAGGAGTAAAGCTTTAAGCAATTATCGTAATTTATATTTAAATTTTATTTTGAAAAGGAAAGTCTGAATTTACAGGAAAAATTATTGCTATTGGGATGAAAATTCTGTTTAAAAATCTACAAGGTTACAAACTTGCTCAAATTTGCAACTTTTTAAGTGAAATTCAGCTACAATTTCGGCTATCTTTCTTAACTCAAACAGTTTCTTCTGAGAAAGTTATTTCCTTTTGAAAATAATGGAAGTGCTCTTACCTTCTACTGCTGTATTTTCTTACTTGCCATAGGAAATAAGACATTATTTAACTTTTAATGTGAAATCATGGGTACATTTGATATCAGTCAGATAATTACTTGTAGAAGTAATTTTTTAATTACTTGTTGAAGTAGCACCCCTGACTGATAAAGTTGTCTACTTTTTAACGCCTGCTGTACAGCGCCTGCAAACATATGTCACAGGTAGATCAAGCATTGTATACATAGTAATTATCACCTGTCCAGTATGTTTTTATTACTCTTGTTTTCTACATGTTAAATAGATTAATTGTCTTGTATGTTACGTTTCTAGAAAATCATAAATGCATTTTAGCATGATTAAATTGTAACAAAAAAAAAAGGAGGGGGGGGAGAAGAGAACTATAAAGTGGTCATTGAGCACTGTGCAGCCGGGATTTCCTTTTTTTTCACTCAAATACATATTGGTTTACCGTCTGTCTTGGGTTGATAAGTGTACAAAATGATGACTTTGTGTGCGTGTAAAACATGTGAAAGTCTATTGACAGGAAGGATAAAGTTGTCTGTCGGTAGTCCTGCTTAAAAGACTCCGGTATACTGCTAACGCACCGGAGTCTTGTCGTATGACAGGAAAATAGATTTTCACAAATGATTTCAAGAAATTGTGCTCTGCTGGTGGTTGAATCGTCTATGTCAGAAAACAATGGACAAGATAAATATACAACTCATGTATTTCATTTATACAATTAGAGTCAATTTGTATGAGATTTTTGCCTAAAAATTTTCAGTCTCCACAATCCTCTCAGTCTTCTGAGTCTTTGGCAGTAGATCATACGGCATCTAAGTTTTTAGGCCCACATTCTGACTTTTTGGCTGCGGAGACAACCGGAGACGGCATTGTCTTTTTAATGCCTTATCTCTCGGTCTTCAAAAAGATGAAAAAAAAAAGAAATCTTTCATCCGAGTTAAGGTATAGGACTTGCCTTGAAATGATTGAACTCGATCTTTTTACATAGACTCCCACAAACACGACGGACTTGCACTCGTAAGTGGGACAATGGCATACTCGCCTTTGTCCCGCCCGGGAAAAAATTTGTCCCGCATTTTCGACCGAAAAATTGTGTCCCGGCCTGGTCACGGAAAATCCCGATTTTTGGACGTTCCATCACAAAAAAAAAAAATCGGCGTAATATAGATTATTCTGTGTGGTCTTGTCTTTTCTTAAACTTTCATTGTTTTATGTACAGTAATCAGCCGGTTATCGATCTAGAGCTAGTGACCATATTTCGCCGATGACCATATTTCGCCGTTTCATAGTTAATTGCTTCTCGTTGGTTATCGGATTTGTTTGTCAAACTTATTTTTCTATATCCTATCAAATATGATCGTAGCAGTCATGTTTTGATATATTGTGACATCTCCTGCACTCCAATGTTACGAAAATACCACAAAATGATGAAAAATTAATTAAACCACTAAATGTTTAGACGTAAACATCCAAAATTTTTACAAAAATCAAACGAAGAAAACTTTTTATTTGGCATTATCTTTTAGAAGTATTGGCGACGAAAGAGTTCCTGAAAAGAAAGATACAATTTTGTCCGTATTGTGTATAAAATGGATACTTATCAGCAAAAACGGCGAAATATGGTCACCCCCGAAAACATGAGAACGAAATACTTTGACGTTTTATAAGGAAACAATGAAATGAGTAAAATAAATTATTTTTCTAGTATTTCGATCGAGAATGGAGTTAAATTGAATTTAAGCAAAACCAATTATTGAATCGGCCACCAAGTATTGAAAATTCCCAGAAAATATACGAAAAATGCGGCGAAATATGGTCACTTGCTCTATGTTTTGATAGTATATAATAGGTTGGTAAAAGGTCGGCTGTCCCACAAACGTCGCTAAATACATGCATGTAGGCTTTATCTTGTTGGTTTTTTTTTTTGCTCACGAAAAAATTCGATCATTGAATCAAAATTAATAAAGCAATAAATACATGTGTGATACCATTTACATAAGCCAAGATATGAATTCATTTTTATGAGGAGAACATGTAAACAAGATAAAAAAAGAAGAAAATATGGCAACCACGGAACGCTCTAAAGTTATCATAATATGCTCTTTATTATTAACACATAAAAAACTCTCAATACTAATCAAAGTACGTTTGCGTAGTGTCGTTTTTTAATACCCGAGTCGTTAAGTTATCGATTGTGTATTAAGAAAGTTCATTTCAAATTAAAAAGGGTAGACAAGTTTGCTGAAGCGCCACTTATAGGAGTCGTCTACGTATACACACCGGGTAAACGGATTTTACGAACCGGGCAGGATTTTACGAATCGGGCAAATTCGTTCTTGACGTATAAGGGGTGCCGTCAAAAGTACTAGTATATCTCTTTTCTTACACAGCTTGTATCAATGCGAAGACTAGATTCTTCGAGTACACATATTTTTTTATAATGTGTCTTTTGCGTTTCTTTTTACATTTTGAAATTTTTGCGTAATGACGAGATGAAATATTTTTCCTTCTACATTTTCACATAAACATGAAATATTTTCGAGCAGGGATCTTTTGCAATTCATATTATACATGGAATTTCAAGACTGGACATCTGTCAATCTGAATCGAAAAAATATATCATGGGCAACGAAGTATTCATGAGTTAAACGGCATTCTACAGGACAGGGGTATTCGAAAATGGATTTTACGAATGCGGGCAAGTAAGGAAAATGGATTTTACGAACGCGGGCACTGGATTTTACGAACACGCTTTACAAAACACATAATTTCCCATTTTTACTGTAGTGAAAGGGAAAATAGCATTCTACACATGACTTACACGCATAACTTAATGCATAGGAAAAGAAGAGATCAACAGGAAATCTTTCAAAACACCAAAGCGAAAATTTGGGTTTGAGAGTCTGATGATCATGATAATCTTTTGAAAAAATGACAATATAATTTATATAATATAAATATAATATAAATATAATATCACATCGCATATTAGGAACGAATACTCTTTTTATTTAAGATTGGAATAAGCGATACTATCATACATGTGCCCCTTTTGTTTTCATAAGAAATTACTCTTAATATTAAGGAACTGCAAAAATTTAGGTCGTTGGGTCTGGAAACATATTCATACATTTACATGTACGATATATAGCAGAGAGTTCTACCTTTTTAAATAATCATTCAAACAATCCAATATACTTCAAATCGTGGTAATTGCTATGAAAACAATACAGGTAATATTATCTGCAGGCATGATAATTGTTATGAAAACAACACTGTCCATGTATACTATGTACAGTGAAGGTAATCTTATCTGCAGGCGTAAAACTAACCAGTCTTTAAACTCAAGTTTCTTCTAGAAATGTCATCAAATCATTATAAAAATTATATATCTGAATACTACAGACCATCACCTATCCAACAATGTAAGTATCAATAGTATACGACCATCCAAAAACCTGCAGGCTTGTACTTTTTATTGCAGGCGTCTGCAGGCTTTGCAGGCTTGTTTAAGTGGTACCCGTTAAGGTAAGCCATATTGCATTGAAATTAATTCGATCAGAAGACTTTCGACAAGATCGCGTTGTATGTAGCCATGCGAGTAGCCAGATTCCTTTTCAAGCGGAAGCACTTGCAGACAAGGAGTTTCAGGACATATTTTAGGCACCAATGGATTTGGGCGAAGCCCTTGTGATGATTCATGGGGCGAAGCCCCGGAAACTAATAGATTTTGTACACTTTTTATGGACAATTGTTTTCTACGTTATAAATTTACCCTTTTTTATGCTTTTTTTGTCCATAAGTTTTGCTTAATGAGTTTACTTGTGTATACGATATTATTTAAACATAAGCTACGACTTCGATAATGATTCAACTTAGTCTCTCTTTCTCTTCCTTTTTTTCCCCAAAACGACATGATGTCACAGAAGCTGGCGCTGCCTACGCCTGGTTACGTGTCTGGTAGCAACTCTTGCCATAGAAATGACCGAAGATACATTGCTATCTTTGGATGTCTTTTGTGTCTAACACATTCGTTTGAATAATTATATCCAACAATATACATTTAATAGAAGAGTAAAAAAAAATCATGCATCACTTTTATTTCATTTGTGATACAAATTTAGAGTGAGGGACCATACTTCGCCGGTAACTATATGTTGCCATTTCATAGTTAATTGCTTCTCATTGGTAATCGGAAATATTTGTCTGGTTTCTTTTCTATATCCTATCAAACATAACCGTAGCAGTCAGTCATTTTTTGATACATTGTAACATCTCTTGTACTAAATTTTGACCCCAAAATACCACAACATGAGGGAAATTTAATGAAAACACCAAATTTTAGACGTAAACAACCGAATTTTTTATAAAAAGCAAAAAAGAAAACATTAATTTTTATTTTGGTATTATTTCCTAGAAGTAGTGGTGACGAAAGAATTCCTGAATAGAAAATCACAATTTTGACCGTTTTGTGTGCAACTAGGATACTTGTCAACAATTAAATTAAAGCGGCGAAATATGGTCTCCCTCGAAGACATGGAAACGAAATATTTTGACCTTTTATAAATAAGGAAACTGTGTAAAATAAATTCTTTTTGTGGTATTTCAATTGAGAATGAAATTAAATTCAATTTCAGCCAAAACAATTATTGAATTGGCCTCCAACTATCGAAATTTCCTACGAAATGTACGGAAAATAATACGGTGAAATATGGTCACTTGCTCGAGACTGTAACTTTCGGCAATTACATGTACATGCACTAAAAACAACAACAACAACAACAAAATGAAACAAACAGCAAGAAAGAAAAAGTAAACCTTTTTTTCGAAATCAATATAACACTCAACAAAGAGTTAAAGATCCTGACTAAAATCTCAACAGCACTCATAATAGAGCACCAAATTGAGCATCGACGGACCCCTAGCAAGTTAATTTATATGTTGCATATCTTTTTTTTCATTTTTAAATGAAATAATTCTTCATTTTTTTCAAATTCTCAGAGTAATGTTAATCGGAACATCGCGTCTCAGGGAGATTTTTTTTTCTAAAACAAAGGTATATATTTGTGTTTGTTATGATTTTGAACAACAAATAAAAAAAGAAAAGGTTTATATGAGTCATTTAGTACTGCATTATCCGCTTAGAACTCCTAGACACATGATGATAATAATACCAGTTTCTTGGTACGCGTGTAAAAAACCTTAAGATATTAATAAAATTATGGTCGGATCTTTTACACTGGACCACTGAAGGGGGGGGGGGTCCAAAGCAGGGGGTCTAGTCTATGGTTTACAAATGCATGATAAAAAAAAACAGCATCGACAGCCGGGGTGGGGAATCCCAACCTTTCTGACCTCAACCTTTTCTGGATCCGCGCGCTAGCTAATGAAACATTATTTTTTACCACGGGTATTGGATATTTATGGGAAATATATCAAATGCATCATATAAATTGATAACAAGGTATTAGCCAATGTGTAAGGAATTGTGAGCTTAGAGATATAAGCCACTTGAACTGCCTCTCAGCCTCTCAGACAGGCTAGCTTTATCGGAAATGCGGTACGTCTTTCAGCCTCGGACCCCCCCCCCCCCCGGTCGCTTCACGTTACAGAAG
This sequence comes from Pinctada imbricata, assembly GCA_033119305.1. Lineage (NCBI taxonomy): Eukaryota > Metazoa > Mollusca > Bivalvia > Pterioida > Pteriidae > Pinctada > Pinctada imbricata. The sequence continues at coordinate 34,275,587 of VSWD01000012.1, read as the reverse complement.
CAGGGACGTCCATCACTGAGTAGCCGGTATTTCATATGGAAAGTCGGAAGCTTAATCAAATCTGACGGCAGTCATTCTAAATTGATTAACTAATATTGATGAAAAGCAAACATTGCTGTGCATGAAGAAATGTTGTACATCGTCCAATTTCGACCGAATTAGTCTTAGTACGATATGTGCAATGACGAGTTCCGAAAGCGAAAGTTTCTAGCTAGCTGCGGATCACCTGGATCACTGATACCTATACCATCTCGATACTTGGACTATACATACCTTGATCAATTTAACGGTACATGTACAAGTTTTCTATCATTGATCATATATATACAGTGTATATAGGTACTCTTCATTAACTGTCATGTGTAAACAGCGGGTTTATTTTATTAAAGTTCTGAAGGGGATGGGGTATGCATATATATATGTATCCCTTTAGTGTAGGTCAGAGCACTGCACATCGTGTGGGAAAAACTAGGTTCGCGGCATTCTATTAAACATGATCGTAGATCAGTTGACTATTGATATCATACTCAGAATCATCTTTAGGAAGTGGCTCTACATGGTCTAGCTGCTTCCTTATGCTAGCTACATGTATATGCATAGATAACCAGGAAAGAACAACCTGACCTCTGTAATTTACCAAAATGCTTGTCACATGTTTATATACGTTTTTTGCCAGGACTTAAAAACATACAATCCCTTCCCCTTCTAGCCAGGAGGGGGTGGACAAGGGTCAAGATGGACTGTCACTCCCTCCCCTCAGTTTTCCGCCCTTCCCCTTCCCGCCCCTTTCTCTTAATCCCTCTCCCGTGCCTACCTCTTCTGCCCCTTCCATCCCTATCTCTCCACTCCTTTTCGCCCTCTCCGCTCTCCCTCAGTCAATAGGACTCCTTCATGAAAAATCTTTCCTATTAAATAGACATGTGAAACAATAATTTAAAGCTATTTCAATTGCAAAAGAAAAAGATTTTATAAGCTATATATATATACTTATGTACAATATACTGGTATATGCATTTATAAGACCTACTTAAAGTTGCCTGAAGCAGTAAGTGAATAACTGTATTATGGTAAATTATATCATGTATATAGGGCATTTAACCCGTATAACTCAGTGGTGGATTAATTAATGGTGGCGGGAGGGGGGGGAGGGAGTGGTACACCACTGTGTAATCAGTCCTAACATTCGATGAAAACGTTCCCCCGTTCCAAAGGTATGTCATTCTGAAAAAAGATCAAATCCATGATCCACACCTGTAACCAGAGGTTTTTGTAACCGAGTTTGAATTACCATAATTGATCATTTTAGTGAAAGTTTAGAATTTTAACATTATGACCTTGACCTACATTTGTTGTACTTGGACTTCTTTCTTCAAAACCTCTTTTTGCTCTAACACATAAACACTCAAACTTATCATAAATTGTAAACAATTATTCCAACGTCCGTGAATTTGATAATTATCTCTTCACAGTTACATATCGATGTATTTAAAGTCATTGCTTATAAATATCTGTATTTAGTACATGTAAACTATTATGATAGAGGTTTTGATAATTTTTTCAGAATATACTAAATTCTCATACATGATTAATCTAATTTCAGATCAATCAGGTTTGAGACCCATAATCATAAAGATGAGGAGAGAGATACAAACATTTTTTGTTGTGGTCCTTACCGCCATTATAAACATCCCCACAACCCAGCAGTGTGGATACCAGAGTTGTAATCCAGTGAAGGAAGGAATGATAAACGTACATCTGGTTCCTCATACCCATAATGACGTAGGATGGCTAAAGACTGTAGATCAGTACTTCTATGGTGATAAAAACTATATACAAGTGGCTGGTGTGCAGTACATCCTGGATTCTGTGGTACAAGAACTAATGAAAGACCCTAATAAAAGGTTCATCTATGTGGAAATTGGATTTTTCTCTAGATGGTGGAAGGAACAGTCCCAGCAAATGAAGCTGTCAGTAAAGAAACTTGTTGATGAAGGACGTCTGGAGTTTATTTTAGGTGGATGGTCAATGGATGATGAAGCCACTACACATTATAATGCTATGATAGATGAACATACACTGGGCTTTCAATTCCTTCAAGAGAATTTTGGTGAATGTGGTAGACCAAGAGTAGCTTGGCAGATAGATCCGTTTGGTCACAGTAGAGAGCATGCCTCATTGTTCGCTAGAATGGGATTTGATGGACTGTTCTTTGGAAGACTGGATTATCAGGATAAAGCAGAAAGGATGAAAACTAAAACAATGGAGATGATCTGGCAAGGAAGTCCTAAAAATCTTGGAAGTCAGAGTGATTTGTTTACTGGTGTACTGTATAATTTATATAATCCTCCTGGTGGATTCTGCTTTGATGTCACTTGTCATGATGATCCCATTATGGATGACCCCAATCTTCACGATTACAATGTCCCACAGAGAGTTGCAGAGTTCATTAATGCTACACGTACCCAGGCTGAGAGTTATGCAACCAAACATCTTATAATGACCATGGGGAGTGACTTTAATTATCAGATTGCCAATATGTGGTATAAAAATCTTGATAAATTAATACACTATGTCAACAAGGAACAGGAGCGTGGTAGCGATATCAACCTTCTGTACTCTACACCTTCTTGCTATCTATATCAGCTGAACAAAGCCAATTTGACATGGCCCACAAAACAAGACGATTTCTTTCCATATGCCATCATGCCACATGGATTCTTAACGGGTTATTACACCAGCAGGCCTGCGCTTAAACGCTATGTTAGGCACAGCAACAATTTTCTACAAGCATGCAAACACTTCGATGTATTTTCCTCATTTCTTGGAAGGAGCAACTACAGTGGGATTCAGATGCTGAAGGAAGCTATGGGAGTTGCTCAGCATCATGATGCCGTATCTGGTACAGAAAAACAAGCTGTGGCTGACGATTATGCACTCAGACTTTTTGTTGGAACTAATTCTTGTCAAAATATTATTAATGATGCATACAAATTATTAGTACCAATAGACCAAAGTGTTCCTCTTCCTGAACAACAGTTCTGTAATCTGCTGAACATCAGCAAATGCAGTGCCACAGAGGAGAACAAACAATTAACAGTGACCATCTATAATCCACTAGCAAGGAATATTTCCCGCTACATTAGTATTCCAACTACATCGAAATCTTGTATAGTAACAGATCCGTTTGGTAGAGTAGTCACATCACAGATTGTTCCCATCTCGATGGAGACAAAGAGGATTCCAGAGAGGAAAGGATCCATTGCTGAGAACAACATAGTCTTCCAAGTTCTGTTACCACCTCTGGGTTATAGCACGTATTTTGTGAGAACAAACACAGTTAAAGATAAACAGCAAGAAACAAAACAGCAATATTTTACATCCGATCAAGACGTCACAATGAATAATACCTACATATCAGTAACATTTGATGGTGTAACTGGAAATATGAAGATGATCAAGAATTTACAAAGTGGTGTGAGTTCTCAAGTTGATCATCGCATTCAATATTACACCAGTCACTTTGGAAACAGAACTGTTCCAATGTTTGAGGGATCTGGTGCTTATATATTCAGACCTAACCAATCAGTGCCATTGGACTTGGAGCATATGTTCCCAGTTCAAACAAAATATTTACATGGAAATCTTGTACAAGAGGTTCACCAACAGTTTAGCCCATGGGTATCAACTGTTACAAGATTGTACAACGACGCTCAATATCTGGAGACAGAATGGACAGTGGGACCAATACCTACTGAAGATGGTATTGGGAAGGAAGTCATCTCAAAATACTGTAGTGACCTTAAAACAGAATCAACGTTCTATACTGATGCTAATGGTCGGGAGATACTTCTGAGGGCAAGGAATTACAGGCCAACATGGGACTTCAACAATACAGAACCAGTCGCTGGAAACTATTTCCCTGTGTCTAGTCGGATTTATCTGCAAGATACAAAGAGGAATATCCAGTTAACAGTGCTGACTGATCGTAGTCAGGGAGGCAGTAGTATACAGGATGGTTGTGTGGAGTTGATGGTTCACAGACGTCTTGTTGTAGATGATAACCTTGGTGTGGGAGAGGCTCTGAATGAAACAGGAGCTGATGGTCAAGGATTGGTGGTCAGGGGGAAACATTATTTGTTTCTGGATACAATAGACAGGTCAGCTCAGCTTCACAGGGACATGGCATTAAAACTTTACATGGAACCTGTGTTATCCTTTACTAACTCACAGATGAAACAGAGTGAATGGAGTAAACATTTCCGTACACAGTGGTCAGCTTTAGGCACTAAGATTCCACGGAATGTTCATATTCTGACACTTGAACATCTTAAACAACAGATTTCATCAGATACCTTCCAGCAGCAAATTTTGTTGCGTCTAGAACATATCTATGAGAAAGGGGAAGGTGGTCAACTCTCAAATCCTGCTAAGGTTGAGTTAAGGGATTTGTTAAGAGGTTATGAAGTGTTATCTGCTACTGAACTCACACTGGGTGCTAACTTTAAGACAAGTGATTTAAATAGGTTGCCATGGAAATACAAGTCAGACAGCGATGAAAATAATTTGAAATTCATTCCATATGATGAGAATAATCTTTTTAAAATCTTGAAGGGAAAAACTATTTTGAATCGTTTATTAAAGGTGGATGATAATCATTTATCTGATAATTTAGTAGTTACACTTAATCCCATGGAAATAAAAACATTTCATATAACTGTGAAAAAGACGTGATTCAGAAATACTTCTGAATTATTCCAAAATCAAAAGCGTTCTGTGATATTCCATTCCATAATAATATGTACTAGTATCTGAATACTGAAAGGAACAATTCATACTTAAAATATAATGTTCAAAGTTAAAAATATAATTACACTGATATTTACGGGTGTTTGTTTTCATTGAATATAAGACAAAATGGCCTGTATCAAGGTCTTTGTGTTTGAATTGATTTCAACTTACGTAAGTACAGTACACTTCTGTCATCGGTTTGCACAAAATGTTCATTTATACTTTTAACTTCCCAGTTAGCAAACACCGAAATATTGCACATTACGAACCATAAATGATTCACTTATAAGCACCCAAAGTAAAACAGTCATTATAAAAAAAAATTCCATCAGTGGTCTGTACATGACAAATATGGATAATGACCATATCCCTGTTTGCAGCACAAAATCGACAATTCAGAAAATCAGAAGCCGAAGGCATACAAAATCAGGATAAAACAGGAACCAAATTAGCAAACAAACAAAAACCTCCACCATATGAAAAGAAGCGAACTTCTTTGGAATCGATTACAATCGCGCTTGTACACGGTCATTTATCTATTCAATTTGAAGACGTTTAACATCTATAGCAGGACGATGTCTTTGCCATCCTTGTACAACCTTTCTTACGAAGTAATGTGCCTTCATGTTTATAGTTTGACTTGAATCAGGGCTACTGAAAGTCTGATTAAGTGAGAAAGAAAAAATCTCGTAAATATGATGAAAAGGGATTTTAAACCTAAATTCCAGTCGGTAGCTTTCTCATATCAATTTATAAGACATGAACAAGGTCAAGATGGCAAACCAAGGGATAATGAGATAAAGAAAACCCTGACGACAATCTCAATAGCACTCACAACAGAGCACCAAACAGAGTATCGACGAATCCCTAGCAAACTTTTCGGGTACTTAACCCTCGTCAGTGATCCTCGATCTTAACAATGTTATATGACCAAAGAGTACTTAACCCTCGTCAGTGATTCTCGATCTAAACAATGTTATATGACCAAAGAGTGTGAAAATTATATGTTCAAAATGTACCGAAAGACGTAGCAGGATGGGTCGGATATGATGCTACAGTACCCACGTTTTAGAAATTTCAAGATATTTGCATGGTAACAGATTTTCGAATGCGTTGTTCAAAGAGACAGACGATCAACAGAAATTGATCGAACTTTGCTACATGTGCCCTCGCGGAGACTCCTGGTCCACCGGCAGTGACACTCATCAAGTAGTAAAAATGTTGAACGTCTTCAAATTCAATAGCATCATTTAAGAACAGATAATTTGGTAGTATAAACCAGAAATGCACGTTTCATGTACAGTGATCCTCAATCTAAATGTAATATGACCAACGAGTGTGAAAATCATTATGTTCAAAATACAAATGTATACCGAAAGACGTAGCAGGATGGGTGGGATATGATGCTACAGGAACGACGTTTGGAAATTTCAAGAAATTTGGTAACATAAATTTTCGAATGCGTTGAAGAGACAGACGATCAATCGAAATTGATCGAACTTGGCTATACATGTGCCCTCACGGGGACTCCTGGTCCACCAGCAGTGACACTAACCAAGACAGTAAAAATGTTAAAAGTCTTCAAAATCAATAGCATCATTTAAGAACAGATAAGCTAAAGATGGGGCCAGGTGCCCGTGGGAGTTAGCATCCACTGTTTGGCTAGCCGCACCCGTCGTCGATGTTCTCGCACGAAAATGAAAACAATATCTACAAAACATGCACTGTCTGAGGTGATGTCCATATAGAAAGTGCTATGGCGACTATGTCATGGCGAAAAGATTTTAAAACACTGTCAAACCCATCGCGGGGAATCTTTTGCGAGCTCCACACGGCAAAGGGCATAAGTGTGACACAAATGAGATAAAGAAGATTCTGACGACAATCTCGACAGCACTCACAAAAGAGCACTAAATGGAGCCCTACCAAGCTAGAGGTGGGACCAGGTGCCCGGGGGGAGTAACAATCATAAGACAACAATCAGTGAATGAAAGTCAAACACAAAACCCGAAATCAGATTCCAAAAATCATAATCAAAAGGCTTATAAATTCTAGAGTATTACATAATATTAAGAATGCTACTGTGAAAACAACCTCCATCAATCACTATTGGTATAGTCATTAACAGCGATGCTCAAAATGTTCAAAAGTAGTAAAAAAAAATCCAAGTAAATGAGCGGGTGAAAATCGAACACTTATTAAAATTAAACCAAATTGGGAGCTCGATTCATTCGTGTAGTGGAGGTTTTTCTTTGTTTGCGTTGGTTCCTGTTTTATCCTGATTTCGTATGCCTTCGTTTTTTGATTTTCATAATTATCGATTTTGTACTGTGCATTGGAATATGGTCATTGTCATCTAATCCGAAAAATTAAAACCAGGAAGAATGCAAACCAAACAAAACAATCAAAATATGCTGCAAATAAGCACAAAAGTAGATCCCTGTGAGGATAAGCTCTGATGCCCAGGGAGAGTAAGCATTTCCTGTTTGCAAGCAACGTGCGTCACTTTAATGGTTACGCAGAAAGAACCAAAACCGGCGAGTGTCTCGAATTCAGTGTTTGAATTGTTTTCAAAATGTATTTCAATATTGTGGACTCGAGAGATGTTGTAGTCCTTTATATTTTCATTATACCGAGAACAACATATCCACTTCGTAGTTGGATATACTTCTATCTTTCGACGCAAACGACCATTTGAATACCTCACAGTATGATAAGCGTTATGGTTTCACCTTCCACATTACTAATTTCCCTTTCATGAGTAGCAACATCCCATCTTCTGCTTATGTCGGTTTTGCTTCTCAGTTATTTCAGTTCGCCAATGCATGTTCCAAATATGACGATTTTTAAAAATCAGAGCCAGACTGCTTGCAAGTAAGCTACTCGTTCAGGGTTATATTACACAACGGCTGAGATCATCATTGAGGACGTCCTTTGGTCGCTACGGGCATCTTGAGATGCGAATGAGATCCCTCTTTCCAAAGTGATCAGTGACATTCTGGATTGCGATTGAATAGCTGTCAACATCCACCAAACAAGACATCTTTACCTGATATGTATATATCGAGACATCACCAAAGTTGACAAGTTTTCACGGAGCCGTTACGAAGGGGGTTGCATGCAAACAGGAGACCCTGACTCTCCCCGAGTATCTGGTCTCACTTTGGAATACTGTTTATTCCGGGGTTTGCAAATGTTCCAGTGGAAATTCTAATGATTTTATTTTGCCTTACCTTCTCGACTTTGAGACTGAATAACCGATAGGTACTTCTTTAATGTTTATCTTCCGAAGGCATGGTAGATAGATAGGACAAAATTCAATATTCAGTATATTCTTTCATCTTGGAACATAGCTTAGTCATCTCCTGAAGATCGATTTGCATTAAAACAAACTCACTAATAAATGTCTGGTGAATAGGTGATGTGGTTGTGGTAGTTGTTCTCTCTAGCTTCTATGAACCACTGCACGAAATTTCATCAAATTATTCAGTTGGTAAAATCTTAATTCATGGGTAAAAGTCAAACCCAAAATTAGAATCACGAAAGCATAATCACAAAATCATGAAAAGTACAAGGCCAAGAACATTCTGCAAATCCAAAATGGAGATGACATCAGGTACCCAGGAGCGAGAAAGTATCTATTGTTTGCTATTGAACAACATCCGTCACTTCAGCCGTTCAGGAAGACAATACCTATGAACGGAATGATTCCTATAGCCCTGGTTACAACCCGCCGTGCGTGCTTTTAGGACATGCGTGTTTGTTGAGGCTACGTGCGCTGCGTTTTTCTGAAGACGTAAGGAAGGAAGTATAACAAGAGTACGGAAGGAGTGCGTCACACACGTCACACGCATGGTTATATGAATGGTTACATGCACATTGGCGGATCTAGCGAGGTGGATAGGGGGGTTGCAACCCCCCCCCCCCCTTTGGTCGGACCAAAAAACAAAAAAATCAAGAAAGACAGAGAGAGAGAGAGAGAGAGAGAGAGCTTATTAAAAAAAAAAACTCTGTCCTTCTTACTTAACAAGCTTTCAACACCAAGGTGTACAACATTTGTGACATGAAGTCTGAATATTATAATGTTGAAGATTCGAGGCTTATTTTATAATACTTGCTCCGATGCGTGTTTAGTTATAAATAGGAAATTGTGTTTACTTTACAAGGGCGTAGGAGAGGGGGGGGGGGCAGCGGGGGCACATCCCCCCCCCCCAATTTTTCAATCACAAAATTTTATGATGCATTAACATTGTTTAAAATAGCAACATTTTGTACCATAAATCTACAATTTTTCGTTCAATTTTCAAAAATTCTTTCTACCGCTCGGCAGTTCTTTATAGACTTTCTGAATAATTTAGCTATTCTGATCCATCCTCAACGTACATGAAGACATTTAACTCAAATTATATGTACTTGTTAATGATAGAGAGTATAGAAAGTATTTTCTGATAAGTCAACATTTTGCTTAAAAAAATTTCTGGATCGCTACCGCTCGCCAGACATTCATTCATGTACTTAAAATTTAGAATTGCGCCAGAAATGTTAAAATGTGTGCATGAAACCCCATATTTTTATATCTTGTCCTCCTCCCCCCACCTTTTCTTTCTTTTTTTTTTTTTTTTTTTTTTTTTTTTTTGCTTGTTAGAAATTTTGAGATGTTGTGCCTCTCCACTTTTTCATGCCGTTGCTTTCGAAGATAATAAAACAGATGTAGATTATCTTTGTGAAGTCAATAATGCACCCTTAAAGGTATTATTGCCAAACAGAAGCTTTTAATAGTATGCATTTAACACCCCCCCCCCCCACTCTTTCAAAATCTTCAACCCCCCCCCCCCCTTTGAAAAATTCCTAGATCCGCCTATGATGCATCATATGTAGCGAAAAAAAGTAAGTGCGTTGCACGTACTGACGACTTGCGTGCAATTAACTTGCTTACAACGTACATTCTCCGTACGTCTTCTACGTTATTGTAAGGATGTCGAATTGACACGTACTACTAACGCACGAAGTCCTCACTTCCTTGCGTCGAACGTGCGTTGCACGTACTTGCAACTTGCGTGTCGTACATCTTGTTGAATTCTTAGACAGCATGCAGACAGGGCGCATCGAAAGTTCTGTATGCACTAAAACTGCTACATCCTGTCTGCGTGTTCCGAAATCCGCAAGGAGTACGTACGGGACACGTACTGACAACGCACGGGCACCGTACGGATACCCAAGGTTTGTCTACGTTCTTTCACGCAGACAGCACGTGCGGCGGGTTGTGACCACCGCTTATATGATGTTGAATCATACATCAATAAACACTCTATTAAAGTGCAAGACAGTCATTCCTTTACGAACAATTTCTTTATTATCTTCAGCTTGTACTTCTTCGCTAATAGCAAGATTTGGATCGACAGCAACTTGTCCAATGCCCTTATACCACCATCCCTACGTAGTCTCACGCAGTAGTGAATCCTTCTGACTTAGATAATACTCAACTTTTAATCGCTGATCTTAATACTCAACTTTAAATTGTTGATCTTGAAGAAAACCAGTGAATACAGTGAAAAAGGATGTGATAGTAAAACAGACTCCATGTCTACAACTACATTTTATACTTGTTCATTTATTGGTTAAACAAAGTATTGATGTCAAAGTTTTTGTTTCGAAAGACATTGGCAGCAAGACGTAATTAATTAAGATATGAAGTACGTACCGCCGTGAAAACCCCTATTGATCTCCATTGCCATTAACAGAGCTCTATGCAAACGTTTTTTTTTTTCAAAAGAAGTCAAAATTCCAAGGTCAGTGCATGAGAGAGTGAATGTCGAACACTAAACCCAAATCATGCAAAACCAAAAATTGCAATCAATGAGGGGGTAGACAGGGTGAAAGGGAGGGGAAGAGGGGCGGGAAAGAGGGGGAGGGAGGGAAGGGGGAGGGAAGGGGGAAAAGGGGGAGGGGAGGAAGGGGCGGGAGGGGGAGGTAAATGAAGGATGAAAAGGAGGGGCGGGAGGGGGTGGGAGGGGGAGAGGTACCCCCTGTCCGCCATTCAATCAATAGCACATAAAACCAGGATGAATGCAAAATCTAACAAAACAATCAAATCACTGTGCAGGTGAGAGTTAGAGAGTGAATCCCCAATGAGAATAGGATCAGGTGTCCGGGGAAAGTAAGCACGCCCTGCTTGATATCAATACCTGTTACTTTAAAATGGTACGCAGAAAAGGTAAATAACAACGAATGTGAAACATTCTGTGTTTTGGATAGTTCTAATTAAACTGAAATATTATTTACAAATGTTAACATAGCCAAAGAGATGTTCACTATATCGCCCAAACGGCGCTAGAGTCAAATAGGACAAAATCCAATATATGTATAATGTATATACATGTACAATTGATGCTTCCATCTTTGAGCATAATTTGTGAAGAGTATAATTTTAAGTCATCTCCTAACAACATAATGGTGTTTTGCTGTGAGACAAATAGAAAATATGATGCTTCCATTTTTAAGCATAATTTGTGAAGAGATATGCTACCATCAAGTCTTTTTTGGAGATTCCCACCTTTAATTCCTTCCCGGAGATCGCTAGAGTTTGCATCAAAAATAACAAAATACACATGTCTGGTAAAAAATATTGTGGTCTTTGAACCGCTGCATGAAATTTCATCAAACTATTCAGAAGGCAGTTTCTCATTTTGTGAATGAAAATAAGAACCCGAAGCCTTAATCATTTGGCTACAAAATCATGAAAAATACATACCTAACAAAAACAAATAAAACATTCTTCAAATCAAAAATGGGAATAAGATAGGAAGAGTGAGTATCTCTTCGATCCTTGCTATGTACTAAGAAACATCCGCACTTGAGGTCATAGCTGGGTAATAAGGAGAAAGGGTGAACTTCTGCCAATTTTTGTACAAAAGCGGCCTTTCACATTACAAACAATTTAGCAGTTAGTAAAATATATGAACCCATGGATATTAAAAAAATGTTAAAAATGGAAAGATTCAATATTTTATTGCGAGAGAAAAACAAGACCATGTCAGAGTAGGGGCACATTCACTTTATGCTCCAACAAATTGTTATATTCACTTCTCAACTAGTATCTCAGATATTTGAAGTTAACCGAAAGGATGTTCGAATTTTTGTGTAAAACTGTGTAAAATTTTGGAGAAAATTCTAAGTGATCGCTGCATTGCACCTACGGTAAAATTTCATTGAATTTAAGCTTTATTCAAATTTTCCAACCTGTTTACAAAAGAAAACTTATATAAAATTCAAATGAGTTTTCAACGGGGACGTATATTAACTTTTATACGTCCCTGATTTCAGCAACACCTTTTTTACAGTTTTCATTCAAAATATATTGTTTTCAGTATTTTTCGCCCTGTTTCCAAGTTACCTAATAGGTCAGGATTAAATTTCTATCAAATAATGATTAATTGAATCTTATCATCCCAAATAGTTTTCATAAAATCTGTAAAATTCCTTCTCGAGCCAACGAGGAAACTAAGTCTTGTCGTTGACGTTCGAACATTACGAAGACCGAACGAACAGTAACACAAGCCTGCTGTACTTTCACTTTCACAAATACGGAATCGAAGGCGGAGGTAGTAATATAAGAATATAAAGGTGTTCACAGAAGCAGTTGTAATTGATATTTTGATTGTAAGTGTATTCAGAAAACAAGAATTTCATTCACAGTTCATTACATAAACATGACTTGAGTTCATATGCAGTAAATATTTTGAAAATAGGAGGCACACCTGTCATCCTGATCCTGTGCAGCACTATCAAATTTACCCGGTACATAGAATAACCGGAATGACACCTATTAACCGAAATGACGTGGTAATAACCGAAATGACGCCTAAATTAACCGAAATGACGCTTTATTTAAGTTAAATGGACATGATATAGTGCAACATAGTAAAATAAATACACACTATGATGTTCAATTGATATATTTCGTCATCTTTAGATTATAAGCTCGAATTTCCTCTTCTTCGCATTCTTATTCAAGGCTATTTGATATTAGATGTTTCTTCTGATAAGAAAGAACCGATTATCATTATACAAAATGCTCAGCTGAAATCCTGACTCGATATATAGCCCATTTAACATGATCAACTAAACCCCCCCCCCCCCCCCCCCCCCCCACATATCTGTGACCATATTCGTGAATGAACGTTGAATCTATCGAGTATATCTTATCGTCAAATTACGAGACATTTCATGGTGTGTGTGGGGTTTTTTTTTTTAATCATTTATCTATTTATTTAGCTATATATAGATTTTTTTCATTCCAAAATGAGACACTCAATGGCCGAAAAACCAACCTATGACAAAAATTTAAATGAATACAGATTTTCATTTTTGTATACTACCCACTTAAACAAGCCTGCAGACGCCTGCAATAAAAAGTACAAGCCTGCAGGTTTTTGGATGTTCGTATACTAATGATACTTACATGGTTAGAAAGGTGATGGTCTCTAGTATTCAGATATGTAATTTTTATAAAGATAGAAGAATCTTGAGTTTAAAGACTGCAAAGCCGGATCTAGGAATTTTTCAAAGGGGGGGGGGGGGGGTTGACGATTTTGAAAGAAGGGGAATGTTGAATGCATACTATCGAAAGCTTCTGTTTAGCAATAATACCTTAAAGGGTGCATTATTGGCTACACAAAGATAATCTATATCTGTTTTCTTATCTTTTAAAGCAACGGCGTAGCGCTGCCTGTAAAAGCGGAGGGGCACAACATTCCAAAATTTCTAACAAGCAAAAATGGGAGGACGAGATTTTTAAAAATTTAACATTTCTGGCACAATTCTAAATTTTAAGTACATGAATAAATGTCTGGCGAGCGGTAGCGTGCAAGGAAATTATTTTTAGCAAAATATTGACATATCAGAAAATACTTTCTATACCCTCTATCATTAACAAGTGTATATTGTCTTCATGTAGGTTGAGGATGTATCAGAATAGCTAAATTATTCAGAAAGTCTATAATGAACTGACGAGCGGTAGCGAGCCAAAGAAAAAAATTGAAAATTGACCGAAAAATTGTAGATTTATGGTACGAAATGTTGCTATTTTAAACAATGTTAATGCATCATAAAATTTTGTGATTGAAAAATCCCCCCCCCCCCCTTTCTCCTACGACCTTGTAAAGTAAACACAATTTCCTATTTATAACTAAACACGCATCGGAGCAAATATTATTTTATAAGCCTCAAATCTTCAACATTATAATATTCAGACTTCATGTCACAAATGTTGTACACCTTGGTGTTGAAAGCTTGTTCAGTTAGAAGGACAGAAATTAAGTTTTTTTTTTCAATATAAGCTCGCTCTCTCTCTCTCTTGGTTTTTTTTTTTTTTTTTTTTTTTGGTCCAACCAAAGGGGGGGTTGCAACCCCCCTATCCACCTCGCTAGATCCGCCAATGGACTGGTTAGTTTTACGTCTGCAGATAAGATTACCTTCACTGTAGATAGTATACATGGACAGTGTTGTTTTCATAACAATTATCATGCCTGCAGATAATATTACCTGTATTGTCTTCATAGCAATTACCAAGATCCGAAGTATGAATGATTATTTTAAAAAAGTAGAACTGTATGAATATATTTCCAGACCCAACGACTAGGACGTGGCTCTACATATGGGTCCATTTTATTTATTTATTTTTTTCTCATTTTTTAATAGTTTGATTAACGCCTTGATATGTCGTATTCAGTCAAAGTCATGGTCATAAAACATTCCAAGCTTATAGAAGCTAGATAAAATGTATTTAAAAATATTCAGCTTAATCCCTAATACAACCGTCAAGCGGATGAGGAAAAAGCCAAAACGAAGGAAAAAAAATAGCTAGATCCCTAACACAACCGTCAAGCGGAGGAGGAAAAAGCCAATCAAATAAATAGACAAACATATTTACAGGTACAAAGCACTAAATTAGAAAAGTTGAAAAAGAAACATTTTATAAATATAAGCACTAAGAGTATGTATCTAGCTTTATTTCATACACAGCCGTCATGCGGAGGATACAAAAAGCCAGTAAAGAGTTTACAAAAATATTTACACATTCACAGGAAATAAAGAGAAAAGAAGCAGGTTTAACAAAAACGAGGTAGTGTGTATCGAAATGAATCGAAAATTTTCGATGTTTGATTAAAATCTAAAAATTTACCGTTCAAAGAATTATTATCAGGATTTCTGAAGGGTTGGCCTACAAAAATTAACGGTTTTGGAGGGTGACTTTAACGTTTTGGCTGCAGATCTATAAGAATTTAATCGTATGAGACTGTAAGGTTGCTGGTTCCAGCCTCACTATAGGACCACGGGTCGGCCGACATATCCTTCTATATGTTCTGTGTCAAATACTAAAAAATGTCTGTGGTGTTTAAAAAAATATACATTTGTATATACAAGAGAACATTTTCATTGAAATAATTTAACGATAAATATATGCGAAGTAACAATACGTAGAATATTGATTGGTGATACACGACGTTAATATAAAACTGATATTGACTTCATATAAATTTTAGTCATTAAAAACATCTAAAATAAATTCTTAAAAGAACTTGGTTGAAAGCACGCCTGCAAAGATAATAGTTTTTCCTCCCACCTCCATTTCTCTTTATTATTTTACATTAAAATCATGATAAGGAAAAAGGGAGGGGGAGAAACGATCATATGTTAATTAAAGGTAACATGTTTCAAAATGGACTTCGGTACCTTGGCATGTTTATTGGAATGTCGGCTGTTATTTGCATGTGACAGTTAGCCAAGTGTCACTTGAATTTATATACATGTAACCAGTTTTGACCGGTTCAAAGTGACCAATATGCAGCATCATAAGTGACCGTGTGGATTCAGGTACTGTTCAGTGCGTAAAATAAAAGAGAAAAGATAACAAAAGAATTAATTTATTCAACTGAAAGCGAGTCAAAAACATCACCTATAGGCTTTCTTTTTTAAAAGGGGAAGGGGTAATACAATGTTCTATCGAGAATGTTTGAAATAGATAAAGGTCTTTCGTAAAAGGGAAAAGAATTATACAGCATTGTGATGTGAAAAATCATTCAAGTTCATTTTTTCCGTTTTATTCGAGAAAAGAAAGAACGAAGAAGACTTCTTTTTTTTTTACATAACTATAGTCACAGTGTTTTTGCCCTTTTGTGTCGTGTCGTGTCTTTTTTTCTTTTCTGTTAATTTGTTAAATATATTTTTATCTACATATGCTTTTTCTGTATTTTATTCATTTGCGTACCTGAATTTTTTTTTAATTTCTTTCGAGTCACTATCTTTGATTTCGTATAATGTCTCACTGTTTTTCTGGGTTTCTGTCTTATACGGGTTTTTTTTTTATAAACTCTTTGTAGTTTCAATAAATCTTTTTTTTTCAATGCCTCCGTAAGGTCTAATCAGTCATAACATTGACATAGGAAATAAAGAAAACCTGTGTACCGCGTGCCTCTCCACCCCTATTGCGTAATCACCCCCCGTTAAAGATTAAGTTGTCGGCTCACTCGATTGATCATTAGGGGATGACTCCCAATACACAAAGAATGTCCATCACAATACTATACATATTTTTTATCCTTTCACCTTTGTAAGTCTTCATATTCTATTTGACGATTTTCATGCTTTCACGTCATATTTTCATTCGTATCGGATCCCTCTAAACTCATTATATACACAAGTGAAAATGAGAAATTCTGCGACATTAAATATGCATTGCTTTAAACATATTCTATTTCTCAATAAATAAAGAAAATTGGAATTGGGCAAATGTTTCCCAACATTACATTTACCCTTTCCTTATAACACGTTTCGTTTAAACTTTTGTTCTCTTTGCGTTAATTTACTTTTTTTTTTCGTTTATATGTAGGGTGGTACATTTTATGGCCAGATTTAAAATGATCAATTTAAGAAAAATTTAATCTTTAAATATCTTCACTATGGTAATAGATCCTGTCTCGGATTTAGGGGGAGGGGACGACAGGGCGCTTTTTTTTAACGTTTGGTTTTTTTTTTTTTTTTTTCAAGTCTTATTTTTTTCCCACATACAACTTCTAGGCAGTATCTATACATGGATATCTATTTGAAAATATTCATTACATGTTCATGCTGCATCACAGTATGCGTCCTTTTTTCACATTTTGGATCCAACGTACATTAGTTATATATGATCGGAAACCTTTTCGCGTATCAGAATCCTCTCCACATTCCATTTCCTGACAGTGACAATTTTGTATTATGCAAAAACTGCATGGCACGATGTACACTATTTCACCTGAAAAAGATTATGCCTAGTATTGCCTACGTTGCAGTTGAATTATTTTACATAAATTTCTCCAGAGAGCAACGTACAAGGAGAGGGTGCATCCATCCAACCCCTTTGAGTAAAGTCGGTCGATTTTGACTCCATTAACATGTTTATGAATGCAGTAATTCCGCTCCTTGATTCCTTACAGAGGCTTAGTCTTGAACTAGATGCCAAATATGCATTGGTTCCAAATGACAGAGGATACATGTACATGTATGTGAAAATGCAAAATGGTTCAATCACCTTCATTTTCCCCAAGAAGTTTCTGATGTCACATCTCTCGGTACGAGTAGTGGTAGCTAGCTAGAATACAACCTTTCCTTTTCACATCTCAAATACGTAATTGCATGTATAGTGAAAGTAAAACTCTAAATTACATTTTTCAAGGTCAAGGTCAAAAACAATACCTGCGTTCATATCCTCTCACTCTGCTTTGCTTCAATACCAAGTTTGAAGATTGAACCCCTTAAAGTTCTTTCACAACTGACGTAAACGCAAAATTCAGTTTTTCAAGGTCAAGGTAAAACCTCAATGTCAAGGTCAAAATCAAAACCTGCTTTTCGATCCTCTCATCATGCTTAAATTATCTTTGTACCAAGTTTGAAGATTGTACCCCTCATAGTTCTCTCACAACCAACCTAAACTCAACAGCTACTGAACCAAATTGTTGACGCGCAGACAGAAAGACGGACGGACATCGCCATTAATTTTCTTGTATGCGTGTTGTGTGTGTTGGGAGGGGGGTTCTGACACATACTTTTTTTCTGCATATTCTATGAACCCGGTCCGTCACCCCCGTCTGCAAACAAAACACACTCTTTAAATTCATCCAACCTTTAATAGACATTGGCTATCACACATGGGAAGACGTACAAAAACTTAACGTACACGTTTATGAGCCAACATTAGAGAGGTTTAGTTACAAGTTTCAGTTTCGAACAGGTAACTTCTTTGAAAATTCCCACACTTTTCATTGATCGAATTTCCAGTTTTCGGATTTTAGGATTCTAACTTATGCTTTGCTTATGATAAAAGGAAGAGCCCTATTGATTTTCAAGGTCACCCTAGTATGTCAAAGGTCAAATGTTTAACGTCTTCAAATTCATTAGCATCATTTAAGAGCAGATAAATCTACAGCATAGACCAGACATGCACGTTTCTGGTAATAAACCCTCGTCAGTGATCCTCAATCTAAACAATGAAATATGACCAAAATCTGTGAAAATTATGTCCTAAATATACCGAAAGACAGCAAAATGGCTGGGATATGATGCTACAGGATCCAGGTTTTAGAAATTTGAGAAAATTTTGTAAACAGAAATTTTCAAATACGTTTGAAGAAACGACCAACCTTGTTTTAGGACCGAATTTCGGCCCCTTCCGAATGCCAAATTTCCTCTATTTTTCCAAAATATCACTCCTAAATTTCCAAATAGGAACTATGAAAAAATCATCCGAGAAAATAAGCCTCAAAACCTGACAGACTGAGCACAAAATGTCCTATTTTTAAGTGCATTTCAAAGTTTTCATTCATCCCTTGCTCAGTTCAAGCAAATCAATGGATTAGCAGTGTTCATAAATGATACTTTAGGGTTATACTTTGGTGAGAATTTGAATAAAAATTTTCTGCAAAATGTTGCAAATTTCCCAAATGGGACAGGCACAGGCACCTTCCCCAAAATAAAAAAAAACCTGTATGTATAATACTATTTAGTGATATTCACCTTCTGTAAATGTGGTGTTCTGTAGTTCAATGTTTTAAAAATAGTTTCCAATTTCCATTGATTTCTATAGAAAAAAGACATATCTTTGTCCCAAAATTTAGGAAAACAATGCACGATAAATCTTATCCAACTAGTACTACTGATTATGATGAAACCAATTTTTGAAAAAAAAAATTCTTGAAGGAAATTCAATTTTAGCACCATATGGGCCATCTTCACCAAAACGATAAAAATCACTAGAAAGGTTTTACTGTCATCTTAAAATTGGTGAAAAAAAAGTGCTAAAACCCACTCAAGTAAATTGAACTACCCTGTCCCTGTGAGAGTCATGCCGTGAACTTGAAGTTTTCAATAATTTGACATCAATAGGTTATGCAGGGGTGGATCCAGAACTCCATGCCTGGGGGCACATACAATTTTTATGGGAATCACTTGCGAGGCCCGAAGGGCCGAATGGGGGAGGGCATGGGAGGGGGTTTCCCCTCCATTGGTGGGGGTTCGGGGGGGGGGGGGGGGGGGGGGGGGGGGCTCCCCCGAGAAAATCTTGAAAAAATGAAGCAATTTGGTGGTATCTAAAGCATATTTGAACTGAATTAAGAAGGGATTTGGCGCGCATGATTCAGTCAATGTAAGTAACAATAATTAGTATATATCTGAAAGTATTCGACATTTTCTGATGCTGCTTTGTTCTTGCACTGCATGCAGAAGTCAACATGTTCAGGAGGAAATTGGCGAATCAAGAGAAGTTTTGAAAGGTTAGAGAGTTAAGCCCATGGGTGTGTCCAATCGTAAATTCATGTAAAACTAGGAAAAAAGTCAGCATTTTATGCAAATTGCAGGCGGGACCTGACCCCCTAACCATTACTCTATAGATCTGCATTTGTTTGTTAATTTTTGTAAGGTAAAGATAATACAATGAAAGTAAATGATAAACATTGACAATTAAACTAGAGATCACGGGTGCCCCATTCCCTGCATCGTCCAGATTGAAAGGTTTAATTATTTCTTGGTAATTCGATTCTAAAAATGAAGAAAAACATGCATTTTTACCTTTGGAGGCATCCGGTCTAAATTTGGCCAAAGCAATTTTAATTGTTCATTTTAAAAAGATTGATCATGAACTCAAATTTAAAACGATCTTGAAAAATAAAAAGATGTCAGTTTTTAGCTCTACTGGTCTCAGACCAGTCGAGCTTATGCGATCACCCTTCGTCCGGCGTCCGTCCGTCTGTCCGTCTGTCCGTCTGTCCGTCTGTCTGTCTGTCCGTCTGTCCGTAAACAATTCTTGTCCGGACAACTCCTCTGAAACTGTTAGAGATAGAAACTTAATTCTTTTTGTATTTTACTTGGTCCATGGTCTAGTTGTGCACCTGACATTCAGTTTCAGTCCCTGACTCCCAGGGTCTTAGAAAATGGGCGTGGTCATTAAATTCTATGTAATTTTGTCCGGATAGCTCTTCTATCACTATAAATGATAGAGACATAATTCTTTTTGCAATATGATGGGTCTGTAGTCTAGTTGTGCACCTGATATTTTGTTTGAGCCAATGACCCCCAGGGTCTTAGAAAAGGGTGTGGCCATTATTCCATATAATCTTATGCTTACAGCGCTGACACTATAAATAATGGAGACTAAATTCTTTATGCAATATGATGGGTCTGTAATCTCGTTGTCCACCTCATATTTTGTTTGAGTCTCTGACCCCAAGGGTCTTAGAAAATGGGTGTGGTTGTTTTCTCTCTATTAAACTACATGTGATCTCATGATAGCTAATTTCCCAGAATATATGGATAATAGTTAATTGATTTATTCCAAAATATTATCGGTTTGCAGTTTAGATGTCATTACAGTATTTTACTTCAGTCCCTGTTCCCTAGGATTCTGGAAAATGGGTATATGGCTATTTTCTCTTACCCTATCTACATGCATTTAGAGTACATAAGTGACAGAAACTATAAATAAACAAAGATATTGCAACTTTACAATATTATCATAGATGAGTCTGTAATTTAGTTTTTCTCATATTTTATTTGGGACCTGACCCAGGATTTTATCTTCAATTCTATAGAAACGCTAGGGGATAGTTTCAGAATTTCCTCTGATCAATCAATCAACTTCAAAAATCTTTTCTATTATGTTTATACAGTGCAAGAAAGATAACAAACAATAAAAATGCATGTATTTCTTACTTATTTTTTAATTGTTTAAGGTGTAAGATTTTTAGAGAGAGTAGTGAGACTTTTTGTTGCAAGAGTAGAATTGTCCTAAGTGATCACGGACTTGAGCTGTGCTTTCTGATAAATGGAAACACCAGAATCACAAAGATTGATCATTTTATCAAATAAATAGCAATAATGCATCCTTCACATTGCCAAATGAAAGGTGCTTGTGTAAGTTATAGAAGTTGAATTTGTAACAGGAGAGGGAGAGATGTGACTGTACCGGGAATCGAACCCGAGATCTTCTGCTATCAAGGCAGCACTCTTACCAACTGAGCTATCTGGGCACAATGCCCGTTCCTGCCACACCTCTCTCTACCAATTTTTCAGGTTTCCATGCACTGGAAACCTCACACAAAACTCCACTTCACCTTGAGTCATTTAGTTTGGTGCCAATTCTGTAACAGGAGAGGAAAAGATGTGACCGAACCGTGAATTGAACCCGAGACCTTCTGCTATCTGGGCAGACGCTCTTACCAACTGAGCTATCTGGGTACGATACCTGTTCCTGCCATAAATTAATGGTAATAAACTAATGTTGCAGGCCTTTTTGTCAATTGGACCTCGAGTCATTTAGTCCTTTTAAAATTTGACCAATCAAAAACATCATTTCAACCTCATGCAGATTTTGAAATATTTTTCTGAACTGGGATATATGGTAGAAATGTTTTCTATAGAGGATCAAATATTTCATTCTGGTATGTAAAAATATTTTGTATTATATTTTAATAATTAGCTTCTGTCTACATTAATACCACATTCGCCCTAAAAGTTCATGTTCTTCATTCAATATTCTATTTACATTGTTTTACATTTACTAAATAAATAGCCTAAAACCTTTTTAGGTTTTAGAACAAAATGGCCGATTCTTTTAAAATTTCACTCGGTAGGCCACATGTCCTATTATATTTAATTTCAATCTGAAACTGCCTGATTACTTGATCTAAGTATTTTCACGGGTCAGTATAAGAAAGAAGGAAATATCTCTTATAATAGAGTATCCTATGCAATACTATTTCAGCTCAAATGAGAGGTTATTTATGCCTTTAGTCTTAATTTTATAAAAGGGCATATAGTGGTAGGTCTGTCTGTTCATCTGTTTGTCTATCCATCCGACTGTCAGTAATATATCATTCCATTCAACTAAATTCTGATGAAAGGGTATAAGATAATAGAGCTGTCATATATTGCATGTCTATGAACCTTGAGAAGGCTCATCTTTTGGAGCCATATTTTTAACCTTTGACCCCATCACTGACCTTTGACCCACATTTTTTGAAAAATAAAAACATCTGTTATTTTAGTTTTGATACATATGGTATGTTATACATGTTGTATATACACGTTTTTAGTAATTCTCTCACATTCTAGAGAAATCTAAGGCACGGTCCATTTGATATTCTTGGGGGGGGGGGGGACTCCGTTTTTTTCAAAAAAAAAAATTTTTGCTCTGAATTTTGATGAAAAAAATTAATTAGGAATTGATGGATATGCATTGACATGTGGTTGTTGGTTCTAATAAAAAAAAACTTGATACACATTTATCCCGCCTCTGGCAAATTTCTTGCAATCTGTTTGGTCGAGAAGAACCAAATATTATGTTGTATTATTTTACTAACAGTATATTATTTTGATATCCTGCTTCTACTAAGATGCTTTATGCTTTTGACGTCACCAAAATGCTTTAGAATATGTTGACTTAACATACACAAACCAAAAGCGATTCAGCGGGATAAATTCGTTATAGAGTGTTTTACAGGGGGGATACAGAAATATATTGGGTCGATGAAAAAAGTGGTATTAGGCAAGGTGAAGTCCAGCATTCATTCTCTTGAGTGTATACATGTATGTACAAATCAACCAGGAGAGCTTCAGTCTCATCAGAGACTTCTGGTATAGAAGGTTGTATCGAAGATTTCGTCAAGAAATATGTGTTAAATATGCCTTGTATAGGGTTGTTATTTCCTATTCATCCCTCAGATAAAGACATGATTCGATGTAGGTTGTTTCCGAAACATGTGTACGTCCACCCTTACAGACAATGGACATGAACCTGACTTTGTTATCTATGCCCGAAAATTTGTTAAAATCGGTGGTTTCAGGTGTGTTTGGGGGGTATTTCTGACTAATTTGATATATTTATTACGGAAACAGTAGTTTAATGCTTCCAAAAGCATGTCATAAGTGCCCATTGTTTGGGCACTAACCCCCCCCCCCCCCCTCCCCCCGCCTGAATCCGCCACAGTTATGGATTTATCTGAAAATCATCGATAATGATAATGATAAAAGATGAACATATTTGAATTCCAGTGAGAATAGTACTCAAGATATGGCCACAGTTGCGATCGTTGCTATTGCTACGGGTCCAGTGATACAAAAAATCAGAGGAGATTCAAGCCTAAAGTCTTTTCTTCAAGATATATTTATTTTATACATATAATTCATGCACTATTTAATGAAACAGACTACTGCGATAAGGAAAATGTCTATATCTAACGAAAATATGTGTCATTTCGGTTAATTTAGGCGTCATTTCGGTTATTACCCCGTCATTTCGGTTAATAGGTGTCATTCCGGTTATTCTATGGACCCAATTTACCAGTTAAAAACCGTCTCCCGCAAAGAGAGACAACTCCTACCTTTTTCTCGTCTTTTTTTTAAAAAAAATTGATAAATCATATGCTTGAAATCTCCAATAAAATGAAGAGATTGGATTATTGCAAGATAAAATGGGATAATTTCCACTGAAATAAAAATTCTCAACATATTAATATGAATTATGGCAAAGCCCTTGAAGCGAAGCGAAGCGAAGACGGTGCATGAAATTGCATGGGCCGACGCAAATTGCAGTGTTTATATAGGATACGAAACTAAGGATTAAAAAATTTTCTTACAGGATACGAAACTAAGGATTCAAATTTTTTCAGTCTCCTGTTGCAGATATCATAAGCTTACACTTTTCAACTATTTCACTACTTTTCATCCTAGCTTTATGTAACACACTGTTAAAACCGAATCTACACCATTTAGCTACAAAAATAGAGATTCATCTAGAAATATTTTCGTATAAAAACTGACTAAAATGGCGGCGCCCATCTTGCCAATTCTTGGTTGAAGAAAAATGAATTGGTCAGTATGTATCTTTTCTTCCTTATTTTCGTTAATTTTTCCACTTGTTTCATAAATATGTGTTACCATTAAAGCTTGCTCAGAGCAAGCGGGCCCTTCGGGCCCGCTTGCTCGCTTCGCTTCACTATTACATAGTTTAGCCTAAAAAACGTCTGTTTCCTGCCAGCATTAGTATTTAAAGCAGTTGACACCATCGTTCCCCTTTCTGACACCTGGGGTGCGTTCCATTTGCAGAATCGATCCGGTTGATCCGGCTGTTTCTGGTAATGGAACGCGCCGTTCCAGCGGATCAGTTCGGATCGTCTAACACGTCTAGGACCGACGTTCCAGGCTGTTCAAACATGGTGGACAATGTTACGATCTCTTTACAGTACAGGAAATTTTTGTTGTTATTGGAAATTTTGGTATGGATGTCACTAGAAATTATCAATATTTGATAAACGAAGTAAAAATAGAACTATTTCAACATTGATTTCAACTTTATTTTTGGATTTGTGAATATAGAGGTTTTCGTCTATCCATGCTTGCTATGGTGAAGTCATTCTGGAATAATTTTCGTTCCATTTGCAGAATGGGATCGTTCTTGACAAATGGAACGCAGCCCTGATGATAAAATAGACAAGATCTGTTGAAGTGTCAAGGTCATTCATGATTTTTTTCATCGTCATCAAAAAATAAGAACAAACTCAAAAAAATTAATTTATGACACGAGGCAGATGGTTTCTATGCAGCTAAAATGTCACTTCCGGTCTGTAAATTTGCATAAAAATGAACTTACCTTGATCATTTCAAAGGAACTTTTTTTTTGCTATCAACAGGAAGAGTCACTTGATATTAGCATGCATTGATAAAAATAAATCTTTCTGTTCGATGCCTCTCTTTCATCTACTTTAGTCAAGTGGACAGTACACCAAAGATATTTACAGGGACCCTGTGGGGCCCCTGCTGTAGCGGGGGAAACCCCTAACATTCGGAATTTCGAGGAGACAGTAAATTTGATAGTGTGCAGTGTCACGGTGTGAGCTGTAGTTTGCGCTGTAGAATAATAAAATTTCTGATGAGATAGATGTCAAGATTCCAGCATTTTGCTGCATTCTCCATTATTAAAAAAAAATTTCCAAATCTAAACCACCACACAATATTATTTTCTGTACATGTAGCTCCATCACTCGAGTCGGGTGACCCCGAGTCTAATAAAAACCAGCGTCTGTGGATGACAAGTCTTATCTAAGTCATATGTCTTTATCCTGCTTTAAAACTGCTGTTTTAACCATGCATACCATAAAGCTGGTTGAACAATAGACCATTTTCACATTACAATGTGCTGCCAGACTTGCATTTTAGACACTCCAAGTCCCGAAATCGCAAATTTTAACATTATATTTCATTGTGACATCACAAACCTTTTTAATGTCACACTGACACAGTTAGAAATAACGTCAAATGTTGTGATGTCGGGTCTTGGAGTGTTTAAAATTCAAGTCTACTGTGTTAATGCGAAAATCGTCTATTGAAATGCCGAAGGTACCAGTTGAAGGAAGAATTTTTAAGAAATCTCCAGTATTAGGATAAACATGCACCACGCACATTATAGTCACATTCAATTCTAAAATGGCACATTCAAATTTCACTGAGTGCGCCAATGTGGCGCATTTAATTCTTTAACAAGTTGTGGAAAGCTTCTGTTGTTTTATTCAATGTGGTGATGACTTCACCATATTCACTTATTTAAACTTCTGCATGCGATTTCATTTGTTTACTTTTTGTATCAATCGTTACACAGACAGTAATTTGATTAGGTGTCATTCATTCAACACTGTGACCATCGTTTCCTATTGCAACAATCCCTACTTCAAAACTTTATACATGTATGTGCGTACAAATGGACTTCACCAGTTAGGACGAATCGTGGAATTTGTTCACAAAATGCAAATTTCATACAAAGTTTTGTCATTTATCATGTTTATATTTGGATGTACTGTACATGTAGTTTACAAACACTAATTTACAGCAATGTTTGTGTGCGTTTTTTGGGAGGAAGAGGGCTGGTTCTCTGGCAAATATCAAATTATTAATTCAGAATGAAAGTATGCAGCAAATCTTTAAACGATATTTTGTGACTGTTTGGGTCAAATGTGTCCCCCTGTTTCCCATGTGTAAGTACAGAAATGTCCATCTGGACATTTGTAGCAGCAGATGATGCAGATATATATATGTTCTTGTTTGTTTGTTTTTTATTTTTGCAAATTGCTTATGGCACAT
Organism: Pinctada imbricata; assembly: GCA_033119305.1. Taxonomy (NCBI): domain Eukaryota; kingdom Metazoa; phylum Mollusca; class Bivalvia; order Pterioida; family Pteriidae; genus Pinctada; species Pinctada imbricata. The sequence continues at coordinate 34,249,136 of VSWD01000012.1, read as the reverse complement.
TCATTTTCAACAATGGCACATTCTTTTTGCAAATGGCACATTGATGTTGCAGGATATGGGACCGTTGTTGCCTATCCTGATCACTGAATCTTCCTCATTTATAATGTTTATGAAACTCCCATGAGTGTATCAGAAACTCTAGTTACAGTGCAACGAAGAGAAGAGGCAGCATTTCTTATTTGGTGTTTTCTGTCTTTTGACGACAGAAATACCCGAATAAGAACTAGTGTCTTCGTTGTGCTGTAACTACAAAACTTTTGCATCGGAGGGATCATCTTGGTAAGTCTTCTATTCTTTTGATTCCAAATGGCACCAGCAATTTATCAAAACCGTTAACGTTACTGAAATGTCATTATTGAAAAGTGTAGCCCCTGTTCTTTGGACATCTTTGATCCGTCCCCTAGGATTAACATGGTAAAGATACAAAATGTAATTGTTCATATACATTTTTATGTATTGTCAATGTGGTGTATGAAAGAAAAATGTTCTTTGATGTGTCTGAAATAGGACAATGAAAAAGCAAATGAAATGCAAAGGTTTTTTAATAAATTTTTTATATAAGATTTATCTTTTGTTTACAAAATGTAATATATAACATGTATTTGCTTTGATATACTGCACTGCAACTGCACTGCAACACTGAAGAAAAACTTTTTTGCTTAATTATGTGTCAATGCAAAACATCTGCATCCAGGTCTGTCAATAATTGTTAGCCTGTTAAGGAGCTGCACAAGATAAGACGTAAAATGAGTCTGCCCTGAAAAGTCAAAATTTTGAGAATTTTTTCCATAGTAATCATGGTAATCACAACTAACATGGTCCACACATGAATCTACTTTCAGGGTTGGATAAAGTATTCAATTTGAGTAAATACAGGCATTTTCCACATAGAAATCAATGGAAAACAGAAAAGTTTTTATAAAACATTGTCCCCTTCTCCTCATTTTAGAATAAGGGGGGGGGGGGATGGATTGGATGATTATTTTAAAATTTGTCTCCAGAGTGGTAAATTAGATAAATATTGCCAATTTTTGTCTGTCTGTCTGTCTGTCTGTCTGTCTGTCTGTCTGTCTGTCTGACTGTCTGTCTGTCTGACTGACTGACCGATTGACTGACCATCTTTTAGAACTGTTTCCATAGATTTTGCTGACGTCATAATCAGTCTATGTCAGATACCCTCTCAAATGGGAAGTAACTCTGGTTTTTGAAAATAGCGAATACTTGTACATTGATCATGGTGATACATCCACCGCTTCAATTAGAAATTGTATATACTGTTCATTAGCTATAGGGGTGAAATTTACGCCAAAAGTGATTTTATTGGCTGGATTGCGGAGCAAAATCCGGTCTATGAAATGGCGAAGTCCGTCTTTCTGTCTGTCTGTCTGTCCGTCCGTCCGTCAGTGCGTCAACATTTTGGTTAAAGTGTTGCGTTTAAGTCAGTTGAGATAAAACTGTTTGGAGGAGCAACTTGAAACTTGACATGGTGATAGACCATGAAGAGACGAATCAAACACAGCAACAAAATTTGACCTAGTGACCTTGACCTTGGAGTTTGACCTACTTTTGAAAAACTTTAACTTTGGTTATAGCTTTTGAATGGCAAGTGATAGGGCTTTCATATTTCACTTGTGGATTTCTTGTGACAAGGCCTTTCCATGGATACCAAAAATTTTTACCTTGTGACCTTGACCTTTGAGTTTGACCTACTTTTGAAAAACTTTAACCTTGGCCATAACTTTTGAATGGTAAATGATAGGGCTTTTATATTTCACAAATGTATTCCTTGTCACAAGACCTCACCATGGATACCAAAAGTTTTGACCTTGTGACCTTGACCTTGGAAATTGACCTATTTTTAAGAATAATAAATCTGGGCTATATCTCATGGACTATAGAGGCTATGGCTTTGAAATTTCACATGCAGAATCTTTATGACCAGACCTTTCATTTGATATCATGACTTTTGACCTAGTGACCTTGACATTGACCTACTTTTGAATTATAAGAGGTAGGGTTTTGATATTTTACATATAGATTCCTCATGGCCAGAACTTTAATTTGATATCATGACTTTTGACCTAGTGACCTTGACATTGACCTTTGACCTACTTTTAATCTATAAGAGGAAGGGTTTTGATATTTCACATGTAGATTCCTCATGACCAGACCTTTCATTTGATATCATGACTTTTGATCAAATGACCTTGACATTGACCTTTGACCTACTCTTAAACTATAAGAGTTAGAGTTTTGATATTTCACGTATAGATTCCTTATGACCAGATCTTTCATTTGATATCATGTCTTTTGACCTAATGACCTTGACATTGACCTTTGACCTACTTTTAAATTATAAGAGGTAGGATTTTGATATTTCAGTTGTAGAATACTCATGATCACACCTTTCATTTGATATCATGACTTTTAATCAAATGACCTTGATATTGATCTTTGACCTACTTTTGAACCATAAGGGGTAGGGCTTTGATATTTCGCATTTAGATTCCTCCCATAGCTTTCCTTCATTGCACAATTTTATTAATGACCTTTGACCTTTCTGTCTGCGCAAATATGTATACGTCATCTAATACAAACACTTCGCAATCCGGCCTTACCGCCTTTAGCGGTTTATGGTTTATTAGCTGTATTGTGATATATATGTATTGTGCCCATTCTTAAAAAAATCTTACTACTTTTTTTTTCGTTTTACAAATTCACTAACCCCAAATAACATATAAAGACGGCTATCTAAAAGCTTAATTAATTTCATCAGCCACAGATTAGGAAGAAAGATATGGCTTATACAAATTTCTCCACTAGATATGTAATATTAATTATGTAGAAATTATGGGGCCTTCATTCTGCAACAGACCAGAAGCATCATACAAAGCATCACTATGATATGGTACCACTTAGATTTGACCTACAGGGTAGCTAACTTAGCCACTGCAAATCTAATCAGATTCTGTACTTAACAATTGAAAATCAATCTGATGAAAACCAGATCTCTATTTATAGAATAAGTGTTTTAATTTGTTTTTTGTGTCAGATATGTAGCACAAAGCAGGTACATTTATCATACATATAATGCGCTGATTTTTAGCTCTACTGGTCATAGACCAGTCGAGCTTATGTGTTACCCCATCGTCCGTCTGTCCGTCCATCCGTCTGTCAGTAACAATTCTTGTGCTCGAATCTCCTCTGAAACTATAAGAGATAAAAATGTAACTCTTTTTGCATTACACTTGGTCTGTGGTTTAGTTGTGCACCTGACATTTTGTTCGAGACCTTGACCCCCAGGGTCCTAGAAATGGGTGTGGTCTTTAAATCTATGTAATCTTGTCCTCTGCCACTATAAATGATGGAAACTTAATTTCTTTTGCAATATAATGGTATTGTAGTCTAGACTTTGTTTTAGCTCTTGACCCCCAAGGACTTAGAAAATGGGCGTGGTCATTTTCTCCTATATAATTCTATGTAATCTTGTGCTTGCAACTCCTCTGAAGCTATAAACGATGGAGACATAATTCTTTTTGCAATATGATAGGTCTGTAGATTAGTTGTGCACCTGATATTTTGTTTGGGCTCCTGACCCCAGGGACTTAGAAAATGGGTGGGGTCATTTTCTCCTATATAATTCTATGTATTCTTGTGCTCACAACTCCTCTGACACTATAGATGAATTCTTTTTGCAATATGATAAGTCTGTGGTATAGTTGTGCACCTGATATTTTGTTTGGGTCCTGAACCTCAGGAACTTAGGAAACGGGTGTGGGGTGTGGTCATTTTCTCCTATATACATGTAAGTCTATGTAATCTTGTGCTCGCAACTCCTCTGAAGCTATAAATGATGGAGAGATAATTCTTTTTGCAATATGAAGCTATAAATGACGGAGAGATAATTCTTTTTGTAATATGAAAAGTCTGTGGTCTAGTTGTGCACCTGATATTTTGTTTGGGCTCCTGACCCCCAGGGACTTAGAAAATGGGTGTGGTCATTTTCTCCTATATACATGTAAGTCTATGTAATCTTGTGCTTGCAACTCCTCTGAAGCTATAAATGATGGAGAGATGATTCTTTTTGCGATATGATGGGTCTGTGGTTAAGTTGTGTACCTGATATTTTGTTTGGGCTCCTGACCCCCAGGGACTTAGAAAATGGATGTAGTCATTTTCTCCTATATAGTTCTATGTAATCTTGTGCTTGCAACTCCTCTGAAGCTATAAATGATGGAGAGATAATTCTTTTTGTAATATAATGGCTTTATGGTCTTGTTTTGAACTTGATATTTTGTTTGATCCTGACCCACAGGGACTTAGAAAATGGGTGTAGTCATTTTCTCCTATTTAACTCTATGTAAATCTTGTGCCCGCAAGTTACAGATATATAATGGTAACTTAATTCTTTTTGCAGTATGATGGATTGTAGTGTAGTTGTAAATCTGATATTTTGTTTGATTTCCTTGCACCCAGGGACTTAGGAAATGGATGTGGTCATATTATATATCATATATGAATTCACTTATCAATGACTGTATTAAAATAAAAAAACAATCAGGAGAGCTACAGTCTCGTCATAGACTTCTGGTTTGTAATGTACACGACATAACAAAAAATCAGGAGCATGTAGACATCTGGTTCTAATCACAGTCACCGCGGCACATGAAAAATGCACCTGAACGTATGTGTAGATCGATTCACACCTTCCTATACTCCCACAAGTTGTGAAACGAAAATACCCCTGGCTTGATTCAATCAGTGAAATCATCACTTTAATCGGTCGGATGTTTATATACAAGCACGTGGAATGCAGTATTGGAAGGTGTGAATCCATCTACACATACCTTCAGGTGCATTTTTCATGTGCCACGGTGACTGTGGTTCTAATCAGGCTGCATGATATGAAATAAAAGTTCAACCTTGTGACCTTTGTCAAATGAGTAATTTTACTGTTAATTCCTTCAAGTCATTGTTTGACGCATACATATATATAATCCATATATGGAAGGTGATTTTTTTTTACTTGAAGGGAACGTTTTATTGTAGCCACAGAAATTATCAATGAAGTGACTCGTACAATAGCCACAAAATTAAGTCATTTAAGTACCGTTGCAGTTTGCAGTTGACTTGTTTACTTTTAATTACTTCCTTAATATGCAATATTTACTTCTCATTGGTTTTGTAAAGTACATAAGGCACTTTATATAATATACTGTATAGTGATTGGGAAGGAAATTTTGTGAATGGGCCTTTGTCCATGATTTTCTACAATTTCAAAAGGCAATTATCATCAGAAAGAAGCAGTGGTCGTCAAACGTCAATTTTATCTAAACAGTTTATTAGTAAATCGGTAGATTAGCCCTGTTGCTAAAAAGATCTCATTGAAGCAGCAATAGTGATATTTAAGAAATGGCTGTCTTACTTTTGGTGTTCATGGTTGTATAATTCTGGTCTGTCACATGTAATTTGGTTATTCTCAGAAAATTTGCATGATCAAACCAACCAGAATTATACACCAATTACATGAATTAACACCAAAAATAAGACTGTCATTACTCAATTTACATTTATTCTAAATTTCAGAAATCTTTATTTGCATGCATGTGGCACATATTTCCTGTAACAGCGTCAAATATTTAATGTTGGTAAGATATATATAACTGTAGTTGCGTGATGTTTCATATGGGGAATTATCTACTAAAGATGTAATTATTTAACTTTGCTGATTTTAAGGGGGGAGAACCCCTCCCTAATGCCTTCTCTAAATTTGCCAATGATTCATATTTCCAAGAACCTCTGACTTATAGATCATTCATTAGCAGTCATCACCATTATATATATGAAATAATGAATAAAGTTTGCCAGTATAATTGTCAATGTGTCATTTCATTTGAGGAGGTTTGAAAATTGAAGGATTTTTTTTTAGAAATCAAAACAAGAGATCTCTTGAATTCTACTGAATTTGGTCTTTTCGAAATACAGAGTTACTTCCCATTTGTTCAGGTATGAGACATCAACATATTTTGACCTCATCAAATTCCATGGAATATGGAACATGAAATTCAGGGAAACAGTATTACATATATATGATGTTTTCAAAGGAATTTAATGACGTCACAATTCTTCTATGTCAGATACCTTTAGATGTGAGCATTGCACATAATTACGTTCCTATGTATTTTCAGATTTTTAAAGGAAAGAAAAAGAAGCCAGAAATAAATTTATCTCTGTGGACCATGGCAGATTGATGAAATTTCAATTAAGAATCAAGCAATATCAAAATGAGTGATGGATCAGAACTTTCTTCATTACTGTGAGTATAACATGAAAATTCTGGAATTTGAAAGCTTACGTTTAGAATGTTTGTTCAAATCCGTCAGCTATGTTTCTGAAGTCATGCCATGTTAAAATTTGAATAATATTTGAAGTTCAGTCTATAAACCCATGATGTCTCCTTGCTCTATTAAGACAGTGATAAAATCATAAATAAAACATTGAATATAATAGTACTGTGATTAGTGATGAACCAATTGTCGCCGACAATCGATTGTCGATCGCTAAAACTCTTTCGATTCTGATTATCCATTTCAATTTCTTACAATCGATTGTCGCTAACAGGAAGTTGTTTTGTGCTGAGGAATTTATTTTTCTCTTTTCACATGTCACATGTTAAACCGCTACTTGTTGTCTTACCTGTAAATAGGCAAACACTTTGAAATTGAATGCTTTATATTTTGTTTTCAGCAAAGTCTTTTTGAATTAAAATGACGCAAAATAAAATTTTCTGTCTTTTATGTTCTATTTTTCATGGAATACTGTTTTTTCCGATTTAAATCGATAATCGATCGTTTTACACTTTCCGATTATTTTCTGATTATCGATTCCTAAAGGCCTTCCGATGTACAACACTTAACTGTGATGATTACTGTTTGTAAAATTTCACTATATTCAAGTTGTCTAAATCACAAGCAGGGACGTATACTGTAAACTTGGTTATTTTCGTGGATGGAAAATTTCGCTATTATAACATTAAGACTTTTCGCATGGGGGAAATATTCGTGATAAAAATGTCTTTCCCATTGTAAAAATGCAACGGGGATATTTTCACATGGGGGAAATTTTTGCGAAATCCCTCTATTTGCGAAAAACGTGAAAATTACCCCCACGCGAAAATTTCAACGTTTACAGTATATTTTAAAAATATACGTTCCCGTCACAAGGGAGCCCAGTGTTTATCCCTTCAGTATTTTCTGTAGTTTTATCAATAGATCATCTCCATTAATTATCAAAACTTTGCACTATGTTTCCTTTGTGGAGCACAATCACTTTCTGTCTGATGATATACTGCCACATGTGTGAAGAAACTTTCAACATAACCCCCAAATATCATCAATCCATAGAGTGTATGACAAAGGTCTATTGATAAACATTTACATAGTGGTTACCATTGTATATTGTAGGAGATAACATAATGCATCAGGATGAGTGTACCAGAGGAGATATACAGCGGTATAGAAAACAAAGTCACCATCAAACACGGCTACGTCAAAATGAAAAGTAGACAGCTGGGGGTGAGTGTACATTGTTGTATAACAGTAGGGAATATTATCGTGCAGGAACAGTCAGGAATCTATATAATAATCATATGCTTGTCAGACTGAGACATAATATGCTCCTGTATTATGAATTTAAAGATCAGGTAGCATATTGTCCGAGTGTGCAATTTGTTTATTTTGTCTAAATGTTGCACTTACATTTACTGTAGATTAGTTATAAATCATGATATATTGACCTTTTTAAAGTTCTGATTGTAATATAAACCTCTACACTGAAAGCTGCCTGCTTGGGTATAGTATTACAAAGACACTTGTCAATTTCTTTACTACATCCTCCTCAATCCAACTTTAAGGGGTATCTAGGAATCAGCCTATCTTTCTGATCATCAATCATATGTGGGCAATGGATTTTAATGACATTTCAGAGAATTGTTGCCTAGAGGACCTAAGGATGTGTCATGTCCTTGAACCAAGGTCATATCTGCAAGGTCAAGGTCATAGTGAAAAGATATGGAGCAGCTTGGCTTGACCGTCTTTTTATAACCTCTTTATGGATTTGAATAATTATAATACATAGAATTGTTGCTCAGGTGTGTCATAATCTTCAATTCAAGGTCATATCTGCAAGGTCAAGGTCACATGTCTAAAGGATTATAAAATCTTTTGCTGGCTTTTGAATTTTTAAACCTTTGTATGGATTTAAATAATATTCACAGAATTGCAAGGTCTTGCAATGAACAAAATTTAAAGAATGAATCTTTAAAAAAAATTTTTGTTTATTTATTAATTTTTTTTTTTTTTTGGATTTAAGTGATATCAACTGTTTCATTGCAATAATTGCCCCACCAATACGCAGCTTGTCTGTCTGATTTTTCATTTAGTCACCTACCTACACCATTGTTCAAAACTTGGGCAACTTTTCTGCCCAAGTAAATTATGACGTCATAAAAATGGAGAACAGTCGAAGATTGCGCGAAAACATTTGTATTGTATAGAAGTCTTGGTTAGAAGTATTTGCAATCTTCGGTATTGCTGTTTATGTGTTTTCGCAAATTACTTCCCATTTTAATAACCTCTTTTACAGTTACTAGTTGTATTGTTAATCCTTTTTTCTATACATGTATTTTGATGATTTTAAAGTTTGACAGCTCTTGCATATGCGTTTTTATTAGAGAGATTCTATTACATGTAATTTTGTTCATTCTGTTTACATTAAATTTTAAAACAGAATCAATTGATTTACATAAGAAAGTCAATCAACATGTCATTGACTTTAATTTTGTTATTCTGTCGGCGCCGTGGTCTAGCAGATATGGCGTCGGCCCAGTTATTGAATCTCAAGGTTGCGGGTTCGAGCCTTGCTAAGACTACGGGTCGGCCGACATACATTTATACTCTTCAATGTTCTGTGTTTATATACAAAAATGTCCTTGTCTGTGTATCATTTGCATGACTGTGGTGTTAAAAAAAAATAATTTTGTTATTCAGGGATTTTGGAAGAAGCGTTACATAGTATTGTACTCTCCGTCCAGTATGGGACCTTCCCGATTAGTGAAGTATAACGACAAAAATGACGCTAACCGTGGAGAGAAATGCCTCTCAGAAATCATGATGGCCGATGTAGGTACAGTGGTCAGGATGGCATCCGAGGATTCTAAACACGGTATTACGCTCAACATGCCCACGGAAGTACGACAGTTCTTATGTGATGATGGTAAGGAAGTTTTCGTAGTCAGTGAGTATTTTGTATTGAACTTAAATTGAGAATTATTCGGCAAGCCCTATTTTATATTTCAATTGATAATCAGAGTGTTGTATATGAAAGTTTATGATTATGTATTTACAGAAGTAGATTGTTGTGACTGGCTGCAGAAGTTGAAGGCGGAGACAGGGAAGATGGATGTATTACCACAAGGTGAGGACGATTGTAACTTACATTGTAAAAGCCCTGGTGACAAGCTGAAAGGGGTTAACATGTATTTCCAACTCCTTTCATCTAGCTGTCTTTTCTTGATACTATAAACAGCCAATTGTGCCCCACATGAAATTCATAAGAAATGAGCATCACGCAAATTTCACATGAAAGTTCATATGAAATTCATATGAATTTTACATAAAATTTATGTTGAAAAAAAAATCACATGAATTTCACATAAATTTTCTTCACATGAATTTTACATGAATTTTTACTCGTAACCTTCATGCAGAATTGACTTTACATGCAATTCATGTCAGAAACTTCACATGAATTTCATGTGAAAAATTTCATGTAAATTTTATGTTCATGCTCATTGCACATAAATTTCATGTGAACTTTTACGTGAAGTTCATATAAATTTCATATGAGGCACAATTGGCTGTGATACTAAGGCTCTGTACATTATAATTGATCGGAGATAACTGTTACACAACATTTGCTATGAATCTAATACATGTACATGTACTTTCATTGACATAAAAGTGTACATGAGATACATAGTAATCTGAAAGTAAAAGTAAAGAAAAACATCCAATCAGAGATGTTTTTACCCAGAGAAAACCCAGACAAGTCAGATCTCATTGTTCTTATTATTCAGATGTATAGGGTTTAAGCAATACGGTTCAATGGATTACAATGTACATGTATAACAAGCTAAACACAAAATTAGAATTTAAAGCAAAAATGTGCATTATGTATCCTTTTAAACAGATATGCACTCATAAATGATATACACATTCTCTTTTTGTCTAACTTCAGGTGTATTCAGAGTTTTCTTGATTCCGTCGGCCCAGCTGAATTATTCCGGAGAATGCTGTTTACACATCCATTCAGAGATGTTCTTACTTAGTGAAAACCCAGACAAATCAGATCCCATTGTGGAGTGGAATATCAAATATATACGCAGATATGCTGTAGATGAAAGCAAAAAACTACTCAAAATAGAAAACGGAAGGTATCATTAAAAGGTTTTCTTCAAATAGGAAGGAATTATTGATGTTACATAACAAAGTTGGTACACTCGGTATATCATCTTTGCTTGTAGCAAATTCAAATAATAATGATTACTTTTCTTTTGATGTGTGCTAAGCAGGTTGTATACATCTGTCATTAGTACAAGTACAACTATTTTAAGGGTTGTCACTGTGGGGATACGTTATGAGCTGCCTGTTCTGTATGTTTGGTGAAGTCACCATGCGGAATGTAACAATTTTTGGTGAGGTCAACATGATCAAGGTCAATTATAATATGACCTGCTAAAATGTTTGTCTTTTATTTCTTAATGTTGAGAATCGTCTGTAAGAGACATATTATCAGGTCATATTATATTGACCTTGCCTGTCACTACCGGGTACACAGCCAATTGTGCCTCAAATTCATATGAAATGAGCATCATGCAAATTTCACATGAAAGTTCATATGAAATTCGTATGAATTTTACATAAAATTTATGTTGAAAAAAGATCACATGAATTTCACTTAAATTTTCTTCACATGAATTTTACATGAATTTTTACTCGTAACCTTCATGCAAAATTGACTTTACATGCAATTCATATCAGAAACTTCACATGAATTTCATGTGAAAAATTTCATGTAAATTTTATGTTTGTGCTCATTTCACATTAATTTCATGTGAAATTTTACGTAAAGTTCATGTAAATTTTATATGAATTTCATATGAGGGACAATTGGCTGTGTATTGCAATCTTCTCATACATGTACATTGTACATGGGTGTCTGCTGATTGATAAAGGAAAGCGTCTTTGACCTTACATTGAACCAAGTGCAATAAATTTCAAATAATAATGATATTGTATTATTTTCTGCAGTTTTGCTCATTTCATCTGCTTTGCTGAGCTAAGAATGAAGTAAAAAATTAATGAAAACCCTTGAAAGTTGATTTCTTCGAAAAAACTTCTTTATGCTTTCATGAAAAAAAGTATCTTGAAAAAATATCTGGTTAAACAGTATCTTTATCTTAACAGAGATTAAGAATTCAATGATAATATCTCGACAATATTTTCAGACGACAGCTTGTTACTGGTGAGGGGTTGTTTATCCTGAGGACCATTCAGTACGATCAGATCAAAGCCCTGCTTGATACACAGTCACGTAGGCTAAGTCAGTCCTCCACAAACTCTGATAGTATGCAAGGCTTTAGTACGGAACCCAGACCGAGTCTTACTGCAGCTCAAGTACCTGTTCGTAAGTGAATGAATTTATAATTGTTTTTCTCATAACTAAATTTTTTAAAAAGAATTTCCTCCTGTTGACAGCAATATTGTAGGTCAAATTTGCAAATCCTCTTCATAATTAAACAATTTTATGATGAATATTTTATACATATGGAGCTTATAATTGAATTTTGTTTATACTCTAAGACTTACAAATATTAAGAGTACAGGATTCTAAATTTAAATTTCTGTGATGAAAAAATAGATGAATATGGTCCTGTCAATTGTGGAGGTCACTGGTTTGACCCACAATATGACCTACAAAGGGAGGTAATTTTGACTCTGTGACGTCATAGGAAAACTATTTTATAGATTTTCTCTTATGTTTTTATCTACAAGAGTCTTTCTCAATTTCTCCTCTTTAAATTACCATATGGAGTGGTTATTCATGCTTTGTAATTTGCTTTCACTGCTGATTCTAAATAAATAATAATTTCAAGTAAGTTTCCTTGGTTTTTACCTTGAAATGATATTCGTTCTATAGAGGTGAAAAGATTATTTCTGTTCATGTATAACGTTATTTTTATACCCCCCGCAAACGAAGTTTGGGGGGGGGGGTATATAGGAAACACCCTGTCCGTCTGTCCATCCATCCGGTTAAGAAGTTCTTAAAGCAGATAATTCTTTAAGTATAAGTGATAGGGCTTACATATTTCATACATGCATTCAACATAATAAGTACTACATTTTGATACCAAGACATTTGACCTAGTGACCTTGACCTTGAACTTTGACCTTGTATATATATATATAGATTCCTATGTCATACATGAATCCTTGTAGAGAAAAACGTCCCGCGAGGGGTATAATTCGTCACTTTAGGGCAGTTCTAGTTATCTTTTATCAATTATTATGCATTGTAAATCTTGAATGGAAATCTGTAATATTTTGACATTGAGACATTACATGCAAAAGGATAAATCAGTTTAGAGAATGAATCTTTGAATTGATAACTTATCAACAGTCATGTAGTGCTTGTATTTACCTATTAATGCCCGTTTGTGTGGGTACTATTCTCTCATAGTGTTGCTTTTGGACGGAATAGTGCCCAAGGGTTAGCGAGGGCACTATTTACCTTCCAAAAGCAACACTATGAGAGAATAGTACCCACACAAACAGGCATTAAGAGGTTTAGTGCATCACATGACCTCAATGTTTTACAAGGAAGTGGTGACACCTATGGCGCGTTACTCTCCAAGCGACGTAACTCTGTAAAGCAAAAAGCTCTATTCTCTCATAGTCCCTGCGTGCTCAACCAATAAAATTCCAAGGATTTATCATGTGATTCACTAAATAGTTATAATCATGATATGGTACAGTTACTATGGTTTATTGTGAAACATGATGTCACGATAAAAAATCATGGTTAGGGAATCATTTCTCTCCGTTTTCATGTTTTTATTTTCATGCATTTTTCATTTCTTGCCCTAATACAAGGCTTAGGAACAAATAATTTTGTATATACATGTACATGTATTCAAGCAAATTATGAATGCCTTGCTTTCTCTTTTATTTTCTCTTCAAAGAATTTCCATGAACCTTTAATCTTGAAGGAGCCATGTTTCATGTATCTCGCATGGTAAACATATAGATCTGTCAGCCTGTCTATCTGCCTTAGAGATTTTTCATTTTGATTAAGCTTCTTGTTTGTGATTTCCATGTTTTCAGTTAGCAAAAACACTGAAGTCAGTCACAGTAAAGTGAATTTTTGACTTGACCAAGTACAAGTATGTAAAATTAAGGATTAGTGCATAGAAACTTACATTCTGTTGAATAATATAGTCCTGTCAAGAGTCCATTATGTCACTGATACTGTATTGTAGACCGTAGCCATAGCAACCCCCCTCCTCTCCTCCCTAAACCCGTTACCAGGGAAGCTCACTTTCATTCTGCCGGCAGGAGATATAAGGCTCCGGCCTTGGTATAGGTAAGACGGTACCGGCCTATGTATCCCACAATTCTGTCTTTTTATACAGAGTTATTTCCCTATTTGGATGTTTATGACGTAAGCCAATTGTGATGTCATAAAATTCTACGAAAATGGACATTCAATTTACCGCTATGGTTTGCATAAGATTTGTTTTATAGAATTTTATGATGTCATAATTTCACAGATGATGCCCCAAATAGGGAATAACTTTGTATGACAAAAAGAAGGAATTCAATGTATGTTAGTATGGTAGTAGGGTTTTGTGAAAGCTAAAGTATACTGTATACTTACGTGACTTAGTATATCATAAAAACATATGCCATATTGTTTTGGTGAAGGGCAGCGTACATGTAATTGTATGCAAGTAAGTGTAAAATGCTAGTAAGTCCATTTGATTTTATATCATTTAGTACAAGACAGATCAAGTGTTTCATTACAATTTTGTTTTAGTATACATGTATTGAGAATTTGCCTATACCATAAATTATAAGGTTGAGGTTTAAAGCAATGCACATTTATTTGTCAGTTAGCAAGTCTACACTATAATACATCATACAGTATATTGTAAATTATACACCCAGGAAACGTGTAAGCACTTACTTGTAAGATTTGTATTCATATCATATTTGCCCAACAATTTGTGAAAAGTATGAGAACTATATACAGTAAACTTCACCTATAACGAACAGGCTTATAGCGAAATTCTGCTTGTAACGAAGTGAAAAGAAAGTCCCTGCAGAAGTCCTATTACCCTCCATTGATTTTTGTACGCCTGTAACGAATTTGTATATAACGAATTATCGGCTTTTACGAAGCCATCTCATGGTCCTGTGGTCATTGTTTCTTCACTATTTTCACCTGATGTAACAAAATGATCTCCAGGTATTCCCAATTAACACACCTGGCTGACAGATAATTACTAATTATCAAATAATTGTTCTCTCCGTCTGTTGTCCCCGCGCTAATTACCTATTAGGAGACGTGTTATATACACATGGGGTAATACTTGCCCATTATTTAATACTCTGTCGGCATGTCAACTGTTAGGAATGCTTACTTAATAAATCACAACATAACTATTGAATACTGGTCATTCAGAACGGCAACACCAAGGAAACATATTTAGAATCAAAATGCATGTAACGAAATATGGCTATAACGAATTTAGACCAATGGTCCCCTGGGCTTCGTTATAAACGAAGTTTACTGTACAGCAAACTAACTGAAATAAGACCTCTGTTTTTAGACAGTCCCCTGATTAAGGGTCTGATTTAATTCCATTCACAGTTGAAAACAATATAAGTCAATAGTATGTTGTATATTGTATTGATCTAGCCCTATGATTAACCTGGCATCAATGGCTGATCCAGCGCACCCTTCACCAGGGAGGGGGGTCAAGGGGCATATTTTGCCGATTTTTGCAGCAAATGGGCCAAAATATACCTGTTCGTGGAAAATTTTGGGTCAGTGCAGGCGGGGGGGGGGGGGGGCCCCCTCTGCATCACCCTAAATCCGCCACTGTGGCATAATTTTTTTTTCCTTTCTGCCCCGTTTTTTTCCCTAAGATGATAAGCATAATGCAAAAAATCCGCAGCTGCATGACATTATGAAGTACATGTATAATTTGTTTAGTAGAGCCACTCACTGTAATTTAGGAGTTTTGCTATGTATATTACATTGTTTTTGCATGTTATGTTGCTGGGAAACTTCTTTTCAGGAAATAGACATTGAATAAGATACATGTATGATGTCAAATAAAAACTCTACTTACTCTTAATCATATTCAGAATTTTCAAAGTAAAGCATTAATTTTCATATCTGTATGACAAACCTGACTAGAATCTTCTCTATAAATGATTTAAGCCATTTTCAGTCACCAAGTCTCCAGTCTATCCCTTGGCATACATGTACTTAGTACATGTATGTATAATTGAAAAAAAAAATTATTTGAGACTATCTAGCTGTCTTAAAGATCATACACTACTACATGTATTTCATTAATTTGTAAACCATGTAATTATTGATAAAAACACACAAACACTCAAATGCACAAATCTTTGGTCCCTTGACCTTTATCAAATGCCAAAACAAAAGTATCGATAAACTTTAAGTATACTTAGTCAATAGACACATTGTTGTTTTTGCACTTGATTAAGGCCAAGCTAGGGCCAAAAACTTGTTTGTCTTTATTTTCCTTCCCTCTTAAAGAAATACAATGTATTTGATTTTACATGTGATTATCGTTCATTCCAGGGCGTGGTCAGCAGAGCATCCCCAACCATTGATAGTACACAGATTGTGATTGGTGCACACTATTACCGTTATTTGCCGAGAGCAGACACAGACTGATGCGTAAAAGACAGATCTGATACTGTTAATTCTACATATCAAAAAATGATGTATTTAAATTTGTATATTTCTATTTATATCATGGATGCTTGATCTTGCTCATCATTGCTGGCTTGGTTACGCTTATATACATGTTGTTTATTAAGGAGTTCTGCATTGATCCTTATCTTAATTATGTCAGTACGTTGAACTTACAGCACCAATAATGTTATCCAACACAAAAATAATTTTAGTATTTGGTTTGGAAAAATCTACAGGGTTCAAATTGATATACTTTTTTGGCATTCCATAGGTTACTTTTTGTTGTAAAAATAGTTGATTATGAATTTATTTTTTGAATATTAAGAAAAAAAGTGCAATAGATGTCACGCAGGTATAACAAAAGTCTGAAAGTAGATTTCCAAAGCAGACCTTGCTCAGAACGTCATATGAGATTTTGTAGTACATGTAATATACATATTCTTGATGTTTTATGTTCACAGTGTAGTAAACATCATCATGATGCCTTTACTGTATTTCACAAGAGAATGTTCTGAACATTTTTTTTCAATGTTCAGTTCATTTTTTTTTCATTTTTGAAATTACAAAATTTTGTATTCAATCAAACTTAATGTGTTTTATAGCAAACTTTGCAAATGCTTTTAAATTCATAAGTTTTGTATCTATTTATTGTACACATGCACATTTAGTGAGAAGTAATATTTGTATACAAACTTGCACATTCTATTTTCAATTCACAAGCAGTTCAAGGCATTCCTTCTTACACATATATTTCATAGAATCTATTTTTACTTATTATGAAATGGTTTGTATAATATGATAGTATTTTAATTATGTTGAAAATTTAAGGCATATTTCACATTGCCTGTGACTCAAATGTTAAGTCAAGCTTCCTGTTCACACTCATCTATAGAATCCAAAAACATAATGACACACTACTTATTTTGAGAAATTAAACTGTACTTATTTCGGGAGAGGCAAAGTTTAGCAGAAAGAGGAAAGATCTCTCATTCACATATTGATAATGATAGACTTGTCATATTTTGATAGTCAATGGACCCAGGATGAAGGCCTTGTACATCAATAGTCCATTTTCAAGTTCTGGGAATCAACCTTTGAAAACCTTGATTATACACATCAGACTACAGACATCAAGTACCTTGGCAAACTTTTGAAATGTTACATTTATGTCATAATTAATAGAAGGTTTTACGTTATGTTTCCAGTGCTTTGTGTTTGACGTCACAATTTAAAATGTAGCCAAAGTATGTGATGTCCATAGTCTAGCTATCAGATGAAATGTCTCGGAAATCGTCTATTCGGTATTTTGCATCTGTGATCTGTATACTGTATAACCAGAAATTTTCGCGAGTATCAAATTTCGGGATTTTATGGTAAAAAAGGCTGTCTTTATTTTCATGAGTACAATTTTTTCGTGATTCCTAAATTACATGTACAAACAAATACATGTATGAACACATGATGTTACTGTTTTGTATCTCTGCATCTTTCAGTATTGAATTTTCAGGTAGTTCTATCATGAGATTACACTCAACTCACTTCTGTTATCGTTTAATCAGAATGACACATGCAAAATAAGAGCACCATGTAACTGTTATACAAGTTTATTATTTACCTTATCAAACACAATTATTCGTGGGAATATAATATCGCAATTCCAAATCACTGGCGAATATAGCGAAAATTAGTATCGCGAAAATTTCTGGTTATACAGTATTTAAGGGTGATTTTGGTTCCTGAAGATGCATTGTATTTTGGAGTGATATTTATATTTGTTGATGTTTTGTAACCTGTTTTGCACTAAGGGTAAATTTGTATATGATGGTGCCTTTTAAAGTGTTATCCACACAATTATGTACGCAGCTTATTGTGCCTCACATGAAATTCATATGAAATGAGCATCATGTAAATTTCACATGAAAGTTCATGTAAAATTCATGAAAATTTCACATAAGATTTATGTGAAAAATATTTCACATGGATTTCACATAAATTTCCTTCACATGAATTTCACATGAAGTTTTCTAAATGACCTTCACAGGAAACTGAATTCACATAACATCCATGTAAAAATCTTCACATGAATTTCATGTGAAAAATTTCATGTAAATTTCATGTTCCTGCTCGTTTCACATAAATTTCATGTGAACTTTCGTGTAAAATTCATATAAATTTCACATGAATTTCATATGAGGCACAATTGGCTGTGTACCTGTATAAAATTTGGAGTTTCTATGAAGTCTTACTCCACTTCATTATTATTTTTTTCTACTTTGAGCTCAGTTCTGCTTCCCATGTTTATAGAAACCTTGAATTTGGCCTTTTGCTCTGTGAAAATGGTGATTTTATTTTCCCCTCAGAATTTTTTTGTTCTGTGAAACCATCTTCTCCCATTCGTCCAGTAAATATTTCATTGTATTTATTGGCTGGGGATTATTATGATTAATTCACTATTTTGCTGCTTGCTGACACATGTAAGTAAATTCTATTTTCTAATTTTTACATTCTAGGATTTGTTGGCATATTTATAGTAATTGTTTATGATAATGTTAAGTTTTAAAAGTTTATCACTTGAAATTCTTGCCTGAAAACAAATTTGCTTTATTCCCTCAGACAAGAAAAAAGATCGATTTACATGTACATGTCAGATTTACATGTATTATTCATTATGCTCAATTACATGTATATACATGTAAAAGAGTAGGAAGACTTAAGTTTACTTCTCTTTGTCATTTAGAAATGTATGAAAAACTTATTTTGAATGATGAAAGAAAAAAAAATGATAAAAAGCTAATCGGAAATTCTTTTTCAATTTCCTCAATTTTGACAAAATTTAAATTATGAGATCATTTCGGAATAATGAATGCACAAATTATCGTTAGGAAATCATTGAATTTCGGAAAAACGGTCACATTAAAATTGTATTTAATATAATTAACTATTATGATAAAGAAGCATTATTTGACTTAATTTGAAAGACAATTTTAATTTTATCTAGTAATCATATTTCCTAAATTACTGTCCTCGCGACTCACTTTGGAAACAAGATTAACACAATTTTGATAACTTTGTAATGAAAAATTTAAATGAAATTTATTAAAAAGGTCCTGCTAAGTCGTAAATTTTGGTAAATTCTATATGGTCACATGCAATCATATTATACAGACAAAATAAATTTTAGATGGGGCTTTTTCATTGTTGAATTTCAGCGTGACATTGCCAAGATTAACAATGAGCCTATGGAGATCGTCACAACATCATGGGAAAAAATAGCATGGTAAATGGCCCACCTAAAATTTGTTTTGTCCATAGAGTTTGATTGTGTGCACTGGCCATCATATAGTCAAAATCGGGTTTATCCAGTTATTAAAAAGTTTTCAAAGTGACCCGAGCGGACAGTAGTCATTTCAACTGAAAGTCATTTACCCAGTACATGGATTTCTATAGAGCTTTGTTTATTTGTCATTATTTTGTCTTTTGACTATTCTATGTCTAGAGATAATGACATCATTATTAAATTTGATATTTATATGGGTATTCAGTTACTAATATATAAGTGCTGCATTATTGATTAGCTAATGTAATCTACATTTATCTGCTGTTATACAAAATGTAAATGTACATTATATATATTAGTACAAATGTATGTAATTTTTCCTACTTATAATTGGATATGGTACAGTGTAAAAATGAGACAGCTTTAGAAAATACAATATTGGGTTCAAGTTTTGGGCACAATTTTGGTTCCAAATTCCTTGAATTAATAATAACCTGTTTGCCTACAGGTTACTATGTTTCAAGAACTCTGCAGTTTGATTTCAACTTTATTTCACATTTTGATATTTAAGGCCGTGTAAAAATAAATAGTTTTTTCTCAGATAATTGGGTTTAAAAAGTGGCAAAGTAGGTAGGGGTTCCGTTTTTTTTTTTTTTTTTTTTTTTTCAATCAAGGGTACTCCCATGATTTATGTGAAGCAAACTGTTTTATATTTACCCACAATTTTTTTTTTTTTTTTTTTTGGTATGTGTTTTATATTTAACATTTTATTTATTTAGTAAAACACGTTTCAGTATGTGATCAGTAGCCATACATGTGTACAATAAGTATACAAATTGCGCGTAAAGGAGCTGATAAGATAAGGGCTGTATTTAGCCCTGAATCTTATGAAGTATTTCTTCTACACAATGATCTTTACACACGAAAAACATTATCATTACTTACATGTAATGTATTTGGAGATTCCTCATACAACTTTTATTTTGTTAAGCTTATAGTTACAGTCCAAAGAGTAGGGGGTAGCCATGTTGAAAAGAAGCTAATATTGAGCAAAAAACGTTGAAAATTAAGAACTTTCTGGCTAATATGGATATCTATAAACTTTAAAACATAGTTAGAGTCTGAACAAGATACTAGAAATTAAATTTAAAAGACTGGTCTCAACTTTATCCTTAATTTTTAGAATCTTGAATCTGAAATATGGTTGTATTTTGTATTAATTGGCTTAAAAGTAGGCATTTTACCGTGAAATATACACTGCTTAGAAATAAACAGCATATGCTCTCGTTTATTTCATTCCAAAATCTTGTGCATTTCATTTGAAATAAATGACTTTAAAAGGGAAAAAATTGAAACTTTGCTTATATTATGGCCTACACACATATTCGTAAAAAGCCCCCCACCCTACCTTTTTCAGTTTTTCGTCTCTGGGGCATCATTCCCCCCCTAGCTACAGAACCCCATTTTGCCAAAAGATGTGAATTAGTGATATACACCTTCTGTAAAAGTGGCGTTCTGTAGCTAGGGGGGGGGAACAATGTTTTAAAAAACTTTTCCATTTTCCACTGATTTTTATGGAAAAAAGACATATTTTGCCCCAAAATTAAGGTAAACGATGTATGATAAATCTAATTCAACTGCTGATTATGATGAAACCAATAACTGGCATCAACTTTGTGAAAGAATTTTCTTGAATTTCCCATTTTGAAAATTCCACTATTTCAGGGCAGATTTTACGCCTTATCTTATCAGCTCCTTAAGTCATCCTTACGTAACCGTAGATACGGAATGTGCTGTGATTACACTTGAATATTTATCGGGTACCGTTTGGATAATTTAACTTTGTTTTTAAGTAACGATTGAAAATGACACACGGGGGGTATTTTTTTCTGCAGTTGCAATAAAAACGTCTCGTCAACGTCAAATTATAGCACACGGCTGTATCTGAGAAACAGCCAATCAATTTTGTATGGCCTAAATAAAAATGCTTACTGAATATGAAGATACACGTGCCCCTACGTTTGACAGTTTGAAAAAAAATATTAGTCACTGTGCCTTTGTTACACAGAGATTATTAGCCAAGGATAGTCACATATACTTAAAGCTACATGTATGGTATATTTATAAGTAATAAATATTTTAATACTCTTGTGTATGTGCCATAACCTACCATAATATAAACAAAGAGTATTAAGCTGAGATTTTATGTTATGTATTGTGATAGAGTGTTGAATGTTAACATGGTTAAGATGTCCATGGATTAAGTTGTCCTGTCCAAAATCAATGAAAAAAAAAAACAAAAAACAAAACAAAACATATGTCCTTAAGATATGATTTCAAAATGTTATGCAGTAAGGTTTATACATGAATGTTGTGTGTTTTCTGTTGATAAAGGCAATTTTATCTGATCCCAAATAAACTACTACATTTTCATCTATTTTGAGATATACATGTATATTTTTCACTTTCCATTTTGCCATTTCTAGTATTGGAAATTTACAACAACAATTACTTGTATATGTTTAGTATATTTTCCCAAAGATGCTTTGTACATGTAGATAATGGTCATTTTTTGCAACAGTGCAATTTCGGCTTTTCATCCAATACCATTCCAAAACAACTACCCAAAAAGACACAACATTTCAAAATTCCAAATGGAAATAAGATATACATGTATTGCCTTAAAATTCAGAAGCAAAATTCTAAAACATGCTCTTGATTCACTCAATAATTAATTCAGAATTCCTTTAAAAAAAATTAAACATCTTGTTTGAAGATCATTTGAATACTATTTATTTCTCATTGTACATTGTACATTGTCTGATGTTGTTTAATCTGATAAGATTGGCATTACATCACAGGGTTTCGGTCCCTGATTATATAGTTGTATTTTTCGGACATTTCCTGTAGGAAAATACGTGTAAGTGTCTTTAATTACTTTCATAATGTCCGCTTTCCTCAGCACTTTATCAATTTGCTTTTCTCATGTTACATTTTATCATGGGACCCCATATGTTTAATCACATATTGTTTCATAATTATTTTAAATGGCACATGTGTCATATCAGACCAGAGCATTGTCATTATCACTATGATGTTGAAAGTATAATGGCAATTTACCAGTATTTCGACACATATTGTAGAAGAAATAGAAACAGAATAAAATCACTGACCTTTATTGTAATGCATTCCATCGTTTTCATCTTAAAAAATGTTTCTACGATATTTATGACACTTGTTCGATTTAAAACCCCTCATTGCCTTTGTATGTATATCTTCATACCACTCGCTTCATACATAAATGCCACAAGAAAGAGAAAATTATTATTTACGTTTAAGATCATACTGAGCTAATTACATGTAAGATATTTCTCCACACATTTACAGCATATTCGGTCTTTTCGAAATACAGAGTTTCTTCCCATTTGTGCAGGTATCTGACGTAAATGCATTGTGACGTCATCAATTTTTATGGAAACCAGCCTGAAATTCAGGGAAACAGGGTTACATATATGACGTTTTCAATGGAATTTAATAACGTCACAATGTTTTTACGTCATATACCTGCACAAATCGAACGTAGGCATGTCAAATCGAAAAGACGGAATTGTTTTATGGAAAATTTGTCATGTTCACAATGTGTATAAAAGATATATGAAATTTGAACATTAATTTTACAAAATGCTATAATTACGGTAACACAAATATTTGATACAAAACTTCTACTTAATATGTCAACATTATTGAATGCAAATGCATGTACATGTAATAAAAGGTGCAAATATAAAATACATCCTTTGTGTATTTAAAGCCTTTGGACTCTTACAATGGCCTTAATTATCAAGAGCTACATTGGTAGGGTAAATTTGTTACCCAGTCATCTTGCGACCTGGTACAGAATGATTCTACTACAGTAGTAACAGGATTTCATTCTGGACTCTGCCTCACCTGACTGGTATAAAACCTAGTGACCTGGTATCATCTCATACCAGGTCACTAGATTTCTAGGTAACAAATTATACTTTATTATTAGGGTTTTATTTACTCAATAATTCACAAAAGAAATTCTGTAATTGTTTAATAGTTTATTTTTCACTTAATCATGGTTGTGAGGTTTATGTACTAATATATTTATATAATATCTTCTTGAAATGGTTTGTAGAAATTTCATCTTGATATAAATGTTATCTTACATCATCACAGACCTAGATGGGGTGAACATGAGAAAAGTTATAGAATTAGCCTGACATTACTTTGTATTTTTGTAACACAACTTATTACTTTAAAGAAAAAGCATTATGTAAATTATACAAGTTATTACAATGTATCTGTGCTTCACTTCCCCACGAATATATATTATACATTTTACTGCTTCAAAATCTGTTTGTTTTAAATGAATATCAGCATACATTAAAGATAAGTCTGAACCATTTAAATCTGTAGTTGTTTTCTTCATTTTGAACTAGAGCTAAGGTACGTAAATGCATGTGTGAAATTAGGTCACCTTTCTGATTCACTTTGGAAAAGAGCTGTCAGAATGCACATGGATTGATCATTCAGAGGCAGCTATGCAAAGTAGCTGCATGGAGCGTTTCTATTTCAGACTGAGTATTTTGCAAATTTTCTGCCTAGACCAATCATACCATTCTTCGAGAAGAGTTGTCTTCTCTTTACAGTCGAAACAATCTCTCTGCCACAGAATCCAAGAAGTGTGACATCATGATGTTACATGTATGTTAAGTTATGCCTTACGGTGGCAGTGATGTTGCAGTATGTGCACCTGGTAATATTAACTTGAACTATAATGTAGTTTGCAGCTGTACGACAATCGAATTGCTCATGCAATCAAATATTAATTTAAACATTCAAAATTACTTGTCCTTGATTGGATGTCATTCAGATCCCTTTTCTGAGCTTAAATTAAGCATCAAACCCCTGGTTTTCTTTAACACCAAGTATAAACTTCGACCTTGACCTTTGACATTTTGTCTTGAATATCAAGAGTGATCATTCTCAGTCTCCCCATGGCAAACAATATTTGATGCTTTTACACTACATGGTCTTAATTTGTACCCTTTGTACAGTACTCCCAAGATTTTTTCCTATACTGTCACAGCGACCTTGACCTTAAATATCACAGGAACCATTCTCTCCCCATGGTCAACATTTGTAGAAAGTCCTGGGGAACTTAAAGGTTAATTCTCAGTCTCCCCTTGGCGAACAATATTTTGATTCTTTTACACCAAGTGATTTGTACTCTTTGCACTGTACTCGCAAGATTTTTCCTATATTGTGACCTTAAAAATCACAGGAACCATTCACTCTCCATGATCAAAATTTGTAGAAAGTCCTGGTGAATGATAGTTCACCATTTCTGTTGTCTTTTAATGTGTTTAGAAGATTTTTTCACAGTCTACATGGCAAGATTGACCTTTGATCTCTAATTTGAAAGTCAGTGTTCATAGAGTTTCTTACTCTAATACCATCACCAACACTTGCAGTAGGTTTAGTTATTCTGTGACTTAATCTTCTATTGTGTTCACATGGTTCTGGATACACACACACACACACACAACTATTCTGTGTCATATTTCACGAGGGCTAATTGATAAGTTGTGAGCCTCGTATTGATGGATTTGAATTTTATCAGACACTTTGCATTATTTTTCTACGTAATCCTCCCTTCAGTATTTAAACACTTTTGCCAAAGGTGTTTAAAGGCCTCAATACCACTTTTAAAGAAATCCTAATCTTGACTAGTCAGAAAGCCATCCACTGCAAGTATCATGACGTCATGACTGAAAGTGGGTGCCAGAAATAGCTGCCCTCAGTTTTGGGAATAGATGAAAGTCTGATGGAGCAAAAGATGAGGTGAATAAGGCGAATGCTCAATCAAATTAAAGCTACAATCATGAAAGGCAGCCATGACAGTGACAGAATTGTGATTAGGAGCATTGCCCTGATGGAACAACACACCTTTAACTAGTGAGCTTTCCATGGCGCTTAAGTGTAATATTTTCCCGTAACTGTGTCAGAAGTGATGCATAGTATGTGTCATTGATTGTTTGTCCTTTTTGTAGATAATCTATCATAAGAATACCTTATGCAACCAAGAAAACCAAGGATCACAACATGTCAATCACCCTTCGTAGCATGACAATGACGGTTTTTTTTTTTTTTTTGCCTCAAAACTATGCTACCACAAACTCTGTCCTTGTGACCTACTGTATATCATTGTTATCATTTATGGAGGACTCGATAATCAACATCAAACAGGCAAAATGGAAATTCTTATTAAATTGCTTTATTTACAGATAAAAACCACAAAATTAATACAATTTTCTTCTGCATAAAGATCTAAAAATCAGTCTCATGAAAATATGTATGTGCTCAAAGTGTCCAGCAGAGATACCTTTTGACATGTAATCATAAACAAAATAGAGTGAAGATGATTGGACATCTCTAGGTAACCTTTGCCCTCTAAATTATCTCCCTCTAGTATCGTAATATACTAAAGTTCAACACATTCAACATGAACTGTCAACATGACCTTGACCTATCGGTGTGCAACGCACTTGGTCCTTATTTTTGCCAAATTTTCATTTGTCATTTTTTGCCCATTTTGAAATAGAATTTTTCTCGATTATTTCTCATTCAATATGATTTGCATTTTTGTAACATGACTAGTGTTAGGATGATTAGGATATATAAAGCATGTAGCATCTTTCTCTCACAAATTGAAATTTTGAAAAGCAATTTGCCCATTAAACAGTCGTTAAAGAATGGAAAGAAAAGCAGCAGTAGAAGGACTAAGAATTCTCTGCTGAACCACTTTGTACAACATACTATCTTAATCAGACTACAAATCATTACAAAATGCAAACTAAAGCAACATACAGTCTTAATGTCTGATTTTCTTAATCAGTATATAAAATTTTCACTTCCATGAGTGTATCCCGATGATTTTGAGTGCATTAAATTCGCACGTCTATAAAAACAACAGAACAAATATCACTGTCCCTGCTTAATCTGCTATCTTAGACTATTTGTTAAATATATCTTGTAACCCTGGTGACCAGAAATTTTCATACCTATCTAATTTTAGCGATATCGTTAGAGTGAAGATTTCAAACGGGAAAATATATGTTTTTGCAAATACACGTAACTGCATTCTTATAATAATTAAGTATACCTGCAAATGATAAACATTTCATACAAAAAATACAGTGTCACTTGGATTGTACAAGTACAAATTGTAAGAAAACTTCAGTCATGAATATGTTTCATACTCTGTAACTATAAATACTTCAGTAAATTCAATGTTATTTCATATTTTTTCAAATGATATGAATTATTTATTGTTATAAAATTTATTCTCTTAAGGTATCCGATGAAAATCATGAAATTGTATCTTGAACAATCATGTTGAGTTCAAGAAGTAGTGTGTTGCCTGTCGCATGTCTATGTGACCTTGACCTTGACGGAGACCTCAACACAGTGTAATCTCGCCAAGTACAATGGAAGTATGCTGCATATCAAGCAAGTTTTCGCTTAATCAGTAAATACTTCCATCCAGTCAGATGCTGAACTAAGTGATCCTAATATGCCGCCCTTGTATAACAGGGAGCATAAAAATTGTGAATTGCATATACGGGTACTTTAGCAAAATCTTCTCTAGTTGTAATGAGGTGACTGAAATATGATCTATATGCTATGAATTTAATAACAAATCATACGTGATTTAAACAAAAGAATAAGTTTAGAAAATAAGTTTATTTACTTAACAAATAATATATAATGAACTTGACGATATGTCATTGAACTTTTCATATGGTGACTCTTTCAGATGAAATTAAGTATAATTTTATGAACAAGGAAAATTGGGTATTGGACTGGAGCAGAGAAAAGATGGGTGGGGCATCTAATTTGAAAGTGATTACTCTTTCATTTAAAGAAATAAGTCATCATGTACATGATCTTAACAAATTTCATAATAATTTATGATGTACATGATCTTAATTAAATTCATAATAAGTCATGATGCACATGACCTAACTAAGTGTATAATAAGTCATGATGTACATGATCTTAACTTAATAATAAAGTTTTGAGATGAGTCCTCGACTATTATTGCCATTTTAAGTACAACATACTGACACTCTGTATAAAAGATACATGTGAAGTCAAATCAATTTTTTTTTTCAGAATTCACGGTTATATCTAATTTGAGACTGTACCTGACATCAAACTATTATGACGTCATAAGGAAAGGTAACTTTTGTGCCGTAATTTCCTGAATTCTACATCTGCACCCTGTTTCCAGAAATTCATACAAACATTTTCGGGAATTTTTGTGATTTTTATCTCTCCATTCCTTTGATCAACTGAAATCAAAATGCTTCTGTTTCTGAATTTCCATTTCGCAAACAGAAATGATATAATTAAACAAACCCTGATACATTTTGTTCAATCTAACATGGAAATATTTAAAAACTTCATTTGAATATGAAAATTTAAAAATTTCCTGAAATTTTTTTTATAAGAATTTTTGTGAAATTGGGCACAGATTCCTTAGGCTTTCATGACATCACAATAGGTTTACATCTAATACTATCTCAAAATTAAAAGTAACACTGAATACAGAAAAAAATTGAATTTGATATGAGTGAAAGATCGAATGATACGAAGGATACATTTAACACAATGAAATATGTAAGCCATGAGTGAGTAATAAATGCAGCCACAACATTCATACATAGTATACCATGGAAATCACAGACCGTGTCCGTCTGTATGTCAAAAGGCTCCGTAATGCACAATATGTGATTTGACAACATAATTTCTACAGCAAGAGTTATGCTTCTTTACAAAGCTCTAAAATGCAACTTTTTCTGACTATATGACCATAAGATTTACAAAATCTAAAAGCATGTAGATATTTTGAAATTAAAAGTAAAAAAAAAAAGAATATGGAAAATTTGTACATGCAAATGAATTATAAAAATACTGAAGTTTGTAAAATCAAATGGGATATCAATGAATTCAAATACATGTTGTATATAAAATATCATCCTTCATTATTAAGCATTATGTGTCTTCATCAAAAATCACTAAACTTGTGAATGCAATGGACATGACTGAACCAAAATTCACAACTTTAACGAGAACTTTAAAATTAAATATAAAGTAACATTTTTTTTTTGTCTGAACGAAAATCAGAGGCAAACAATACTGAACTGCAGTTACAAAACAAATTTTTTAGATCCTTCAGCTTCATAATGTTACAAAACCTAATCAAATGTTCTTTACCACAGTTTCATATCACCTGATATACAAATGATATGTTCCAAGGGAATCCCCTTTGATTAAACAAGGTACATACTGTCTAAATCTACTTTATATGAATTCCATTTCAGTTTAGTCCTATCTTTTGACCATCATTGTCAATTATATGATGGTAATCTATTCTTGTCAAGAATAGATGTATATTCAGAGAAAACATAAACAGAAAAGGAGCTGTTAAGATAAGGCGTAAAATCTGCCCTGAAAAGTGGAAATTTCAAAATGCAAAAATTAAGAAAAATTTTCGGTAAAAATATGAAGTTACTTGGTCCAGATATGAATCTTCTGTCAGGTTGGACAAATTATTCAAAATAAGACTGATTTTTGGGTCAAAATAAGCGTTTTTCCTATAGAAATCAATGGAAAACGGAAAAGTTTTTCTACGACATTGTTCCCCCCCTCGGTTCAGAATGCCACTTTTACCAAAGGTGTATATCAATAAAACAAATTTTCTGGCCAAGTGGGGTTCTGAACCGAGGGGGGGAACAATGTCCCACAGGCGAAAAACGAAAAAAAGGGGGGATGGATGACTATTTTAGAATCAGTATTTAGAGCGGTAAAATAAATCAAAATTGCCATTTTTTTCTTTTAATATCATGTAACAATCTATTCAGAGTGTGTTCCAATCAAATGATTAACCGTTAGGACGGAAATAAACGAGAAAGTTGTCTATTTTTACGCTGTGCGTATTTCGCGCCTGAAAGCTACATATGTGGCTGATAAATACGAAATATAACCGTTTTTCAGTTTCCGGACTGCGAGTTTTGCCGATTACATTGATATAATAACATCAAGGTTAATTTTTCTTATCCAAGTTTGACATTAAAAGGTAGAGAAGTATAATAAACATCAAATTTATGTAAACTAATGCATTTTTTTGTGAATTTTCGCTCGATATTTGAGGTTTTCTCTCATCCATACCCCAAACTCTTCAACCCATAATTATAACATCTTTCACCAAATCTATTTAAATAAAATACCTACCAAGAATCTTCTAATACTTTATATTTTAATCCCGACCACTTTTTATCTGAAATAGAAGGACAGTGCACGAGAAATCATCGAGTGATTTCAGGGCTAAATCAAGCCCTTATCTTAACAGCTCCTTTTGTACCTGTCTGTGTACCATATCATAACATGTGGTGAGCATAGAAAATTTCTGCTTAAGCATTCTCTGAGTCTATTCTTGATCAGAATAGATAGTAAACCATCATATACATGTATGTATTTGATAATGATGGTAATATGAAAGGCCTTAAATAAATTCATATAAGGTAGATTTAGACCCCTATTTTCCTGGTTTAGTTGATGTGGTTTCCCGTGGATCATATCATTTACATATCACGTCTTATGCGACCGTGTTTATACTCTGACACAAAGAACATATTTCATTATGGTATCTCTATGTCTAATATAAATCTCATTCGTACAAATGTAATTATGCACTCTTTGGCCACCTGTGACTTATCTACAGACCTGCCTACCTGCTTCTTACGAAAAGTGTAAAATGTTGCTAAGCTAAAGAAAGTGTAATTTAGGGATGTTAAGCGCAATAGAAAAAAAAATTATAATTTTGAGAAACTTCTCCCTACTTTGACATTTTATTAATCATTTACACAGTTGCTTATACAATATCAAACTCTCAACTTACAATGAATTTATATGGTGAATTCTATCCGTTGAATATTTTAAAATGTAATTCTGATTGAAAATATGATTTAGGCATAAAAATGAACAGCGAAAGCGTAGTGCGTATTTGAAGATCAAAAATCGTAAAAATTACGCCAAAATCGTAAAAGTAGGCAGGTTGTATCTATAGTGATAATGTTTTAAAAAATAAAGTACTGAAAACTATATACGGTAACATGGAGGAGCAAGAGGTACTGATGTGGATACACGTATAAATAAAGACAACAATCAAACTCAACAACAGAAACCAACCAAAACAATGCATCAAAATCATAAATAGGTAAAAGAACAACTTTGATTGGGAACTGAACATATAGGTACATAAACAAGTAATTAAAGATTCAAATTAAAATAAGGTATTACATGTCAATACGGTCAAATTACAAAAAAATGTATGTCTGACTTTAAAAATCAAAATGGAGAAATCACCGACATTTTGTTGTCTAAATGCCCATTTTCACTGTTTTCTTACTTGTAAAACTTCCATCTGCTACATGTATGATAATGTTGTATATATTTGAGTTCATTGGGAGGAAAAGACAAGATTCAATATAAAGATAATACCCTGTATAATATGCACTGCAAATCTTAATATTATGTGAAACCATCTAATCTAGTCGGAAGTCAAAACTGATTTCACAAAATCGGAAAGTTCATTTTGTCTTTGAGTGATCTTATGTGAAATTTTGCCGATCTACATGTACATCATATTGAGGGGTTTTCTAATGATGCAACTACACTGCAATCTAATGAAAATTTGACGTTGCTGCTCCGTTACTTTGAGTAGAGTAACGGATCAGAAACGTCAAATTTTAAAGGTTGACTACACTGCAACTGCATATGTTAAAGTGTTGTTTTTTAATGCAATAATGTCAAGCCTAAATAAGAATTTTGATACTTTCTTGTAACTTTGAGTATTGTAATACAGTATTGTGAGGTGATACAATTCTCAGTACATACCGAATTTTGCAGAGTTATAAGAACTTTATGACAATTTTGATTTCCCGCCAACATATTTAAATTTCAATTAATTGTCATCTTAAACCTTAAATATACTTTTGAACATGTTGAATATTAATCTACAACTTACAAAAAAAAAATTTTAAATAAAAATTTTGAAGAGGTGAAAAATTAATGCTGAAATAGAACTAAAATGAAGATGAATGATTTTTGTTATAAGGCCACAAAAATATTGGTGTAGTTTACATGTACCCATCCAAAAACAGAAACCTATTTAACAATAGACCAGTTTTCAATATTGACTTTTAGTCTTTTAGAACACCCAAACTGACAAGTCTTGGCAATGATTTTCAATAAATGTGTACATGTATTGACATCACTAGATACCGTATAACCAGAAATATTCGCGAGTATCAAATTTCGCAATTTAATGGTAAAATAGGGTGTCTTTCTTTTCGCGAGTACAATTTTTCACGATTCCTAAATTCGAAACAAATATGTACATATGATGTTACTATTTTGTACCTTTTGTTATTGAAGTTTTAGTTATTTCTTTCATGAGATCACATTCATTTCACTGCTCTTTACATCTAGTGAGGAAAAATGAACAATGGCCCATGTATAATACAAAGAAATGTAATGGATATACAAATTTTTGATCAACCTTATCAAACACATTTTTTTCGTGATTCCAAATCACTCGCGAATATAGCGAAAATTAGTATCTCGCGAAAATTTCTGGTTATACGGTACATGCACTGACATTGCGGTTGAAAACATCTTCACTAGATCTCTATCAAAATTTGAAATTGGTGCTTTATATTTCTCACCGAATTTGGTGTTTCAAATATTGAAATATTCCTTGTTTCAAAAATTCTTCATGACTTTTATATGATGCTATTGTTACATGTAAATGGAAGAACACACGATAGATACTTTAAGTAGATCTTCTCACATCAAAGAGTTTTTAGATCAATCATAGCACTAGGTTTCTGTGCAAGAGAAAAACTGAAATAAATATAATGACAAAAGATCAGTCGTAACATGAAAAAAAAATCATTACTGATGTACATTTTGTAATCCACAAGTTAAAAGAAGTTTAAATAGGGGAATTGTAGTACAGAGCTACAAGAATTTATTAGGTTGTACAATGCATTGGTGATGCACAGAAAAAAATTAACGGAACTTTCAAATTATGAAAAAGAGATTTTAATTTCAGAAGCATACTTTCCTCTGTCAATCTTCACTACTTCAAGGGGTTTTGATGCCACAATTTCAAGCTTCATTCTGAGAATCTGAGAAGTCAGGCTGATTCGCGATCATGTAACATTTACAAATGTACTGTACACCGTCTTATATTCGCAGCGTCTTAAGTTCACAAACACGAGTGAAGTGACTGGATCACGGTGTTTAATTTTTGCCACATCATATATACGTAGCTTAATACACATTCATGTATGTTAGGACATATTTATGATGTTTTATTTTCGCGAATCGAATAACCTTGCGAATTTCACAAAAATAAAACGCTCGCAAATACAAGACGGTTTCCAGTATTTTGACGACAAATGGTACATGTCTGTCTCATCACCAATAAATAAACCAAATACATGTATAAGCAAAAGGTCTCCATACATGTAGATACAAATCTGACTCATTAGGTCTTTATGGGACTGTTTGGCGGCGTTGAACCATTATACCGCAGTAGCTTGCAAATTCACAAGTATACACAAATCTGTCAATGGGTGTAGTGAAGCCTGAAGTTGTGTACTGACAAGCCCTTGTCATTGTAAAGACATCCTCTGCATTTATCCCCCAGTACTGTGACAAACATTCATAAATACTACCATGGGTCAATTGATGCATGCTTACATGCTTCCCAAAAAACTTTCACTTCTTAATCACAATCATAGCACACTGTCCAGTTAATGCATCTGATCCCTTTCCTTCTATAAAATCACTAAATTCAGTATGAGATCTCGTCATAACAATCTTCTTCATGACAAAGTCCAGACATGAAAAATATGATATTGCTATACTCTCCAACAATGACTTGAAAGACAAACAGCTCCATCTGCGCTCATAGAACACAAAATATATTCCAAGGGCAGACAACTCTACATCAATGGCGAGAGTCATGTACACAATGAGTAAGTATGACATGACTGTCTATATCAGTGAAACTAGAACGTTATCTGATGAAAGCCCAGATATATCTGTTGTAATAAGACCACCAGCGCATGCTTAAAGTCGTTATAGTCCTCTTTAATAGCGAGTGTCGTCATGCGTAGTGGTCCTCCATGTTAATCCTGAGGATGCTCGGGACACGAGCGATTCTTCTCAAACCACTTGTCTATACACCTGTAATATAAAGCGAATTCATCCTCAAAGTGAAAATCTTCTGTCGGTTAGTGGATTTCTTTTTTTCTTGATAGGTACATTGTATTCCTGGCTTTACTTTAAATAAATTATTCGAAAATTCAACTGAAACGCTGATGAGAATAATATAATCTTATACCACCGTGAGAGAAGGATGGGGATTTCTTAACCTGAGAGTACAAACTTTGCAATTCCATGACAAGGCTTGCTGAGTCATGGACGAGCAAAACTTTTACACGAGAGTTGAGAATTAGCCATCCCTCCCTCATGGTGGCATTTGATTGTTTTTCTCCTATGTTGTCGACGAGAGTGTCTGTTTTAATCACCTTTTTGTTGCCTTTCTTCCATTACGTCGCTTTGGTAGCATGGACGTCATAGGGTGAGATTGATGGCTTCAGCATGATCAGAGGATGAGTTCCATTTATCTCACACAGGAAAATTTGAGAGTTCTCAGTATCAAGTGGGAGAAATGACTTAATAATTTTCTGCCATAATCTGTTTTTATCACTGCATCATACTAAGGTGCTTATGTTACATATGCCTCTATTAAGAAATACATGTATTCCACCTAAAGACTTAAACATGATATAATTTCAACACAAGAAAGCAATTGCTAAATCAGTGGGGTTTCCATTTTTTCTTATGATGTCACAAAGTCTGTCTATAGGTGTGTTGTCAGTGTGATGTCAGACATTATTAGTTATACAGCGTTTTACAGGGGGGGGATACAGAAATATATTATTGGGTCGATGAAAAATGTTGTTTCATTTTTTCATCAACCTAATACATTTTGTATCCACTGCCTGCCCCCCTTATAAAACACAGTATGACAAATTTATCTCGCCCATGGCTTTTGGTTTATGTACATTATGTCACCATATTTTAAAGCATCTAAGTGACGTCACCAGCGTAAAGCGTCTTAGTAGAAGCAGGATATTATAATAATATCCTATCCTATCAGTAACATAATACAACATAATATTTGGTTCTTTTCAACCAATCAGATTGCAAGAAATTTGCCAGAGGCGGGATAATTGATAATCTGACAATTTATTTTTTCATTAAAATAATGCCTATATTTACATGTACAATGTATTTTGCTCACAAACAGAAGATACAACATTGTAGGACAAAGAATCAGAAAGAAGCAAAATCATCAGGTCTTGAGGGTTGACTTGAAGTGTCAGCATAAAGGTATCCGTTGTACAAATAAATATCAAGTGTAATATATAGTTAGAGCCATGTCATATTTTTTACCTAAATATACCTTATACAACATAAAAATTTGTTTCTATCATCAAAGGTCAACATGCCAACCGCTATCTAAGCCACGGAAACTATCGAGACACTGCCGAAGATTACCGAGATAATTTTAACACTGCTTAAATGGACGAGACATCAGCGAAATCTCCATTTGTACATTGGATACGTTAAAATGCCCTCAAAATGAAGTCCAAAATGATATTACAAGTATGTTGCTGAAGACTCTACTTGGAGCTCATTCTAATGTTGACACTTTCAAGTCAACCCTCAAGACCTGATGATTTTGCTTCTTTCTAGAATATCATCCACACACAAAGAATTTACAACATGAAATCAAAAAGAATCAACACAGATCTTTTGACAATTTGTTGTAAATTCTACAATCTACAATCTCTCAGTAATACGTACCCCTTGTGATATATACACAGACATGGCAAACGAGCAATCGTGTCTCCTTTACAAAGTTCATCAAAACATATCACACATTCCCCCTTGTCCTCCTTCAGAACATCCTCTGTAAATAATCATATAAACAAATGTTAAAATCAAGAACTCAGTCCTTTTGATATACAAAATAATAGTTACATTAGTGATCATAATTGGTAAAGTATGTTCACTGTGGACCGCTATAATGTCCTAGGGATGGCAGGACACTGATTGGACACTGACTGCATAAATTGGCCATGTTGACCGCTCCACAATATCTGACGAGAACTTATCACCACATCATTAAATCTAATAGAACTAAGAAGCCAGTATAAAAATTCTGAAAAATAGCAATCCAAGGAATGCTTGTGTCACCTGCGAAGCAGCTTTTTTTTTTTGAGAAGGTCAAATATCTAGGTCAAGGTCACAAGGTAAAAAATTATGGTATGTGTAGAAAGGTCTTGTCACAAGGAATACACATGTGAAATATTAAAACCCTATCACATACCAATCAAAAGTTATAGCCAATCTTAGATTTATCAAAAGTTATACTTATTAAAGCCAATCTTAGATTTTTTGAAAAGTAGGTCAAATAACTAGGACAAGGTCACAAGGTAAAAAATTATGGTATGTGTAGAAAGGACTTGTCACAAGGAATACACATGTGAAATATCAAAGCCCTATCACTTACCAATCAAAAGTTATAGCAATCTTAGATTTTTTTAAAAGTAGGTCAAATATCTAGGTCAAGATCACAAGGTCAAAAATTATATGTATAGAAAGGTCTTGTCACAAAGAATACATATGTGAAATATCAAAGCCCTATCACTTAACAATCAAAAGTTATGGGCTGTGACACTCAAAGTGTGATAGACAGATGGACAAAGTGATCCCTAAGTGTCGCTATGCTTCGTAGGCGACACAAAAATGGTGCTACAAATATAACATTTCTAAAGAAATTTAATGACTCTTGAGACCATAATGGATAATAATAAACCATTCAAAAGTAATATGTTTCAAAAGTAGTGTATTTTCTCACTTTTGGGGGAAGGGCCAATATGTGGGGGAAAATATGCGCACGAACTACTCATAAGGGTATTTTTTTAATAAATTAAAATTCTTGCAGAAAATGTATTAGATATAGTATAAGTGTCAATATAAATTGAATGTCTTTAAATACAAACAGACACTAAAGGAACCGTATTCTACTATTTCAAAGACTGATTTTGTTGAATTTCACACATTATTTTAAAACGATTTTTTGCCAAAGAAAAATATTTTTTTATACCTGTACTGGGGGGAAATTTCTTTGACAGGAGAGTAAAAGTATATACTCCAGAGAGGGGGCAATGGGGCCGAATATCACCAAATTTTTTAAGAAAGAAAAATGCTGAAAGGTATGGTGGATAAAGCTCCAAGGTCAAGGTCAAGACATTAAAATTGTTACCTCTAAAATGAGAATTTGATATGTGTCTATAGTACTTACCATTGTATGTAATTCTGGGCTTGGTCAGGCAGATTACCAAGTGACATTCTATGTCCTCAGGTGGAACGTACTTAGTACAGACCGGGCATTTAATGCCTACAAAACCAGAAATATACATCAAACTTAAGGTATACATGTTTATACTGTATAAGAAGAATCATTCACTGTTACTTTCGTTCACGCTTTTATAAAAGTAAACCCTTTCAATTGGACAATGATTCCCGGATCCACCCCTGCTGCTATTGAATTATGCCTCTGATATTTTTATTCACTGAGACAAACTTTTGCGGTATGAGGCTGACCGGGGAAGTAGCGAAGGTTAATAGACAGCGAATGATTCTTCATATATAGTATATAGCACAAAGCAGTCATACCATAAATTGAGAGATCTTTATAAAATATCAATAATAATGACATCAAAGCCAACTCTACAAATCAATAAGTATGTAGTTATGATTTAATACAATTACATGTACAATGACCATGATAACACAAGTAATGCATACCGTATAACCAGAAATTTTCGTGAGATACTAATTTTTGCGTAATATTCGTGATCGATTTGGAATCGCGAAAATATATTCCCGCCAAAAATTGTGTTTGATAAGTTACATGTACATCAAAAATTTGTATAACAGTTACAATTTGTTCTTATTCACTGAGTTATTGTACATGTGCCATTCTTCATTTTTTTCTGAATTGACTGTATTCTAATAATAGATCTAAACTAAATATTCAATAATGAAAGGTAGAATATGTAACATCATATGTTTATTAGGAATCACAACAAAATCGTACTCGCTGAAATACTTATCATAAATTCGCGAAATTTGATAATTTCTGGTTAGGCCACAATTAAAAAATTGTTTGTTTCCCCTCCCCCGGGTCTGTTTTTTCCTAGTGACCCGGCAGGCGGGGTTTTTTTTTTTTTTTTTTTTTTTGCTGCCAGAACTATGTTTAAAGTCGTTTGAATCCAAATTGCACATTTCTGGATTCCTTATAGCTGCGCAGTCACTCTCCACTCTCTGTGTTTCTAATTGATATGATAAAGACTAAGAGCTGGCAGCCGGCGATTTCTCACCTCTTACTTCAGGAAAAATCGCCGCCTGCTTTCCGTAAAAAATATCCGTTGTGTCTCAATTTCTGTCGCTGGTTAAGTATGAAATGTCTATGTATTTTATCGAACATATTCAAAAGAAAATTACGTTGTCCTGTAAAACCTACTCTATATAAACAAAATTGTCCAAAGATACATGATAAATATTTCCGCAACAGGTGCATCAAGTGCTGTAACGGGTCATTTTACGGCAACGTCAAATCTGCGAGAATAAGATACACTAGTCTATAGAACGATTACATCTCGACATTTTTTTAACACTTGGAAATATTGAATTTGTATAGATATTGACCACACGCAACAGCGAGTCACAGACTATAAATGACCGGCGTTTTCCAGTGCAATAAGTTTGTATACAACCCTTTGTATACAGTGCAATAAGTTTGTATATAGCCTTTTGTATACAGTGTTTTTCCCCCTTGTTTTGGGGCCGAATTTCGGCCCATTCCCAATGACAAATTTCATCTATTTTTCCCAAAAAATCATTCTTTTAAAGAAGTTCTCTAGTCGTGGAGATTTTCATGTATATTACAGTTCATATCAAACTAAATTCCAACAAGAAATTTCCCCATCATGTAATCTCTTTCAGAGCTGATATAGACCAATTTATATTTTACCACATTTTCCAATTTCTTAAAATAGCTGTACACACCGGAAGTACGTCAGAAGTGTGTAAAAGGGAACCACGTTTCATAACGCTATATATAGAAATGTACATGCATGTTGTGGATACATGTACCAATGTACTCTTATAAATGCCAAAATAAAGGACATATCAAATGAGAGTGTATGAGTGATAAATATGATAAAAGAGCATTTAATAATGAAACCTAAATATTTACATTATTAAAACAATAAGGCTCAACTAATGTACATAATTTATTTATATATGTACGTACATGTACATGTGTTGATATATTTTAAACGACTTCCAGAATCCTAAAGTTTATCTCAGAAAGGGATTCTAAGGCATATATAGATTTAAAAAATCTTAATGAAATCTATCCTTCCCTTCCCCCCAGAAAGAAAGGGGGGGGGGGGGGGGGTAAGTCGTCTAAATACATACTAGTAAAACTTTGACAAAGAAAAAATCTGCATGTTTGGCAAATCCAAAGGGACCTGACGTCCTAACCGTCTAAATTACGCTTGTAGATGGTTTTGTTCGGGTGGAGGGTATCCTATTTTCAAAATTCTATAATTTCCCTGGCATATACATGTAAGTCATCGACATGTTCAATGTTCATGTACTTATTTGTGTGAGCGGGGAAAAAAGAAAGAGGGAAAGATACAAGCTAGATTTTTTTTACATATATACAGGCACCAAGTGCCGAAAAAAAGTCAGTATGCAACAATTGTTAAAGAAAAATATTAACATCCCCTCCCGCCCGAATTTCCAGACATAACCCTCGTCTCCAGACACCCCCCCCCCCCTCATAAATAACGATACGATGTATGATGATTATTGATGTGTAAAACAAAAATTTTAATGAATATAGACAAATAAATGTCCATTAAATGTTTCATGAAACGGATCCGTGTACGTGGAACATCGAAATACGCAAGAACTTCAGTTTCAATATGCAAAGCATGACCTGTTACATGTTTAAAAATGTTTCGATAGATTGGGATGGAAACGTAAATTTTAACTGCGGAAGGAGCTGCGACTGAATTTCGAAAAAAATATATTTGATAATCATAAACAAGATACCATATCAAATATTTGTATATGTATTCCGGGTATCTATTTTCTTATTGTTCTGGGCAACACGGTGATCACATTCTTTTGGAGCGGAGATAGTATTATTAATAAAGTAAGTCTGTCTTGAATTCTTGTAATGTAACTCGGAAATGAAAATGTTTCTCTCTCTCTCTCGTACTGAGATACTCCGGCGATTATTTAATGTTGACGAAGAACGTTCGTTACTTTCTGTTTAATTCTGAGACGATTATAATTTCATTTTTTCGATATTCATTACATGATCACTTCTCCCGGTGTTGAATTTCAAGAAAGTCAGTTTTTTTTCCTGAAATTCGCGCTGAGCGGAGCTAGCAGACAACTTTCCAGGCCATATCATTTAATTTTTTGTCGACCCATATCATTTAATTTTTTTTATCTTGAAGTTCATAACTTATATATAACATCAGAAAATAAATTTAATAATACCTGAAACGGCAAAAAATGTGTCGTCAATTTAATGACATTAATTTTAATCATTCATACTCTTCCTAATACATTTGCCCCCCCCCCCCCCAATCCTATAAGCTGATTAGAATATCAATTTGATATCCCATCTAGACAGCTTGGAAAGGCTTTACTTTAGATTTCATATCCTTTAAAGTTTCGATCTCTCACCCTGCCTTCATTATTTCATATTTTCCGTGTCCATGTCAGTCTTACCAGGTATTGGGAAGAACCCCCCTCCCCCTCCCTCCACCTGGATGGATCCGTCAATGAATATGTATACAGGTCTTTTAGAACACTGAAGTCTAATTTACGTTGAAAATGGTTAAACCGAAAAATAATTATAAATTTACCATATAAACAAGGAGACACGTGTACTATATTTTACATTACGTCATCGTGTAAATGTGTAGTGTATACACACTTCTGACGTCACGAATTTGTACTTTCAATTTCGGCGGAAGTTGCAGACTAGTTCTGTGTTAAATCGCTAGCTTGTGGATATGGGCTTATAAATCGTTGTTTCATGGATGAATAGGACAATATATTTCTATGGCACTACCAATACTTTGAAATTTGAGTTTGTCCGAGTAAATGTAAGTGAAAATACCCACGAGTAGAGAACTTCTTTAAAGAGGAATTGTGAAAAAATCACTTGAGAAAATAAGATTAGAAACCTGGAAGTCAGCCCAAAAATGTACTATTTCTAAGTGCTTTGTTTAGTTTTTTATTCATCCCTTGTTCATGTTGTTCAATTCAGTCAAATCAATGGATTCTCAGTGTTAATAATTGATACTTTAGGGTTATACTTTGGTGAGAATTTGTATAAAAATTTTCCAAATTTCAGCAAAATGTCGCGAATTTTCCCAAATGGGACAGGCACAAGCACCTTCCCCAAAATAAAAAAAAAAACGGTATAATACTTTTCTTTCTCGATATGTTTATTGTGTGTAAACAGCGTAAGTGAAAAATATTATACGAACAACATCAAGAATTCATTGTAATATCGAGTCTATTGATTCTCGATGCAAGAAGTTAGCACGGACCACCGACAACCGCTAGAGAAACGTAGGTTAATCATAATAATCGAGAACGCACAGTACTTTTATCAGGTAGTAGTTTTCTTATTCACTCGTTTTTATGCATTTAGATAATATGTGTGAATTTTGGCCCACTCCGGCAGCGGACCCTTCCAAATAAGCGATTGGTCTTTACAGCGTTCAAACGCCTATCCCTGAAACGAGATTTCATAAGTTGCGGAACTAGATTGGGCACATGCGTATACATGTAAGGATGGGGGCCAACAATACCTGCCGCACTCGCAGAATTAGAAAAGGCACATGCTTGTTTAAAATTTCACATCCGTAGACCGAGCGCTTGTCTATCATGACTTGCGACTGACCATGCTCAGTGTTCTGAAAAACTTTGGGAGGATATTTACAAGGGAGAGACAAAATTATCGATGTACCAATAATACGTAATTTATGACTGACGGTTCAAAGCCAACGGGAATGGGGACGGGGGGGGGGGGGGGGTATTACGGCAAGATTTCTTATAATAATGTAGAAATGAGAGAGCCACTGAGTTGATTACAATTCTATTTGAATAGAGTATTGTAACGTTGAAACTGAAAATTGACATGGCCGTGAAAAAAAAAAATATCGGACTTTTTGGCTATAAAAAAAATCTGACTCGGCGGGGTTTTTCCTGACCCGGTCGGGGCGAGGGGAAACAAACAATTTTTTAATTATGGCCTTATACGGCATAAACATAATAAACATCTAGGAAATTAAGGCAGTTTAAATAGTTACAAAATGTATCCCCCCTCATTTTTCTACATGTAAATGTCCTGTTACTTTGAAATTTGAAGTGTTTTCAAAAACATAAGTGTCTCCTGTCAGATAATGCAAAAGTCACCTGACAAATCTTGCAAAATTTGCTTGGGACTGGTGAAATATTTCAACTTTTTCTTCATAAACATGATTAAATTTCTACAAAAGTACAAAAATGTCTGGTAAGTTGTAAAAACTTTCACAATGTCTCCTGTCACTATTCCATGACCTTGAATTAGATATTGACTTTCAATATACATTGTACATGATAAAATAGATAATCAGGTTACATGTAATGATGATAAAATGATCAACAGATATATAGTACTTGGTTGAAATGAAGAGAGACAGAACGATGGATGCATGGACAGAGCATATGTACACATGGGACAAAATGTTTCAAAAACTTTATCAAGCATATATGATATACTATGCTTTCATTTGAAGAATATGACCTTGACCTTTGGTCTCAAGACAATACCATTGTGCTTTATATGACATATGTATCAAAGATAACAGCCTATATACATGATATAGTTTGAGTGGCCATCATGGTCATTGCATTGTATGTATCATCTTTAAATACATGTACATATGTTACATTGTAAATGTTCACTGTACATGTATCCAGGGTTTTTTTTTTATTTTGGGGAAGGTGCCTGTGCCTGTCTCATTTGGGAAAATTTGCGACATTTTGCTAAAATTGGGAAAATTTTCGAACAAATTTTCACCAAAGTATAACCCTAAAGTATCATTTATTAACATTGGTAATCTATTGATTTGCTTGAACTGAACAAGAGATGAATAAAAACTTTTAAAAATGCACTTCGAAATAGGACATTTTGTACTGATTTCCAGGTTTTGAGTCATATTTTCTCAGGTGATTTTTTCATAATTCCTCTTTGGGAATTTCAGGGTGATTTTTTGGGAAAAAAAAGGAAATTTGGCATTGGGAAGGGGCCGAAATTCGGCCCCAAAACAAGGAAAAAAAAACCCCTGGTATCATAAATCTTTTATGTACATGTAACTGTAAGAGAACCCATTATTTTTTTATCTATAGTCCACATGTTGCATTGCAACTTCAGGCAGTTGCTTAGTAAGCATATACACACATAATATATGGATGACAAAGGCATCCACACTTTGACGTAGAATCCGTAAATTATATTTTTGATAAGTAACTTTCATTTTAATTATGACTGTACATGTAGTAATTAGTATTTCTGTTTTACATCAATTTAAAATTTTGTTTAAACTAAAGCAAGATAATTAGTTGAGAAATGATAAATAGTTAAGAAATGATGAAATATTGTCGTTCAAAATGATAAAATTGTACGAAAAAACTCTTTTCTTATGTCCCTTAATTTGTCCCTTCGAAGGACGATTTTGCCCATCAAAACAATCAAATGATGTCATCCTTCAGGAACACAATGATGTCATTTGATTATTCTAGTGGGCAAAAATCCTCCAGAGATGAGACAAAAGTGAACCGAACAGTCATTAACTAGTGTGAAAGGGTCTATACACTCGAGGTCACAATTAAGGTGCAAAGAAGCACATTTTCAACATTGCGCAATTTTTCATATACAATACCATGAACTCTATCAAACAACACATGACATTCATCATTACCATGTAATGCAAACAGGTGTAAAGGTAAGGAGGAGGCAAAGTGTCTGCCGAAATGTGGCCCCTCTTCTGGTGTGCTAGAGTCCGAATCGGGAGAACCTGCTCCCCTTGGCTCCCCATTTGCACCGGGAGGAATCATTAATGTCTGTCCAAAACTCCCTAAACTACGAGCGCGTAATCGCGCGCTGCTTTGCCCACTAGCGCCCACGGCGACATCAGTCCCCCCACTTCCCCCAGGGACTGGCCCGCTCCCAGAGAAAGTCCGTGGCCTCTGCGCTGGGGTGCTTTGTTTCGTCCCCATTTTCTATCACTTTTGTAATGCAGGTTAGATGATGTTTGGATCACGATTTATCAGTGTCTTCTTTGTCATATTTAGATCCTGCTTAGTGAATCAGTTCTTTTGCTTTGTTTTGACTCGAATTTTTCTCATAACAATGTGTTCCGCCATGATAATCTTCCTTATTTGCGTCATGGAACCAACACAAATACTCAAGTCATGTGACACAACAAAGTGTAAAAAAAATAAGCGATAAATTTTCTTGCAACTTTATTTTTAATACTGATAAGACTGATGAAAGAGTTTTGTTCAAATTCATTAGATTTATTTAAATTAACTTTTTTTTACCCAGAATAATTTACCAAAATGCAATGATAGATTTAATTTAATAATTTTTGTAGATCGACTATAGAAAAAGCAGTTTGTCACGTGATAACAAGATGTCGGCGTTATGAACTTTTGGTCCAGAAACAGCTGATTATGAATTGCCGCGCAAGACAAGAAAACGGAGCATTTCAAAGACAGACTAATGTATGTTTTTGATTCACATTTTTCTTTACTAAATAATTATGCAAATATAATGGTTTGATGCTAGATCTTTGTTTTGTTTTACATTAACTAGACTGCCAAGATTTATCATTTTCATGCTGAATGATGATTCTTTCTCATGTTCTAAGTCAAAAAATTTTCTGGAGTGAGATAAATTTTTCTCCCACTTGAGACTGAGAACTCTCAAATTTCCCTGGGGTGAGATAAA
Organism: Pinctada imbricata; assembly: GCA_033119305.1. Lineage (NCBI taxonomy): Eukaryota > Metazoa > Mollusca > Bivalvia > Pterioida > Pteriidae > Pinctada > Pinctada imbricata. The sequence goes on along the minus strand of VSWD01000012.1, from coordinate 34,204,446 downwards.
TCGATCTCACCCTCTGACGTCATCGATCTCACCCTCTGACGTCATCAATCTCACCCTCTGACGTCATCGCTACCAAAGCGACGTCATGGAAGCAAGGCAAACTGGTGATTATAACAGACACTCTAGATAGTCGATAACGTGGGAGAAAAACAATCAAACACCACCACGAGGGAGGGATGGCTAATTTTCAACCCTCGAATAAAAATTTTGCTTGTCCATGACTCGGCAAGCCTCGTCATGGACTTGCAAAATTTATACACTTGGGTTGAGAAATCGCCATGCCTCCCTCGTGGTGGTGTAAGATTATATTAATCTTACCCTCTGACATAGTTAATCTTATTTCGACTTAAATGACCCCTTTGACAATGTTATGTTATCTGATGTGCATTGTTGGTGATGGTCATACACATTTGTTCGTCCCGACCCAGTCTCCTGACCGGGGGAACTATAAAGGGCCTGGTTGGGTACCTACATCCATGCTGCAGCAAGGGTATCCAGGTACGGTGGCTTCTTAAAAAGGCCGTTGAAAGTAGGGACCATCCAAGCAGTACATACTGTAATACCCGATTTTCACATTACCACAGTTGACTTGTATTTTACACATCCTAAGGCACGGTCCATTTGATATTCTGGGGGGGGGGGCTTGGGTTTTTTGTCGGAGCAAGATTATATTTTTCGGCCCGGACCGGGGCAAAATTATTTTTTTCTTGCAAAGTTGGAGCAAGGAATTTTTTTATAACAATTGATGCGAATATTAAGAATGTTTGTGTTTTTTCAATAGAAATTCTTATTTTTACTAATAAATTACTCCAAACATTATTTTTATGTAAAACTTGTATTCGCTTCTACACATGTAAACTTAGAGAGATGAAATATTTTTACAATATGCGATATATAATTTTTAGTATACAAAATGAATATAAGGTCATGTACATGTAACATGTAAGAGGGCCTGATGCAAGTTTTTACATGTAGGGTGGTATATAAAATTAGACACTATGGTGATACATGTATCTATTAATAGTAATAAATTATATTTATAATGCATTTAAGGATTTTAATTGTTTCAGTCACATGCATTCTTTTGATATTTTCCAATATGAACTTGCAATTTCAGAATTTTTAACTATGGCGAGTGAAGCGAGCCAAAATGTTTTTGTAGAAAGTAAAAAACTGCAGCGAGGGAAGCGAGCCGAAAATTTTTCAGGAATTTTAAGGGAATTTTATGGTTATTCTTCAAATTCAGATAACTTGTAAGAGCAAGATTATTTTTTTCTGTCACACCATAAGCAAATGTATTTTTTTCATCAAAATTCAGAGCAAAATTATTTTTTTCGAAAAAAACCCAAGCCCCAGAATATCAAATGGACCGTGCCTAAGACCCGACATGACAACATTTGACGTATCTTTTAGCTGTGACGTCGTATCTGAATTATGACGTCACAATTAGAAATAGCGTCAAAAGTTGTGATGTCGGGTCTTGTCGTGTCTAAAATAAAATTCTAAAGGTAATATGAAGACTCAAGGTCTATTATAAACCCCTCCTGCATAAATTACATGCAGGCTTTCTACTCTTCCTACTTTTCCCTACTTTTATATTTTGATCCTATTTTTTCCTACTTTTTCTTCAAAACCTCCTACTATTCCTACTATTTTCATCTCAAATGTAAAAAAAAATATCGGAAATGAGATGTCAAATTGAATTTGAATACAGTTGATCACAAGAAAAATGTGTCTAAATTGCAGAAATTAGAAAGTATATCTATATATAATCTATCATTTACTTCATAGATGTTCACAGCTTGAACATGTTAATACAAAATTGAACTAATTGTGAATAGACAGTGTTAATCCAGTCTGACAGTTTTAGTCATGCCCAGAAAACTGAAGGGATTATCATTTAACTATAAGAAGGAGGAGCTGGCTTCAAACTTTCATTTATAAAAGTTAAAAAGCATCTTATACACTAAGTTCAAACTTATAAATATTCTAAAAATAGCAACATAAATTTCAAGAGTTCATTGCTGGCTTCGCTTTTCATCGACACCTGATTCAAAGTTTTTAAAAAATTTCTGGCTCGCTTAATCGCTCACCCATTCAGTATATTTTAGATAGAAAACTATCTTTCCGTGTTTTGATTATTTCAATGACATACATTCATCGAGGCAGAGACTAAGATTGCATGACTTATTATAAAAATAATTCAGGGGAGAACCCCCATTACTTCCTTCAAAATGAAATTCATAAAATGATAAATAACTGATTCTTAAAAAATATCAGTTATAAACTTATAATTGCACAGCCTTGTTGTTGTTTCATTTTGCAATTGCTGTTCTGGAATTCCATGTATTAGAAAATGGATAATCTAGCCAACTCTTCACCTTTCCTCTCTGTGATTCCCTCAAAGGTGAACATTACCAGTCTACAACATTGCTTACTGTGATTTTGTATGTCATACTTACTGAAAATTGTTGCTAAAAGTGATGGAAAATTTCCCACTTTTTCCCTATTAATTTCTACTTTTCTCCCACTTTTTTTTTCATTGACTACTCCTACTTTTTTTCCTACTTTTTCATCAAGGTAGTGTAGAAAGCCTGTACATGCATACACCACATACACAAGTGGAGGGTGGGCATTAAATAGGGTAGTGTTCTGCCCCTTAAATATTTAGAAGGGGTTATGAGGCATCCCAAAGGGGAATGGCCTGGCATTAATAATCTGTAAGAGGCAGTTGGTCAATGAGTTCTCCGCTATAAATGTAAGATCAATATAGGCAACAGACCCAATAGAGGTCTGGAGGTCGCCCAAATGGAAGAAAGAAAAGAAAATGGCTATCTGAGATTACAAAACATGGGGTCTATAATTCAGACTAATTTAATTTCACCCTTTGACGTAATTGCTATCACTGATGATGATGATGTAGTAAGCAGCAAGATTGTAATTGGTTGACTCCTTGTACGATGGTAGTTGCTATAGGTCATTATTTCTTACAGTGTCTGTACATGTACAATTTCTTAACTTAAAAAGTATATAATTTTTTTTTCTTTTTGTCCCCCGCTTTCGCGAAAGTCCATCCGTCTGTCCGTCAGTCACAAAAACTTTAACCTTGTGCATAACTTTTGAATGGTAAGTGATAGGGCTTTGATATTTCACATGTGTATTCCTTGTGACAAGACCTTTCCATGGATACCAAAATTTTTGACCTTGTGACCTTGACCTTGGACTTTGACCTACTTATTAAAAACTTTAACCTTGACCATAACTTTTGAATGGAAAGTGATAGGGCTTAGATATTTCACATGTGTATTCCTTGTGACAAGACCTTTCTATGGATACCAAAATTTTTGACCTTGTGACCTTGACCTTGGACTTTGACCTACGTATTAAAAACTCTAACCTTGACCATAACTTTTGAATGGTAAATGATAGGGCTTTGATATTTCACATGTGTATTCCTTGTGACAAGACCTTTCCATGGATACCAAAATTTTTGATCTTGTGACCTTGACCTTGGACTTTGACCTACTTATTAAAAACTTTAACCTTGACCATAACTTTTGAATGGAAAGTGATAGGGCTTTGATATTTCACATGTGTATTCATTGTGACAAGACCTTTCCATGGATACCAAAATTTTTGACCTTGTGACCTTGACCTTGGACTTTTACCTACTTATTAAAAACTTTAACCTTGACCATAACTTTTGAATGGAAAGTGATAGGGCTTTGATATTTCACATGTGTATTCCTTGTGACAAGACCTTTCCATGGATACCAAAATTTTTGACCTTGTGACCTTGACCTTTGAGTTCGACCTACTTTCCAAAAAACTATAACCTTGTCCATAACTTTTTAATGGAAAATGATAGGGCTTTCACATTTCACATGTGTATTCCTTGTGATGAGACCTTTCTATTGGTAACAACAACCTGACCTTGTGACCTTGTCCATGGAGGTTGACCCACATTTAAAAACTTCAACCTCGACCATAAGTTTTTGATTTTAATTTAAATCATAGGTCTTAAATATTTCACATGTGCATACCTTTTCATAAGCACTGTCCCTTGGAAACAAAACAAAAGTTTGTACCTTTTGACCTTTTCTTGGAGTTAATCTTTCATATTTAGAATGTTGATAATATATGAGATATATTATTAAAACTTAAGAATGGGGGGATGTCTGTAAGCATTTCTAAGACAAACACCCAAAAGCGGGGGACCACAATTCCTTGAATTTGATTTTTTGTATTTTATTTGATAAACTGATATATAATTTACATGTGGTATTGTTTTGACTGTAAAATAAATGTTGAATAAAACAAGTGTTTTCAATATACATGTACACGTAATCCTCTCTTCATGAACATTTTTAATGTTATTGAATTTGTAAAACCTAAATGTAAGTATTATAGTCATATACAAATTACAATTACATGTAAAACAATATAATTCACTTCAATAATGTGCCAATTTTTAATACCTGTGCAATGTATAATAGGGTAAAATGCATAATTATCAAGATATAAGCATTATTTTTAGATTATATTATTTGACAGCAGACAAGCCTTTGTGCGTTATGTAAATGATAGTAACCCAGCATCAGAACAATGGTTTCAATACAGGACCCAATTTACAGAAGTCAATATCAGGCAGAGAATTCCCCGTTGATACAACAGGAACCCATAGTTATAATTGTTGCCAACCAACACCAGAGAGGTGAAATGCATGTTGACATATTTAAAGAAAATTGATGAAAAATGAATAAAGTCTTAGCCAGAATTCCATTCCCGTGAATGATTGAAGTATTTAAATGCATTTGATGTATTATTATTAATCAAAGGTTTATGATTTTCTGATTATGTCAAATATAAAGCATACTTAAATATATGCAGTACATTGCTCATGTAAGGTGTAAACCTTAACATGCTTAATTTGAATCTTGCTTTTCAAATATTATGAACTAAAAACTCAGAAAGCTAAAACTTCATACATGTATACCTGATGTATGCATTGATGCTTCAGAGTTCTTGAAATCTTACATAGAATGTCAGACATTTTGGATTTTTTTATCCCTCCAAATATTAGTTATAATGTGAACTTTTATCAGACCAAACAAATTTTTATTGGCAAATCCGATCAAACTTTTCAGGAACTCTGGTAAATGATTATACATTATTCTATTAGGCCATACCAAATTGATCAAATGTTCTTTTGATTTCCCGCACCACATTTTTCAAAATTCAAAAAATAATATTATAAAAATAAAATGCTCGCCCGCACCATTTAATTTCTGGCCCAAGAATTTTTTAGGGTCAGTTCTGATTTCTGCAAATCTTAAAGCTTCTAGAAGTCTCAGATTGTGCAAAATTCGAAGAAAATGATACTTCTTGTGTTTAAAAAAAATTTGTTTGGAGCTTTGTTGTCCCGTATACATGGCACTGAAAGTCAAGGAGGGGGGAATGTTCGAAAATCTTTTCCGTAATGCTATGTGCCAGGCTTTCTAGTCACCAGATTCCTATTGGGATTCCTTTATGAGTACGGAAAACATCAGAAGTGTATTTCTGGCGTTACCAATATCAAAAATAAAATTATTTCATTCGCTCGCACCTTAAAAACTACAAAACCTAAAAAAATTAAATAATTATATTTTCGCCCGCTTGCACCCTTTTTTTCACAAGAAAATCCGAAGAACATTTAATTAATTTGGTATGGCCTTAGGATTAATTGTTTGAGTAGTTTGTATAAAGAAGATATCGTTTATATATAGGATCATCATGGTATGCCTCTGTGTTCCTGGTGGTAAATGCTGCCCTGGGGGCAGGGCTCCTCAACTTCCCAGATGCCTACCAGCAAGCAGGAGGGGTTCTGGTCGCTGTAGTGATACAGGCAGTAAGTTTCAATATGCCTAAGTAGTAGATGAGGAAATGCTAACTAAATATGAGGAAAACATCTAATTTCTAAATGTATTACATATTTAATTTTACCATTTAAAAAAAATTAGATGTACATACATGTATAGGTTCAGTGTTGTCCATCAGTCTGTGTTTCCATGTTTCTTTGAAACAAACTCAAACATAGCATTGTCTTTCTTGACACAAAAACCTATCTTAACTAGAGGACGAACTCTATTCTGATTTTCAAGGTCAAAGCAAAATAGTAAATAAATGAGGACATGATCCTTCGCCATTTGGATCTTTAAACTTGTCACTGTGACATTGAATTTCACCATGTATAGCTTTTATCAATGTCAGAAGTTGTAGGTCAAGTTCATAGCTCTAAAATAGTATTATGACAAGCATATAATATAGTGAAACTGTTATACTCTTATTCACACATGTAATATTAAAGATTCTACATTCAGCTCAACATCAATCAATTAAGAAATGACTGTCTTACTTTTGGTGTTCATGGGTGTATAATTATGGTTTGTCGTGTGCAAATTCTGCGAATCACGAAGCGCTTCGCACATTTTGCCTGTTACAGCATCAAATGTATTTAAATGTTTGTAAATTCTCCCTACATGCAAAAATTAAACGCAACATCACAATAGCAACCCAAGTTATTGGAATATAATTCTAGTTGCCTAACGGGCGTTTAGCATGGGGTATCTACTAGTAATGTAAACATATAGTTTTGAATACTAAAAGTTTTTTTTTTAAACTTCATGCTCTTGTATCAATATTGCTATGATTTTCTTCACATATTAGATTTTCTTCCATATTGTTGTAGATAATGCTAGTGTTTGTGGTGTTTGCTATATTGATACTTGCTTACTGCTCGGATATAAACCAGACGGCTACGTACCAAGATGTAGTTCTGTCCGTCTGCGGTAAGAACGCCCAGAGATTTGCCGCCTTTATGCTGCTACTGTACTGCTTCGGAACCTGTATCACATTCCTCATCATTATAGGAGACCAGTGGGAGGAATGTATGTATCAGAATTTTCTTTGGAATGCACATGAGTTCTTGAAAACTTGCATGAAATATCGGATATTTGGGGACTTTTATCAGTCCAAATACTAGTTATAGTGTGATTTTTTATTAGACCAAAAAATCCGATAAAACTGATACTTTTCAGGACCTCTGCATAAATACAGTACACATATCAACTTAAGCTCTAGAATCTTAAATCTGATCACAAAAGGAAGGTGTTGATCAGGACCAAAAGTTTTCACATTACCCTGACCCTAAGTCATTTGATACTGTACACGTAAAGGTCAAGGTCGCTTAGTACTTTTTAATGAAACTGTACATGCTATCTTGTTCAGGCTATACCCTTTAAACCAATTATCTAATCTCTTTCATATTTTACTTTATTATTGCTCAGGATCAAATGGTTTTGCATCACCTTAATCCATTGTCATGTGACTAAGGTCAAGGTCACTTCATACTTAAGTAAAGAAATTGTATAATATGCTTATCTCGTCCAAACTACATGGACATGTTTATCTCTTGAACAGTATAAATTCAATCACTTTCATATTTCAATATGCTGTATGCATGAACCAAATATCACCTTGAACTAAGGTCATAGGACTAAGGTCAAGGTCACTTGGTAATTTTGTACGTGTACATGTCCTAAAATGGTTACATACATGTATTTATTCAGGAATAAAGTTATTGAATTTTCAAAGTAAATTTAAGTTTTAAATACAAAGGTCAGACATGTTTTGAACACCAATTTGCAGAGAAATTACAATATACATTTTTGTGTCCTTCCCTCATAAACCACTTATGCAATTCCTTAGAAGATCAATTAAGGGGATGATATAGAATTTGTTTTTACAATTTTTTTAAAAGCCTTTATCATTCATGCAAATGTCAGCGTTAAATATTATCTATTTTACAGTTTTTCTGACGGTAGTAAGGGACTTTTACTGTAAAGATAATCCCTGGTTTCTGAGTCGTACGTCCACCATCTGTATAACGTCCGTTATACTCATACTGCCGTTATGTTTCCCCAAACGTATAGACTTTCTGAAGTATGCCAGTATCATAGGTGTTATAGGAATATTGTACGTAGTGCATCTTGTTACCATCAAATATTTCCGCCCACATCCTGCACCAGGACCAATCAAAATCAAGTAAGTTTATATAGCAACATATTTCATATCTTTATGACTACTGTATGTGTACTTTATGGGGGATTCATTTCTAGCGGAGTTAGCTCTGTAAAGACTACTCCAGATCAATTCATATCTGATATATGATTCAATTGCGCTAATTCATAGTAACGCCAATATGTCAATTTGCCCGTTTGCCTTGTTTCCACTAATATTTGCACTAAAATAAGTACATGAACAGTATTTGAGGTAAAATGCATTGATAGGTTTTTCTCCATTACTGTGATCCATTCTTAATGTTTTAGATACATGTAGATAAATTAGGTGCTGTTTGTAACATTTAAATCAAAGACAACTGTAAATTAAACTGTTACATTAATATTCTATTGCAACAATCCTAGATTCAGCATTTGCTTTCCATGAAAGTATTATTTCAAGCTCTTTGGGAGATTAACTTGGCGTTATCTCATTATTGAACTTTTATGCACATAAACTAACAAAACACATATTAAATATAAATATGGCACATGAAATGACATATCGTTATCTTGGATAGAATTGACATTGAAAATAAATTTCATGATTTGACATTTGACTTGTGTAGAATGACAATTTACCCTTCCGAACACTGGAAAATTTTGAGAAATTCCATGACTTCACAATGCAGTTTCGATGTTTGACCGAGGTTCGAAGCTGTTTGTCCGAGGTAAAAGCATTGTGATGTCACAAAATTTTGCATTTTTTTCCCGCAATCGGAAGGGTCTATTCCTCAGATAAGATGAAGATTAAAGAAAATGTACTCAAGAGTGCATTGAAGAACCTTTGCTGAAAATTTTGTCAGTGCTTCATTTAAGGAAGCATTGTAATATTATTTTGGTTGATTTAGGTATCAACACCAAAAATCGAGGGAAAACTGCATTTTACATTGATTACTTATCATTTCATTTTGTCGCTTTTTAACGTTTATTTGCAGCTTTGAAATCGTGTTGCTAACACGTACTTCTGTTTTGTGTTGTTTCAGGTATCAACAAAATTTCTCAGCCAATCAGAATTGTCATTTCTTAATGTTAACAATGAAAATTAAATGATTTTCCTTTCATGCTGTTCAAATGCTACACTTGAATGTTGTTAATTTTCAGACCCACTCAATGGGAGGATGTGTTCCTAGTGATACCAACCATCTGTTTCTCTTATCAAGTAAGCATATGATTTACATGCATATCATATTCCTATTCAGTTAACTTATTTTTTACTTTAAGAACATAAATTCGTTTCTCAACAATTTCCCTTCAATTATAGATTTTCTGAGACACGACCTTTTGACTTTATGATTTTGTATATAACCTTTTTTTCAATTGAATGATTTAGTTTCCACAGAATTTGATAATGCCAAGAAATATGGAAGGCAACAATTACACACAATTAGATAGCTTGGATTTTCATGTAAGCCTGTACCGTGCATTTCACAGTGGGTAATCTTGCAACGCAGAACAATTGATTTTTCTATATGATGCATTGTAATAACGCCCTAACTATGAGTTGCATCCAAAATAAGGTGGATATAAGCTTTTTATTACGCACCAACACAAACAGCGTTCTACTTTAACTTTCATCTACAGGAATCACGCCGATCGTTTTTCAACTTTATAGAAGGATATTACCTCTCTTACTTTAGATAAAACTCGTAGCTAAGGCATCCTTACACTGCATCACATTACCCTTTTTGTGAAAAATAATTTGTATTACACAAAATTTTAAATAAACTGAATATTCTGCATTGCGAGATTACCCACCGTGCATTTATCTGCATCATATAAATACGTGTAAATTGTTCCATATGCTTTTTACAGTGCCATGTTAGCATCATTCCAATTTACTCGTGCATGGCGAGGAGAAATATACGAGAATTTTCTAAGACAGTAGCTGTTGCCATGTTTCTTTGTGTTTTGAATTACACGTGTACAGCAGCGTTCGGCTACTTGACTTTTGGAGATAATATCACCTCGGACATATTGTTGTCGTACGAGCCTAAACTCGAGGTTCTAATAGCTGTAGCACTTATAGCGGTGAAAACCTACACAACCTATCCTATCTTATTGTTCTGTGGACGGTAAGTATACAGAGTTGTTTCCCATCTGCTACGATAGTGACTTTTATCCAATATGATTTCATTGAGTTCCTATTTGCTATTTTCGAAACCAGAGTTACTTCCCATTTGAGACAGTATCTGACGTAGACTGATTATGACGTCATCAAATTCTATGGAAACAGTCCTAAATGTCTCGGAAATGACGGTATGGAATCGACGTTATCATACCATTTTCATGACATCACAATGGTTTTACGTCAGATACCGTCTGTAAGGGGAAAAAACTCTGTGCTCCACAAAGACTCAATAGAAACATATTTCTAGCATTATTTCTTTGCATTTTACAAAATTTCTGTCAATTAACTTTACTTAGATAATCATGATAATTATAGTTAACCTCTCTAAATGAGCATTTGCTAATTATACAGGATTTGCAATAAGTTTTCTTCTTCTTTCATGAATTTCAGGTTGCTTTGAATATTTGAAATTTTAATGAAATACATGTTTTATATATACTAACTTATTGAATTATACTGAAAAATATATTGAATTTTATTGAAATATATTGAATCATAGTGAAAATTATTGTGTGAATGAACTATTTTCGAATACTGTAAATTGCTTTATTTTCGTCAGTACCAATTTTCGTCAATTCGTTCAAAATGACCATTTCGTCAGTACGTAAATTCGTCATCCAAAGGGTCCCTAAAATATGAATTCGTCTGTTCAAATGCCAACTTAACATTCAGGTATACGCCGAATGCGTTTGTTTTCATTGTTTGTTTAGTAATTATTGGTAAACAAACAAGAATACCACCTATCTTGTTGTGAAAACATATCATTTGGTAATTAGAAGTTTGTGTGCGACTTTGTGTGCGTATTCAGTTTTCAATGATTTATCATTTGCCTGTCGTATTAACTCTTAAGATTCAATTTTTCCTTTCTACACTATATTTTGTCAGGAGTATTTATATTTGTCGATACGTAATTTCGTCAAGTGAGGCACTGACGAAAATGACGAAAATTGGTACCTGACGAATAAAAACCAATTTACAGTATATTGAATTCTATGTTTTGTAGAGCTGCCTTTAACAGTCTATGGACAGATATCTTTAAAATGACTCCAGACATGATAGAAGCCACAGAGAGGAGGAGGAGAATCGTATCAACCTTGATATGGTTTATATTGACCCTCGCCTTAGCTGTCTTCATTCCAAATATAGGCATCGTCATTCAGATCCTGGGAGCTTTTGCTGCTGTATTCATTTTTATATTTCCGGGTAGGTGTTTGAAAATTTTCAAAGCTTGTTCATTTCAATCAATTTGACACGTAGCAAAAACTTAAATTCTAATGAATTGAGCTTAAGAATTCTGCCTCTCTATGTATTGAAAAATATACATGTATATTAAAAAATAAAATGTTACTAATAGTCAACTAGACTTGTGTTCTAGAATAGGAAATACATGTATAAAAAAAGCTCATGTGCAATTAATTTTTTGTCAATCCCAAAGTCTTAATTAAAGTATATTCCAAGTACATGTACATGTATTTATGAATAGTCCATTTTCCATAAAATATTTTTGACTGTTTTAAGCATGATTTTACATGCACAGACACCAGACATCACATCATTTGGCAAAAGCTCTAATTGTGACGTAATATTTGTATGCCTTGTCATGTTTTCTATTATGACGTCACAATGAAAATATTGCCAAATCTTGTGATGTCTGGTGTCTGTCGGCCCAATGAATCTACTGGAAAATCAGCTATTGTGAAATGAGAGATTATATTTTCTTATTTTGATTTGTCACATTTTCAGGAATGTGTGTGTTAGCAGTAGTCATGTCCAGGGTGGATCAAGCTGGTGAATGGACTAGAAAACTCCGATGTATCGCTGCATTTGCCTGCGTATTTATAATATTAGGGGCATTTATCTTTGGACTAACCTTGTCTCAGTCTATTATGAAAGACAAAGGGGGAGTAAAAGCTGACAAGTCAAAATACACTTGCTGATATATGTACGTGAATGAAAAGGGAATGCAAAGATTATAGTGATACGTGAATGAAATAGGCGGCACAAAGATTGTAATGTTAAATGTATATTTATACAAGTGAATGAAAAGGACACGCAAAGATTGGACTACATTATGAGATTTACCTTATTGTTGCAATATTATCGCTGTGATATATATTTTTCACTCAAATGTTGTAAGTCAAAGATGTATATTTGCTTTAAAATATATATTGATGGAGTAAAGTAATAAGAAGTTTACATTGGACAAAATGTAATAGATGAGGAAAATATTTTTTTGTAACCTCACTTAAGGTTAGGGTTGCGACTACAGGGAGATAACCCTATTTTCATATCAGATAATATTTGAAACCGACATAAACGATACATGGTATAAGTTCAGATTGTTACATTATTTTAGAAAAAAATAATACTCCATGAAACTTTCATTGCTGAATGGATATTTTAGGGAAAAATGCATATTTTTTAATGAAAAATCGCCGAGAATAGGAAAAAATTTGTCATTTTCGCATGAGTTCTACTACCAAAGATTCAAACATCATAATATTTACCATTATACTCTTTAAAACTGAGATAATTAGAAATTCGAACTTCAAGTGAAACTCTATGTTTTTGGGTCAAAATGTTGATTTTTGCATAAATTATTGTGCTATTTATACAAACAGTCATTTTGCTCAAAAACTAATTCAGGTACATATTGATTTGATTGATGTATATTTCTTTTCACATTGAAGTGATCTTCTGTGATACCGTTTTTGTAAATTTTATGTTTCATAGAATTGTCCAAATTAATTGTAATTGATCCGTTGTACAATTCATGTCTTTTTACATTAATGTTTTAATCATCTCCATTGTAAAGTATTGTAACTTTCATTCTTGGTAAATTACAATAAACTATATCTTTCTGAAAGGTGATAGATTTAATACTCCATGGGCTTGAAAAACGAAGGGAAGAAAATCGTGTACTTCATATTAAGATTTATATAAATATATACATGTACATGTATATGTATTCTGAAAGAAAATGACAATTTATGATTCAGAAATGATTCCCCTTTGTCTATCTGACTCTGAAAATCTTGTCTCTAAAATATAGGTACTACAAGCCTTTTTCACAGTAACTGCGTGACTAGCAATTTGTGGACGGCAAGTACCTGACTCTAAATTATTACATCACAATTTAAAACTGATTGTCTGTGACATCATTTTGCAGGAAATAGACTTATTTGCCTGGAAATAACTGGACCGCAATTAAATACCTTTCAGAAAATATAGAGTTTATAATGTACATGTAGCTTACCATGCAGGCATTATAAAACAAATCCTTTTATATAGCAGGTACCTTAAATCAAATCTTTCCCTAAGATCTCAGCTCTCACATCAAATTTACCTCTTAGTTTCAAATATTATGAATTAATTTCATAGGTTGTTGTAGTTAACAAGAATGGAAATATCAAACTTATGGCATTTTACCTTTTATTCTCATGTTTGTATAAATTCTTATGAATATTATGTATTTGTGTACGTGTATGTTAGGTATCATTTTCTTGTCTACAATTTCCGTATCTCAGATAAGGGACTACCAATTTTTAGCTCACCTTGACGAAGTTGAGATGAGCTTATGCTATAACCCCGGCGTCCCCGTCCCGTCCCCGTTCCCGTCCCGTCCCCGTCCGGTTAAAGTTTTTGGGGTAACTCAGTATCTGACAAAGTACTGATGCTACACTAACCAAACTTGCACAAGTGATTCATCTTGGGATGCTGAGGTGAACCCATGCATCGGATGCAGCATCTGACCTACATTTTCTGGTTGAATGACTTTGTCAGTGTCTGGTTAAAGTTTTTGGGGTAGTTCAGTATCTGACAAAGTACTGATGCTACAGTAACCAAACTTGCACAAGTGATTCATCTTGGAATGCTGAGGTGAACCCATGCATTGGATGCAGCATCTGACCTACAATTTTCGGTTGAATGACTTTGTCATTGTCTGGTTAAAGATTTTTGGGTAGTTCAGTATATGACAAAGTACAGATGCTACAGTAACCAAACTTGAACAAGTGATTCATCTTGGGATGCTGAGGTGAACCCATGCATTGGATGCAGCATCTGACCTACATTTTTCGGTTGAATGACTTTGTCAATGTCTGGTTAAAGTTTTTGGGGTAGTTCAGTATCTGACAAAGTACTGATGCTACAGTAACCAAACTTGAACAAGGGATTCATCTTGGGAGGCTGAGGTGAACCCTTGCATCGGATGCAGCATCTGACCTACTTTTTCCGCTTGAGTGATTTTGCCTTATAAGGCCAATATTGAGCAAAGTTTAAGTGCTACATGTACCAAACTTGCATATTGGATGTATCTTCGATCAAACTTTCATAAAATGACCTTGACCTACTTTTTCCGCTTGAGTGATTTTGCCTTGATTAAAGGCTAATTTTGAGCAAAGTAAAAGTGCTACATGTACCAAACTTGCATATTGGATGTATCTTTGATCAAACTTTTATAAAATGACTTTGACCTACTTTTTCCACTTGAGTGATTTTGCCTTTTAAAGGCCAATATTGAGCAAAGTATAAGTGCTACATGTACCAAACTTGCATATTGGATGCATCTTTGATCAAACTTTCATAAAATGACCTTGACCTACTTTTTCCGCTTGAGTGATTTTGCCTTTAAAGGCCAATATTGAGCAAAGTATAAGTGCTACATGTACCAAACTTGCATATTAGATGCATCTTTGATCAAACTTTCATGAAATGACCTTGACCTACTTTTTTCCACTTGAGTGATTTTCTTAATATACATGTACTTAGAGATATGTTTAAATTTAACTTTGCTGCCACGAGGTGAGCTTCGTAATCTTTGATTACACTATGTTTGTCTCATGCAAACAATATTTAGAAATTGCAAAAATATTTTGTATATGTATAGGTTAGAAGGTATTTTGAAGTTTCTACATGTAGGTGAGCTTCGTAATCTTTGATTACACTATGTTTGTCTCATGCAAACAATATTTAAAATTGCAAAAATATTTTGTATATGTATAGGTTAGAAGGTATTTTGAAGTTTCTACATGTATAAGAAGAGGATGGAGAATCAGCAAAGCCCTGGCCTTCTTATTCATGTAGTAACTGCAAAATACCTTCTATACGGCTACTTCCTTGTTGGCTGAATGGGTAGAATACCCGCTTAGCATGCTAAAGGCTTCGAGATCAAGCCTCACCCACAGGGAAGGCTTGATCTCGAGGCCTTTAGCATTCTTTACTTTATTCAGGATCCATGATGACCATGAAAACCGATTCTTCTTAGATAAGACGATAAATTAAAGAGCCTGTGATTGGCTTAGTTTAAATGTTGCCATCTAAGAATAGAATGTATGTGAAGAGAGTGCTATTATTTACTTAATTCAGCCTAAAGAATCATTTATAAGCAATTTTTTAAGTGCTAGATGTAAATGCAAATTTTTTCATTTTTTTCAATTTTCATACTGTGCAAATCATAATCAATTTATTAATCAATACATTATGTATTCAATTTGATTACTTCTTCAGTAAGATGTCTTTTTTGCTGGACTGGAATATTTTAAAACTATTGAAGAACAAATAACTCTGCCAAATTTGTTCCAGTTGAATGCACTGAACAAATGTTTTGTTATATTAAGTTATGTAAGACTTTTAAAATGTCCATGGTCTGTTTGGTGCTTTTACCCTGTATTTGTGCAATAGGCCTATTTAGTAATCTATTTTCACACTTAGTTTACTATATGTATTGAAATAAAGATATAATCTGAAGTGGATTAAGTCTTTATTTTATGTAAGGTAACAGTAATTAAATATTTTGGTTTACGTCCCAATAATATTTTCAGAATGGTAATCCCTCCAGTCAGGGCAAGGAAACACATACTCACATGTATTATCATTAGAAATTTCCACGACAGAAAAAAAGGAGAAAAAATTAGAAAAGTTTTCAGGGCGAGCTTGATAGTGATAGAAAATAAAAATAAAATTACAAAATAAAATTTGCTCAAAAGCTGCAATATTTTTTATTTTATTTTAAAAACGCAATTAGAATATTCTGATCTTAAAAGGGTTTGATTTAAGGAGGTATTGAACACTTGGATGGCAAATTCAATTTTTCTAAAAATTTCTGAAATTATATAATTCTTGTCTGTCCTTGACTATACAAACTTACATTTGATTCTATCCAAAGGAAAATTATCTACGAGACTTTGAAATATGCATAATTGACATTTTCATGAATTTCTTGATGAGGTACATAATATTGAAAGTGTCATTCCAGTTCTCGTAAAGCTATTGGAAATTAATTTTGATTTAACTTTTAAAATATCCATAAATATATTGCACTTACATATGGAAAAGATAATATGAATTGTGTTTTAAACTCAGGACAGGATGCTTGAATAAAAGATGGCACTGTCGCTAAAAAATTGCAATTTCGGGCCAATTTACTGTAGTTGCTAGTTAATTATTAGGTAATCTTGTGGATGAATCTTTGTCAAAAACTATCAAAATATCAAGCATGTCCAGAGATGATTTCATGCTTAAATGGGAAAAAATGAATTTAGGATTAAAATATTACAAGGCTTTATATTTTCCAATTTTTCATCGAAAATCGTCCATTTTCAATGAAGTGACATCTGCTTTCCTGTTGCGTAAATTTTTCAACGAATGACTGTGATGAAGAATGAATTTTCTATTTTATACATGCTAAGTTTCAATGCAATACGTTTAGTAATAATGTTTTTATTGCATTTTGAATGCGAAGGTTTGTGACGCCATTTTTCCCGATAACGTCGAAATGACGTTGTTGTTTGCTCATGGATAAAACTCCCAAAGTCCTAAATTTCGAAAATCGCCATAATTTCTTCAAATGAACACCAGAAACTTTCATCAGGATACTCAAATGCGTGTATCAATCGCCGCCATCTTGGTGTTCAAACCCTCCTTAGATAATTTTTTCTGGCTATAGCAAAATGGATCGATGTTTGTGTTTTTTTCTGAACAATTCTTCAGAAAGAGTAACCACCAGGGGATGTAAAGCAATATATTTTCTAACTATGGCCTTATGTACGTGTATGTGTCCTGTCCCTAAATCATGTAAATGCTATGATTATGAAATTTGATTAATGTTCAGTGGCAGATCCAGCGCCCCCTTTGCCGGGGGTCGGGGGCGAATTTTGCTCGATTTTTACTGAAAATGTTCCAAAATATAGGGTTTTTTTTAAAATTTTGGGTCAGTGCCTGGGGGGGGGGGACACCCCCTCCGCACCCCCCAAAAGTCCGCCACTGAATGTTAAGTGCTATTTTGAGTAATAGTATTGAATATACAGAAAGATGTATTCAATTTGAAATCATCTCAGAATGTGAAATGTGGTTGGGCAGAGATTCCAATCCAAGTTTAGTCCCCTTACATCTTCTACTTTTAAAAAAGTGTCTGGTTGAAAAAAATTTCAGCAACTAGGGTATATTAGAGTTAGAATCCTACATTAGAAACCTTAGTATTCTCATCCCCAAACCCAACTTTCATCTTGTACCAAAACTTTGGAACATGTGACCTTGATCATAATCTTCAACCTACCATTCAATTTCTACATGTATAAATTTGACAATGTATGATATCTTTTAATCTACAAGAATTTATAGCCTTTATATTTTACACCTAGATTCAACAAGACCAGCCATTTCATTTGGGAGCTCGGCTTTTGTCCTTCTGACCTTGACCTTGACTTCTATGTTAATTATTTTCTTGAAAATATGTAGCAGATTCCTTAGCTGTTTCTGGATAAACATGTTGCAAATTATGAATAAATACAAAATACATGTATGTATACTTTGGTACATATTTTACTAAAGTCAGATCAAGTATAAAACAATCTTACTTTAAAATTTATAATTCTAAATACAATGGGTAAAAGTAAGAGATCCTAGATCATTTATAATATTGACTGCACTCTCATTAGATAACAATGTACATATGTAATATAAAATTTCTGATTATATCTACTGAAATAACATGTTATTGATAAAAACCGTGCGTAGTGAATATAATATATTTTGGAATTATTATAAATATGAGATTTCTAAGATATCAACTGTTCTTTCACATATGGTAGTATAAAATGTTGACATATTTCTTTGTATAAGGTAAAAATCATTCCAAGGAATGCATATGTCGCCTGCGAAACATAGCGACACTCAGGAATCACTCTCAGGGTGTGACATACATTTGTGACAGACAGACAACGGACAAAGTGATCCCTAAGTGCCGCTATGCTTCGTAGGCGACACAAATATATGAAGATATATAGCACCACATTTTGCTTTATAAGCTACAAACACTACATTCACGTAAAAATGATCATGGGATGGTTTGTTTTCTTGAACAAGATGCATTTTTACAGATGAGGTTTGAAAAACGGAGAAATACATGTTGTTGAATATTCTCACTTCTCAGGAGTTAAAACATCATAGAATATACCGGTGTATTTTTTTAAATGTCCATGATATGTCACTTTCGTGAGTATTGCATTAAATAACAGTCCTTTTTTTCAACATAAAATTCATACATATGAATCTGGCCAACCTATCCAGTAAAATACATAAGAATTCTTTTAAGTAATATACATATCTAGAGTCTTGATTATCAGTGTACATACAATATAAGTCATTCATATTGTATTTGGGAACGTTTCAACTTGAGCTTTTATGTACTGGTAATGTAGGAGATTTAGTCAACATCAGGAACATATGGACTGGGTGCCACCTCTAAAATTAACTGAAGAACTGTGGTAACAGGATCTACAATATGAGAAATTACATGTATACAAGAATTAAGACTTTAAAAATGAAATCAGTTGCATTCTAATGGACACAGACTTTGCTCCTTTGTTAGGTTACTTTTTATGCCCCCGGAATCACAGATTCGGGGGCATATAGTTTTTTGCCTGTCCGTCTGTTTGTCTGTCTGTTTGTCTGTTTGTCTGAAAAAACTTTAACATTGAGCATAACTTTTGAATGGAAGGTGATAGAGCTTTCATATTTCACATGTGTATTCCTTGTGACAAGACCTTTCCATTGATACCAAAATTTTTGACCTTTTGACCTTGTGACCATGACCTTGACCTATGACCTACTTTTCAAAAACTTTAACAATGGGCATAACTTTTGAATGGTAAGTGATAGGGCTTTCATATTTCACACGTGTGTTCCTTGTGAGAAGACCTTTTCATTGATACCAAAAGTTTTGACCTAGTGACCTTGACCTTGACATTTTACCTACTTTTCAAAAACTTTAACATTGGGCATAACTTTTGAATGGTAAGTGATAGGGCTTTCATATTTCACATGTGTGTTCCTTGTGACAAGACCTTTCCATTGATACCAAAATTTTTTGACCTCATGACCTTGACCTTTGACCTACTTTTCAAAAACTTTAACATTGGGCATAACTTTTGAATGGTAAGTGATAGGACTTTCATATTTCACATGTGTATTCCTTGTGACAAGACCTTTCCATTGATACCAAAATTGTTAACCTTGACCTTTCACATACTTAACAGAAAATGAAGTTTATACTAACAAAGATGCCACCGGGGGCATTCGTGTTTCACAAACACAGGCTTTATTTTGACAGTCATTTGAAGGATGTGGTAAATCCATTCAATTATATCTTGCTGGAGCCCTTACATTTTATCAATTCTAGGAAATTAATACAGTAACTTTAGTTACGTGATGAAATTGATACATATAATCATTTGAAAACAACAGAGTCGATTTAGTTATGAAGTGTAGTTTTCGCAACAGAGGTATTTACTTATTTGAGAAATAAAAAACAAAAATGATACAATCGTGACAAATATGGACAATGACCATATCCCAATATACAGTGCAAAATCGATAAATCAGGAAATCACAAACCGAATGCATGCCAAATCAGGATAAAGAAGGAACCAAATCAAACAAACAAAAACCTCCACCACATGAAAAGAAGTCCCAATTAGGAGTGAGACTAGGTGCCCAGGAAGAGTCAGCATCTCCTACTTGCATGCAATGACGTTAAAAAGTAATAAATAGGACTTACCAAAACATCCCTTGTGTAGTTTGAAGTGTACAAGAGGGAAGTAGAGTAATAGTCCTCCCACGATGAAGAGGAAGGCGTATAAGAACTCTATTCTAGGATCCTGTATGATGGGGGCTATCACCAGGTATATAGAACACAACAGGAATATAATGGGTAGTAGGATAAAAACCTGAAACAAAAGAAGTCGAATGAGTTTCTGATATCTACCGAAATATTAACAAGCCGTGAAAAAATCACTGCATTTTTCTGATATTTAGATGCACAGTTGCATCTCATTTACAGGAAACAACCACGTAGACTGGTTTCACGCCGTCAGGACATATTTGGGTGACCTCTTTTCCTTGGTTTCGATGACCATAAATGAGGGGATGGACAGGGTATTCCCCTCTCCCCTTTGCCACAGTCTCTCCGTACTTCCCCTTCTTTCTCCCACATATTTCTCGCTCCTTCCACTACTTTCTCCCCAACCCTTTCAGTCTGTCTGTCTCTCATAATACGAAACTATTTCTTTGTTGAAATTTGATTAATCTTAACCATAATTTTAGATGCTAATTTATTTCGGTGGCGCCGTCTACTATATAGAACAAATTCCATTTCCATGTGCAAATAGCCCGTTCATTATAAGTCAAAGGTCTCCCTTTTTCTTCAATAATGTTTTGCCTTGTTTTTCGGTCATGTTGGTGTGTTCTCATTGCCTCCGAGTGTTTGTATTGTTGTTTTGTATGCTCTCTCTTTTCTTTAATGAGTGTCTGCTCCACTGTGGTCAGTGCGGGGCCGTCTTGATAGAGGTTAGTCTTATCAGTCCTTAGACGTATGAATTGATTGTTCGGAACATTTTAGACCTTGATCTACCAAAAACCCCTGCCCCATCCCCCCCCCCCCCCCCCCCCCCTTCCGTGGGAAAATTTTCTGAAAGCTCTTTAAAACTGAAGAAGAGATGTTAGCACATTGGGCGTTTAATAGGAGTTTTGAGGTAAAAACCGTTCATGGTTTATGTTTCGAGACAATCTTACTTCAAATAAAAAGAGTCATTCTTCCCCCTTCATTGTCCTTCTATATATAGCTAAATAAGTTAATAATTTCGGCTTATTAGGGATCACACATGAATAAGAAAATGTCTCTTTTCACCTCTAATCTAACTTCTTTGTTCAATATACGCGGAGGTGACGTGTGAACAATATAGAATTTATTCAGGATGACCCTATCCTATGGATATCAATACTAAAAATAACAATATGATACAAATGTACCTTTATTGGTCTATGGTCATCTTTCCTTGTAAATCTCAGCACGATAAGAGACACAATAGCTAAGGCATAAAACAACCAGGCGGCGAAACTGAAGAATCTATTAAACTTCCTATATCCCCAGGTATCAACATTAACAGTCCTATTATAGTCTGAAAAGAAAAGAGTGAAAGTTAGCAACCAAAGTTTGCATATACATGTATAGAGAAAACTAAGGGTTCATTATATGTCTAAAATTTCATGAAAAATATTTAATCTCGTTCAAAAAATGTAACCTCCCTATCATCACTGTGTACGCGTCATCAAATAACAGGAGCAACTATATAGACGCGGAATTATTTTCTCTCTCTCTGACTGAGTTTACTCACAAGCAGCTCTAGCCCAGATACTAACAGTGAATGATCTCAGAAACCAATTATTTGTTGGAGTATAAAAGTCAAGTGTTTAAAAGTGTTTCAATTCCTTTGCAACGTCTTCAAGTGCAAGAGAAAATATTCTATGTGGCGACAAAATCAGTCAACTTTTTTTTTTAATAACTTCTGAAATTTAAACTAAGTCTTGTATACTCATAAAGAGCAAGGGAGGTTTACACCTTTGCACCATTCCTCTGATCGGTTTTAGTCGTATTTTGCAATATGGACCCGCTCACGTCGCGCTAAATCATTTTTAAAACTTTTCTCTTTTGAATTTTTTTTGGCTTAATGTTCCACGGATAAGTATTCATCATTCGAAACATGTATGTCTGGTGTACTAGTCATTCAGAAAATTCCTGTCCGAGGTGGTACTCTGGGGCAGCAGTGATTAATTGGATAAAATTAAACAAATGTTAATGGTCGAATAACCTTGATCTACTTTTCCGCCTGTAAAAAAAAATCAAAATTGTAAATTTGATCCTCTTTTACCTTTGAAAATCAATAAAATCAACAGACCATGCCCGATAAGATTTCGTTCTCGCAACCGCCGGGTAATGTAACCGACAAAAGGCTATATCCTTCATATCAAGGTTGAAAAAATAGAAAAGACGAAGATTTTATTACTTAGAATATTTTCGGAAGTATTCCGCGTTTAAAATTGTAAAATGTATTACTAGTATTCAATTCTAAAATTAATGGTTTATGAAGCAGACATCGATCTGCCCACACTTTTGCGAAATGCGAGGGCATTGAATTAATGCAGGTCGTCGGTCTACCCTTATGGCCATAACATTCGAATAGATTTTACATAGCGTGACTTTCATATTTGTGTGTGTGTGTGTGTGTGTGTTTCCCTTAAAAGAAAACCTCTGTTTTCCTTAATTGTGACCTTCACATTGAATTTTTACTTATATCTGAGAAAATAAACGCAAAAGAGGGTAGATGGGGAGTACATGTAAATGCTTTTTATCTACTAACAAAATTGATGTAATACAAAACGAGAGAAAACCCTCCAATCGAAGAAACTTTACTTTAAACTGACGCATTGCGCAATATGCATAATGGATCTTACCTGTAAATATAATACAGGGTACGGGGGTATATCTTTTCACGTTGACGTAAGACAGAATTTCGGGAAACTGGTCCTCTCTAGCGGCTGCGTACAGTGTCCTGACTCCGGCGAAAAGAGATCCATTGGCGGCACCAAAGGTGGAAAATAACACAAAGATAGGCATAATAATACCTGCTTTACCTAGAACTTCCTCGCCCCATGTCTGAAAAAATAAGACACGATCATTGCCCATAAATGTGACGGCGAACGAAAATGAATTGTGGTTGACATACAAATTATTGAATAAATTTATCTCTTTTACAGAACTTTGAAACTCCCATCCCCGGAATTGTCAAAGATCCAAATGAACCCGATTTTATTTTACTCGTGGTTTTCTGATAATCATATATTTAACCCATTAGTCAGACTGGACCCCAAATAGATTTTCTAGATTTGCATTGACATACCTACAGCGACTGCCGACGAATTTAGAAGTCCGTCCGTGCCTAGGACCACCAAGTAGGAAATGTTGGCCAGTACATAAACCACTGTTACCAGTAATACACCGATTACATTTGCCCGTGGCAAGTTTCTGAAAAAACAACAACATTATCATGATAATTTTATATGCAAAGTATTTTGTTTTGTTTTGCTTTTTCTGCTCAAGAACGCGATACTTTCAAACATTATTGCAAACTTTTAATTCATCTTGCATCTCATTCAAAATGGAGACCGTACGTTACATCCCTTCTAGAAAATTTCGATCCCCAGGTATTAATTCAATATCTGTGCAGATTTACTAAATCCACATCCCATTTGTAATCATAACTCTAAATCACTTACACATATGGGTTCCTAAGTTCCTCGGTGATGTAGTTTAAATTATTCCTGAAGGAAAAAAGATATAAATGTTATTACTTTCAGAGAAAGTACATAGGGTATCTTAACGTTTGTTTTTCCTGAATATTGTTGACTCAAGTTTAAATACATGTATACAAATAAATGTATACAGTTTGTAATATGCTGGTAAATTTCAAATACAATATATTGCACGATAACATCAAAGCAGTCCAATTGTGTTGTACTTGGCTGTTGTTTTTACAGATGACAAATTCCTGTATACAGCACAAAATATCGATAATTCAGAAAATCATAAACCGAAGAGATACAAAATCAGGATAAAACAGGAACCAAAGCAAACAAACAAAACCTCCACCACATGAAAAGAAGCGAACTCCCGATATGGGAGTGAGACCAGGGCTGCGTTCCATTATGCTAAACGTTCCAGAACGATCCAATTCTGATAATAGAACAAAAACGGTGCCAGAATGACTTCAACATAGCATAGATAAAGCAAAATCGTGATATTCACAAAATTCAAAAATAAAGTCGTATGATCTTGAAATAGTACTAACTTTACTTATTTTATCACATGCTTATCATTTCTTGTGACATCCATACCGAAATTTCCAATTACAATAAAAATTTCTAGCACTGTACAGAGATCGTAACCATGTCTGCCATATTGGAACAGCCTGGAACGTAGGACCTAGACGTACCAGACGATCCGATTCGATCCGCTGGAACGGCGCGTTCCATTAACAGAAACAGCCGGAGCAACGGGAACGTTCCGCATAAAGGAACGCACCCCATGTGCCAAGGAAGAGTCAGCATCTCCTGCTTGCATGCAACACCCGCCGCTTCAATTTGGTAGAATTGTCACATCCGGTTACTTCCATGCATTTGCATATAGAGTATAATCTTTGGTTGGATGGTTCAAATGGTCTATGACATAATATCATCGACCGTTCTGGATATTGGGAATTATAGTGTATGACGATTTCTCATATCGACCGTAGAACTTCCTCAGTGACGATGTTTGTCGGTCACAATGTGAACGTCTTCAAATTGAATAGCATCATTTAAGAACAGATAAATTGGCAACGTGGACCAGACCTGCACGTTTCGGGTACAAAACCCTCATCAGTGATACTAAATCTAAACAATGTAATATGCCAAAAAAGTATGAAAGATACTATGTCGAAAAAAGTAACCGAAAGACGTAGCAGGATGGGTGGGATATGATGCAACAGGACCCACTTTTTAGAAATTTCAAGAAATTTTGATAACAGAAATTTAGAATGCGTTGAAGAAACGATCAACCGAATTTGATCGAACTTGGCTACATATGTGCCCTCGGGGACTCCTGGTCCACCAGCAGTGACACTCACCAAGTGGTATAAATGTGAACGTCTTCAAATTGAATAGCATCATTTAAGAGCAAATAAATTGGCAACGTGGACCAGACATGCACGTTTCGGGTACAAAACCCTCATCAGTGATACTAAATCTAAACAATGTAATATGCCAAAAAAGTATGAAAGATACTATGTCGAAAAAAGTAACCGAAAGACGTAGCAGGATGGGTGGGATATGATGCAACGTACAGGACCCACTTTTTAGAAATTTCAAGAAATTTTGATAACAGAAATTTAGAATGCGTTGAAGAAACGATCAACCGAAATTGATCGAACTTGGCTACATGTGCCAAACGTATCCCTGACTGAGAAGCTTATCTGAAAGACGCCTAGCTCTCAGAATAAAATCTGTATATTTGGTACTAGCTCTGGCATAGCGTATCAACTGAGATATGAACACGCCATAAGCAGACGATGAAGGGATGTTGCTACTCAGAAAAGGAAAGGTTGTGATGCTGAAATTGAAGTCATCATGTTTGTCATAGAGTGAGGTGTTCATGTGACCATCATTGTCGTAGGACAACATTATGTCCAAATAGGTTGCTGAATTGTTTGTCTCTGTAGTTTCTTTTACTTCAAGCTCCGAAGGAAAAATTCTGCTGAGGTAATCCGCGAATTTTGGATTATTGATGGACAACACATCGTCTATGTATCTGTAAGTGAAGTTGAAGTCAGAAGCTAAGTATCTTTTACCTTCAGAGACCAAAATTGAATGAATTCAGCTTCGTACGAGTACAGAAAATTGTCGACAAGGAGTGGGGCACAATTGGTCCCCATTGGAATTCCGACAATTTGCTGGAAGAGCTTTCCTCCAAAAACCACAAAAATGTTGTCGATCAGGAAGTTTAACATCTGAATAATATCTGTTTCATTGTACTTATTTTCAGAATCGGACCTTTCTCTTACAAAGTAGGTTTGGTTATAGTTAACAACAATAAATTTGTATTTGCGATTGCCGTTCTTGCTTGTTAACGCATTACTTATAATTTTTGCGAGTTTTTCTTTCAATTTAGAATGTGGGATATTGTAGTGTAAAGTGTCGAAACATCAAAGGCTTTGATCGAATGGACTCTACTAAAATCAGTGGATTTCAGATGTTCTAAAAGTTCCTACGAATTCTTTAAAATCCACATCTGGCTGATACCGCTACGAGAATATACTGTCGAACAATATTTTTGATATCCAGATTTGATTTCAGATAAAACTTTGATGAGTAAGATGAGGCTTTGCCTGCTGGTGTGATGACATAATGTTCTTGGAGGTAGGTAAGCTCTGTGATAACATCAGGGTCTTTAAAGATAGACTCGAATCTGGTGTTCACAGTTGATTTTAATCGGTAAATTCTAGATAAAAGTAACCCTCTGATGGACTTTATCCATTCGGAAAGGGCATCGAGCTGTACATCCTCTTTCTTATTGGTCATTCTTTACAGAACGTTTTCTCAACGGGGGATGTGTCCTCAAATCTACTTACCAACCGTCATAAGCCCAGAGGGCGTCGTAAAATGCCAGTGCTACACCGGAGGGCGATGACGTAGTCCCTTCAAATCCTTTCTGTAATGTCGATACGTTACCTGTATAAAATCGAAATGTTTCAAAATACAAAGTTCTTTAAAATATATTTATTTTTTTTCTGATCAGGTTTGGGTATAGCTAGAATGATACGCCTTTTCGCAAACTATCACCGTGAAAAATAACTTAGTTTAGGTGAAGGTGAAACCTGAGAATGTCATTGCCAACAAATAGTCCTAAGTAAACAATATCATATTCTGAAAGAAACGACTACAAAAGCTTCCTCACGACTTAGGCGTAGTATAATGACTTGTTTTGTGTACATGAAACGAAAACTTCAAAACGTCTTTGATAAAGCGTTATAAATTATGCTCGACTGTTTTGCAATTTTGAAAAGTTGTTATACAAATATTTCTAATACAGCGGGTTTTTTTTAATGTGCATTCTCGATTGCCTCCTTCGTACTTAAATCAACCAGGAAGTTCAATGGTCATCAACGAAAAATGCATGTCTTGCCCATGCATCAAATTTACCTGCTCTTATATGATGCTATTGAATTTTAAGACGTTTAACATTTGTGCTCTAAAAAAATATTACCACTATATTTTCGTCTATATGTACATGTAACAAAGTTTGCGAATACAAAGATTATCACCTTGGCCTAGCCACACCAACCCGCCAACTATGATGATTATCAGAGCAATAAGTTTGGCTGCTGTGAAGAGAACCTGGATCTGTGCTGCCAGCTTGGTATCCCAACAGTTAATAATCGCCAAGGTTACTGTTAAAATATGTCAACCAAACGTATAGATTTTAAAATATATGCTTTATTTTATAACTTCAGTGAACCATATGCGCATTTCAACTTGTAAGTTTTTTTATAAATGACAAAAATATGAAATAAATCTTTATCATAAGCGAAAATGGAAAGAAATGAGTATATGATGGTAATTAGTGTAACAATTCTATTTCAAACCAATGAAAAATTGTGAACAATGAAAACTATGAACAATAAAACATTGTAAACAGTCACAAATTTTGAAAATCATAACTAAAACGTGCAGATTACTAAGTTTTCGAATACACTGCACAAAATATAGAGCTGTGCATTTTTTAACAAAAGCTCTGATTATTTTTAAATGGCATTTTATTTTCGTTTTGAAGTACATTTGATGAAGTTCCATTATCCGAAACTTGCATTTCCGCTGTACAAAATTTGAAAATACCCAGATTGCTCTTTAATTGGTAGCAGAGATGGGTCACTTGTTCTTCTTTTAGGTCAGAGTTTCAGTCTGATCTGGGCCTATAAACCGTTATATGCATTTCTATGAATTGTGGAAAGAAAATGCATCTTAAACTTAATTAATCAATCAACTTACTCATGGCCGTCGCAGCTATAATTTTTGGTGGTACTTGTGGGTATCCACAGAAATCAAAGAAGGACACAACATACTCTGCAAATGTCAGGGTGATGATAGCGGCAGAGGAGGGAGTAAGAACGATGACTTTGGTCCAAGCAAAGAGATAAGCTAGAATACGACCTAATCCTTCCCAGATATAAGGGTATTCCCCACCTGACTTGGTGATCAGGGTACCGAGCTCGGCATACGAAAGGGAACCTAGAAATACAGATGAAACACTAGAATGACCATATTCATGATACCGTACTAGCTCAAATTCATGTTCTCATTGTCTCATGTGGTCGTTGTACATATATGTCTATTTTTCTCTTTGCGTCTGTCTGTTTGTTGCCCTTGTAGTTCACTTGTCCAAACTCATTAAATGGTGTTATAATCGAGAGGGCAAAAATTATATTTGTACATCTGAATCAAAGAGTTTCCTTTCCGCTACAGAATATAAATCATACAAATCATGGACATGTAGCGACCTGTGTAGCGCCTTGTCCTTCCTCTTGGACAACATTTATGTAAGATTCGGTGAGAATCTCTACAAGCAGGTTGTAGGGATTCCTATGGGTACAAATTGTGCGCCTCTTGTTGCAGATTTATTTTTATACACATATGAAAAAGAATCTATTCAAAATCTTCAAAAGCAAAGAAAACATGATGATGTGAAATGCTTCATTGGTACTTCTAGGTACCTGGATGATATTCTTACTATCGATAATCCTGTTTTTGAAAAGTATAAAGATGTTATTTATCCACAAGAATTGACTCTAAACAAGGCAAACTTTACAGACACAGAAACACAATTTTTGGACCTAAATATCAAAATTGTCAATGGAGAAATTCATACAAGTGTATATGACAAACGAGATGATTTTGGATTCAACATAGTAAATTTCCCCTGGCTTGACGGTGATGTCCCTAGATTACCGTCATACGGTATCTACATTTCACAGCTCATCCGGTATGCTAGAGCATGTACTGATGTTTTGGATTTCCATAGTAGAAATCTACAAATTACAAAGAAACTTTTAGGTCAAGGTTTTCGCTTTCACAAACTAGTAAAGACTTTCTGGAAATTTTACAAAAATTATGATCAACCTCTTTTAAAATTCGGGCCAATACAAGCAACGGAGTATATTACTTTAGGTATTTCACAACCTGCATTTTATGGTGACATAATTAACAAAATAAGAAGGATCAAAGGTAGACAGCATATGTATCGAAAATGCGTCAGAGTCATCAAACGCCTTTTATACCGTGGATATGATCCTAATGTCACCAGACGGACACTAAGCTTGGTACTTGACCAATATACAGTCTTGTACGAGCGCATTCTTAAGACTTGCACTCTGACTGACTGTGACGACGGGACTCCATGACGGGCCCTGTCCAAACCTCCTCAGAGAAGACAGGGCCCCGACCACTTGTCCTCTCTGAATGTCAGTCGGACTCCTCGGGTGATAACATATACATGTATGAGCTCGCTACAGCCGGCAGAGCACGGACTGTATTACGCACGTCCTCTTTTTATATCCATTTACATATTCATCTGTGTTGCTTGGACCCCTGTGTTTTACGGTCTTGTTTGTGTGTGGTCATCTAACAGTGAGGAGGTTGTTTTACACCATAATTGTGTGTTCTTCGAGACCTCTGGGAAATCGGAATAGTGGGAGGGTTGTGGGCACGTAATCCAGGATAACCACACCGTCTGCTATTTACGTGGCAGATGGCCGTCCTAAGTCGGCACCGGTTGCCCATTGGTCTCGTTGGTTTATGTGTAGTCTTTTATGTTTCATGTTTCTATGTTGTGAGTTGGTGTTCCTTGTCCCTTTCGCGTCTCTTTCTGTGGGTATCTGTTCTGTGTTTTTTTGCATGGGTGTTTTGGGATTTTGCTGTGGGTGCTGCATCCTAGTGTTGTTGGAGATCCCCTTTTTTCTTGTTACCCCCTCTTTTTCTCTGATACCATGCGAGTATGAACCGCTGTGATCATTGCAAGATCGTTATAATGGTGATTTTCTCCTAATATTAATTTATAAAGAAAGTTTACCTAACAGAGACAGTACACCTCCTGCTGCCCATACTACCAGACTAAGACCCACAGACCCAGTCTCCGACAGAACTCCTTTAGGGGAGATAAATATACCAGAACCTAGAAAAAAGGGTTACAAAATAAGTCTGTGCACAAATATTTATGATGATTGTAGATTAAAACCATTGAAGAGTAAAAAAAAGCAATAAAATTTCACAAAATGTAAACAATCAAGATAGCCTGTAAAAATAAACTTGACACTCTGCCAAGTTTTGACTCATAATGTATTACATAATCCTACTGTAAACATTATAAAGAGCGTAGGATTGGTGTCAGATTTATATATATTTGTATACTTAAGGAATGTGGTTTTGAAAAAGACTACAATGTACATGAATTTGTAAATAATTTTAGAATTTTTGACTTCAGAGTTTGTCTGGTATCAAAAATACTGATTAGAATTTACATGAATGATTCATATGACAATATCTTTTCATAAGACTAATCGCAAATCGATATTTACAATTCATTTTGGATTTCATTTGATTTCAAACATTTCCAGTACATAAGGAAGTTTTGAGAAGTATTAATTAGAATGTCACCACATTTACCTATAATAGTGCCTACTATGACAGATGTGCCACTTATAAGTCCTACATTCTTTTTCATCTGCACCCCCTTCTCCTCCTCCACGACCACACCTCCATCTCCATTCACGGGTCGCTTCCTCAGCTCCGTGGATTCTCCTGAAAATGACAATTACCAGCCTGACCATATTAATGTATCAAAGATCATCGCCAATCTGGGACACCCTGCTGTGTGCCTTAATATAATATAAATGTTCTTTGCAATGTTCGAGAAAATACGAATGTCTTATTGTCATGCATATTCATTGTTTGGATTGAGGATCGCTGACGAGGGCTAAATACCTGAAACGTACATGTCTAGTCTTAAACGATGCAATGAATTTGAAGACGTTTAACATTTGGAAGTTAAAAATTCCGCATCTTTTTGTAGATCACCTTTCTGGATAATCAAAGTCTTTTTGCACAATATGTTTTTCTTTGCAACTACAGGCAAAGCAACAAACAACACTGAAATCATTTCAAAGAGGTACTACATATCAACATTATTTTCTGAATTATCTGAAATATAATTTTTTATCAGAAACGGATGATTATTGCTTACATTATACCAACCATCGTCGGATGCCTACGCTCATCTGAACAACTATTATATTTTTTCTAGTATACGCAGTGCAGCTCTGAGCAGTGGTATCTGACGATGTTTTCCAACAGGAAATATTACTCCATGTAAGCTAATAAATCTATTGTTGAACCAGATTTGCCTACTTTTTGCTGTTTATCCAATATTCATCAGTCTCTGTGTTAATTTCAAAATAATTTGTGTGAATCTCCAATAAGACTGTATATGTTCGTCTTGAAGAAGGGGATCATTCATCAGTGTGAAATATGAAGGATTCAAATTATGGACTCGCTCCGAAATGTGCTTGACCTTGTTCTTCTTTTTATACATTTGTGTACGACTTGGTCACTCTCTTTCAATAAAGATAAATTGTTTGACTTTCTGTGACGGCGGATTTGTTTATACACGATTGAAAAAAGTAATTCAATCCCTCGAAGACAAGAGAAATTTGAGGATTAAAGCCCCCTTCACACTTTCACGGATCGAGTCACAACTCCGCTACGACTCCAAAAAAGGTCTATCCGTGGCGAGTCGGGACGCAAATTGTTCGATGAACCATGAACCTACGACTCCAGTACGGATTGCTACAGGTTGATACGAATCGAGTACGGATAGCTACGGATAGCTAAGGATTGCTACGGATATCGTCGTGACATTGCTACGGATTGCTACGACACGCGTACGGATAGATACGGATTGCTACGACACGTGTACGGATAGATACGGATAGGTACGGATTGCTAAGGATTACCACGACTCGAGTACGGATAGCCACGATTCGGACAAAGATAGCTACGACTTCAGTACGGATTGGAAGGACTGGCTTGAATTTCCTATGCAATTTTAATTCATAATTATTTACTAAACACCGAATTTTTTTCAAGTTGAGATGGTCTCACTTGTTTTATAACAGTATTGAGGTTTTATACATGCCTTTATACCATGACCTGAAATTGAATAGTTGAAGTATTAACTCATATATTGACCGAAAAACGCACAGAAACCTTATAAATTTGAAGTTTATATAAGACACAATCCTTGGCTATCCGTAGCAACCCGTAGGAGAGTCGTAACAATCCGTAGGAGAGTCGTAGCAATCCCTAGCAGAGTCGTAGCAATCCGTAGCAGAGTCGTATTGCTATTTTTATCACAAAAATGGTCCCGGATTGTTACGGATGCGCTACGGGTTACTACGACTCCCCTACGGATAGCTACGACTCCACTACGGGTGGCTAAGACTCCCCTACGACTCCGCTACGACAAATCTATCCGTAGCGGAGTCGTGGGAAATTTTGAACATGTTCAAAAAATTTCTGTCTCATCCCGGATAGCTACGGATTGCCAAGGATAGCTACGACTTGTCACGACTAGTGCCGGATCGAGCTACGGATTGCTACGGATAGCTACGGATAGCTACGGATAGCTACGGATGTAAAATTTTTCTCGATCCGTGGCTATCCGTGGCCCGATCCGTGAAAGTGTGAAGGGGGCTTTAGGCTTGAAAACTTGCAATGATACCTGAAGGTATCTTTTTGACATTGTAAACTTGGATAACCATCATTTTGAACACTACAAATCAAATTTACCCGAAGGAGCAAATCACTGGTACTACAATGCTACAATGTTTAGAGGAGCCAAATATATCTAGTGGCATACCCTTGTACTATCTCAAAGGAAGGAGGAGATATCGAACAAGACCTAATCTCAAGTGGCGTTCTCTATTGAGCATGATCTCAAAGTTTGAGCATGAGATTTGAGTTGAGCACGGTAAAAGTTTCGTAACGTTGAGCCAAAGGTCATAAAACTATTTCGAGAACGTTCTCATCGCTCAAACTCTGTTAGCGTGCTCAAATAGGAGATCGTCTCTAAAATGTTAAGTTATTATTTTCTAAAGCACCCACAGCATACATCAACACAGCCGGGCCATGTGAAAACACGGAGTAGACAAGTACAGCATGAGACGCTAACGGGACAAGGAGCACGATATACGGAATGGAAGCAACGCAACAAAATTACGTCATATGCTATATGAAAAAGCTTTATGAAACTGATTTCTAGTCTTTTGCAGTAGGCGACTTCAAATTTGTCGTGATTATTAAGAGGCATAAGTTTGATATGAAGGGTACAAATTACAGACTCGCTTATTATGGAAAGATTTTTATAATGGAAAAATAAACAAAAAATAGAGCATTTTTTAAATGTAAAATGTAAAAAGAATAATAAGGTCAAGCACATTTCGGAGCAAGTCCATAATTTGTATCCTTCACATTATGCCTCTGAATAAACACTACATAAAAAGTCGCCCGCTATGATAATTATTTCGATAACTAAAAAGCTTTATTTTTGTAAATTCATAACTTTCGCAAATTTTGGTCATATATACATCGTTTAGATTGAGGATCAATGACGAGGGTTTATTACCCGAAACGTGCATGTCTGGTCAATGCTGTTAATTTATCTGCTCTAAAATGATGCTAATGAATTTGAAGACGTTAAACATTTGTACCACTTGGTGAGTGTCACTGCTGGTGGACCAAGAGTCCCCGAGGGCACATGTAGCCAAGTTCGATCAATTTCGGTTGTCGTTTCTACAAACGCATTTGAAAATTTCTGTCACAAAATTTCTTGAAATTTCTAAAACGTGGGTCCTGTAGCATCATATCCTACCCATTCTGCTACACCTTCCGGTACATTTTTGGACATAATAATTTCACGCTTTTTGACCATATTACATTGTTACGACTGAGGATCACTGACGAGGGTGGGATAAGTACCCGAAACGTGCATGTCTGGTCCATGCTGAAAATTTATCTGCTCTAAAATTATGCTAATAAATTTGAAGACGTTAAACATTTGAAATGGAAAATTAGACACGGACCATCTGGGGATCAGAGTAAAGATGTTTGATTCCTGTTTTGTGTGTGTGGGGGGGGGGGGGGTTAAGATAATTTGCTTATTTTCCTGCGTCATCTCTTTTTGTTCATTTTTGCAGTTTCGCCCCCGGATTTCTACATGGAAAACAATCTCAAAATACTGAAGTCGTCCCATCAGAAATTGTTAATATGTTAAACGTTTTTAAATTCAATAGCATCATTCAAAACCTGATAAATTTTCAGCATGGACCAGACATGCACGTTTTGGGTACTAAACTCTCGTCAGTGATCCTTAGTCTAAATAATGTAATATGGCCAAAAATATGAAAATTATGTCCAAAAATGTACCAAAAGACGTAGCAGAATGGATGGGATATGATGCTACAGGACCCAGGTTTTAGAAATTTCAAGAAATTTTGTAACAGAAAATTTCAAATGCGTTCATCTAAATTGTCTATTCTTTTTTCTGGACTCCTATAAGAAGTTGTTACGGTTTGCATGAAATGCCGATGAAAAATTGCCATTAGCGGAATAGAAAAATCATTTTTTTATTTCATAATCGCATAAATTTTCAGTAATATATATATTCCTTCTTTACAACTGTTACAGTAACAGTGTTTCTATGAATATATGTGTTTGTCTTGAGATTTAGAGATAAAACATTTTGTCCATCAAGAGCGGATCTTCGATATATATTTCTTGCACCTAGGCCCCCTAAAAACCGGGTTGAAGGGGCTTTCTGTATACAAATTGTTTAAGAATATTGAAAGCTTGCATTAGTGCTCTATATTGAGGGTAACTTGGCGTGTCCCGTACAATTGCACTGAAAACGATCAAATTTAAAGGTAACATTAAGACGTGCACTAATAAATTTCAACGGGTATAGACTGTATTCATGCAAATACCGCATGCACCCGACTCTACAAAGAACCTCGTGATATTATACTAGAGAGGGTTAACAGGGTGAAAGGGAGGGTGGAGGAAGGCGGAAGGAGGAGGGACAGAGGGAGAGGGAGGGGAGGAAGGGGGAGGTAAGTGGGTTGGAGGAGGAGAGAGGTACCCCTTGTCCGCCCCCCCCCCCCCCCCATACTAGCTTAATAGGTATTCAGGTTAATATGGTTTTGCTGTTGAAAATTTCGTTTTTCGATAAATACCTGACGTGGGGAAAACATCGCTTTAAAAGTTGTTTTAGCAATACTTCTTTTGGTAAGATTTTAAAAATAAATGCCTAACCAAAAGTGTCTCTCAATTTTAAATTGTTGTTAAAAATTTAAGGTCAAATTAAGATTCCATGAACTGATTTGTCTGTATATCACTTTTTTGTAAAGTAAAGAGTAATTGATAATTAAAAGAAATAAAGAAAAATAAATTTAAACGATATATATAAAATTTGAGTTCGATTTCTCTTTCTTTCTTTGTTTTAAAAGCTCTCTTTAAAATTTTCAACTTAAAATAGAGGAGGGTCTCTCCAACAGGGTTCGGTTCCAGCAACCACAACAACATATCAAATCATAGGACACAGATGGTCGACAAGTACAACAAGATACTCTTAAGGTACAATGAAGACCAAACATCAAAGATGTTAAACGTCTTCAAATTCAATAGCATCATTTAAGAACAAATCAATTTGCAGCATGGACCAGAAATGCACGTTTTGGGTACTTATCCCACCCTCGTCAGTGATCCTCAGTCGTAACAATGTAATATGGTCAAAATAATTATGTCCAAAAATGTACCGAAAAACGTAGCAGGATGGGTGGGATATGATGCTACAGGACCCACTTTTTAGAAATTTCAGGATTTTTGATAACAGAAATTTTCGAATGCGTTAGAGACAGAACTTGGCTACATGTGCCCTCGGGGACTCTTGGTCCACCAGCAGTGACACTTACAATTGTACCAAGTGGTTCAATTGTTAAACGTCTTCAAATTCAATAGCATCATTTCAGAACAGATCAATTTGCAGCATTGACCAGACATGCACGTTTGGGTACTTAACCAAATCAAAACACAGTTAATACAAAAAACAACAAATATGTATAGTAAGAGACGCTGACTCTCCCCTTTCATCTGGTTCCACTTCGGAATACTAGTATTGTTTATTCCGGGGTTCGCAACTGTTCCAATGGAAATTCTAATTTTTTTTGCCTTTAATACCTTCTCGAATTTGAGACTGAATAACTGATGGGTACTGCTTTGATGTATATTATGTATATCTAGTCATATCACATAAGGATCAATTCCCTTCCAGTATTCTTAATGTTCTTGCATGAGTAAGGCAGTTATACAATGATTTTGTTTATATATTAACTTTTTTAAAAAAATGAACAAAAAAATTATATTAGAATGTAAAATTATACGTCCGATGCACCTATACTTTGTGATGTAATAGCAAGTACTGGTAAACTTCCAATATGTTGAAAAACATTAAAATTTACATTTAAAAGCATCAGAGCTGGTCCGTAGTATGATTTGAGCGAAAAAAAAGATAGATTTTAAAAATAGTGAACCATCGTGGCCGCAGTTGAAGGATGGATAAGCCATGAATCATAATGAATCGTGCAAGGAATAAATGTTTAGATTCCATATGATCCTACCTAATATAACTCCTCACGGTAGTTTGTAAACAAAATTTATTGACATAACTTTGCATTCCAATTTCTTATAAGAAAACAAAAAGAAACACACATTCACAGGTAAACTACGATGTACAATGTAAAATACTTGTACAGTGATACAAAAATGAGCTTACCTTCATATGCCGAATTTTCCATTTTGTGTGAAATTGATAAATTTACTGTATCATTTCACCAACGACACAAAATCCCACCAAGACACGGGTAAGAGTTAAAGATGCTTTTATAGACCATAAATCTGCCCAATTGATCCTTTAAATTGAGGGTTTGTTTGCTTTCGGTATATTTAAAAGTGGTGAAGGCATGGGAGAGAAACTTCGTAAGTCTACATGTTAATGATAAGGGGGAAGAAACCGTCATGCATGAGTGACACACAGGTAAAGGATCGGAGTCTAGATAGTGGACATCAGAATCTGAATATTACATATGAATTGGTAATAGCTCTGCATCACCCAGGTGTGGATCTACCAATTTAATCAATGAAAAATTTATGCGCTGATCAAGATGAAAAATTCTACGGAAGATTCAGTCGAGCAAAAAAGGGGGCGGGAGGTATACACTCAATATGTTTTTTTTTTTTCAGAAAAAATGTATGTATTTTGTGACAAAATTGAAGAAAGGATGTTATACTTAGCGTATATTAAGGAGTATCAAAATTTTTTATGTAGCTTAAGTGGGGAAAAAAATAAGAAAGCTCTTGATTTTTTTTAAGTTAGAACATAAAGTATAAAGACCACGACAAACCACAACAACTATTCATGTATATTACTAAAAAAAAAAGTATATAAT
The DNA here is from genome assembly GCA_033119305.1 of Pinctada imbricata. Lineage (NCBI taxonomy): Eukaryota > Metazoa > Mollusca > Bivalvia > Pterioida > Pteriidae > Pinctada > Pinctada imbricata. The sequence continues at coordinate 34,166,740 of VSWD01000012.1, read as the reverse complement.
CACACTACCATTTCCCGTATACTTACAAACAAGTGATATTCAGATTTGTACAGCTGGAATATGTTTCCCCTATTTAGTCAGATGAGTAAAAATTGACATAAATCATTCATTCAATTATGAGAACTTTTTAAAAAAGATGCAAAGTGGCTAGAAGTTATAGGGAAATAGTGGTGTGATTCTAAACTTTTTTGAACGGTATATTTATTAACAAAACAACAAGGCAAATGTCATTTGATCGCATTGGATAGCAAAGTTGAGGGGTCCTCCTTGGGATTAAGAAAATGGTTCGTTTTGCAATGTTAACTATCACTATTATATACGATTTTTGTATATGATTTCAAAAAATAAGAAGGCATTAAGTAAAAATAAGTTTTGCACATCATTTAAAAGTTAAGCGAAAGTTCAAATTAAATTTCAACAGCGCCGCCTACGTTGCATTCCGCGCTTGCACTTGACTCTGGAGACTTTTCATGAGATAAAGTTGTCCTCTGTGTATAAATGGATAGATGGATCTGTGTCACTGTCTCCGTCTGTGTGTCCGACTTTTTGTTTTCGCGTGTGAAAATTTTGCGTCAGCCATCAGATCACAGACTGTTATACGTATGTCATTGAATATTTTTATATCCATTTACATAGAATCTGTGTAACCTGAGGCCGCTGCGTTCAATCATATCTTGTTTGTAATGTCACCTTAAAGTGAAAATTTCATGTTGATACTGTAACATTAATTGTGTGTCTATGGAGACTTTTTGTATCCTGATAAGTGGGAGGGTTGTGTGCACATAATCCGGTTAACCACACCATTTGTTTATATCAAATGGCCGTCCAAAGTCGGCGCCGGGTGCACATTGGTCCCCCTTCCGTTGATGTGTTGCCATTAATGTTTGATGTTTCGGTACGTCCCATTCGACTGTTTTTTCTGTTTTGTATGATATTCTAGTGCATAAATATTGGTGTGTCCTGTGGCGGGCTGTAGTTTTGTCCGATGTCATGTATGTGTCGCTTTCTTGTGGGATTGTTCAGTCAGTGCGGTGTGGTCATGCTGGAGATCCTTCCCTTTACATCTTATTCATTGATAGTTACAACAAATGTGTCAATTACATGTATATAACTCAGTTTTTTGGTAAATATGAAATAGAAGCCGGATATGAATACTGATGATCCGTAAAAAAATAACATGCATGCACAGCCAATTGTGCCTCACATGAAATTCATCTGAAATGAACATCATGTAAATAAGATTTATGTGAAAAATATTTCACATTAATTACACAAACATTTCCTTCACATGGATTTCACATGAGTTTTTCTGAGTGACATTCACAGGAAGCTGAATTCACATAACATCCATGTAAAAATCTTCACATGAATTTAATGTAAAAAATTTCATGTAAATTTCATGTCCGTGCTCGTTTCACATAAATTTAATGTGAACTTTCATGTAAAGTTCATGTAAATTTCACATGAATTTCATATGAGGCACAATTGGCCGTGTAGAAACCAACATTCTAATTCATTCTGTTTGTTTCGCACATTCTGATTGGTTCACAGGATTTCTACAAGCATGCATAACGACGAAATACATGCCGCAAACCGACTCACTTGACATACTTTAAAATGTATTCCTACGTAATTTGCACGTTACAAGCTTTAGCGCACTTTTTGCGTATGACGTCATGCTTCCCTTTGTTCTTCGCTCCTGTGACGTCATACTGTGACGTAAGACCAGAAGATATGAGCTTGTAAATGGCGTTCTCCACATGTAAACAACAGAGTAAGTAAGTTTATTATTGATTACACTTTGATTTTTCCCCATTGTAATAAATACGAAGAAGTTGCATTTCATATTTTGCAGCGCAATAATTCCTGTTGGTCGTTGTTAGTCCTCCGTAGCAACGTCACCTCTAAAGCGATACGTGAGACCCTCTGAGGGGTATGAAAAATTAAAATATGTCACATGAATTAGAATAGGGAAAACGTACTGTGTTTTGTGGTTCTGACAGGTATATGTTGGATATACTGATGGAAACATACGTTATACCGTCGGGGACAAGCCCCGACGGTATAACTGCGTTTCCAACAGTACATGTATATCCAACATACCTGTCAGAACCACAAAACACAGTACGTTTTTCCCCTAAATAGATACACAATAACTACAATGACAAACAATCAATGATAAAGTAATTACTTCTAGAACAAAGGAAAGACTTTTCATATGTGATAAATATGCCTATATGGCGACTTCAACTTAAAAAAGAAACCAATTTCCCATTCCTGAAGAGAGAAGGTAATATCCAACTGGACTCGGTTGCAGTACTAACAGCAAGCACAGGGGCACCTGAATGCGAAAATGAAAAGAGACTAGCGCGACAAGCAACACCAAAGCTTTTTGTAATCCAAGTGTATAGAACACAACAGGAATATAATGGGTAGTAGAATGAAAACCTGCAATAAAACAACAGGGGCTATCACCAGGTATATAGAACACAACTGGAATATAATGGGTTACCGTAGTGGAATAAAAACCTGTAATAAAACAACAGGGGCTATCATCAGGTATATAGAACATAACTGGAATATAATGGGTAGAAGAATGAAAACCTGTAATAAAACAACAGGGGTTATCACCAAGTATATAGAATACCACAGGAATAAGACATGGAGTACAATCTTTGGTCGGACTGTTCAAATGGTCTATGAAAGAATATCACCCACCATTCTGGAGAGTGGGACATCATAGTGTATGACGAGTTCCCCGTATCGACCGTAGAACTTCCTCAGTGACGATGTTAGTCGGTCACAAACATATCCCTGACTGAGAAGCTTATCTGAAAGACGCCTAGCTCTCAGAACAAAATCCGTATATTTCGTACTTGTTCTGGCATAGCGTATAAACTGAGATATGAACACGCCATAAGCAGGCGATGAAGGGATGTTGCTACTCAGAAAAGGAAAGTTTGCAATGCTGAAATTGAAGTCGTCATGTTTGTCATAGAGTGAGGTATTCATGTGACCATCAGTGTCTTAGGACAACATTATGTCCAAATAGGATGCTGAATTATTTGTCAAAAGCAAAATATTGCTATCATAACATTTACCTTATCATCTCAACATTTGCCTTATCATTTGAAATGGCTACATCCCCAATAATAATAATAATAGTAATATTAAACAAAGTATAATTAAACATTAACAACAAAAGGAACCAAGTGAATATGAATATAGGAAAGGTTATTGAGTGATCTTAACATTTACCCTATCATCTAGTTCGGACGACGCCGACGCCGGGGATATTGCAATAGCTCTTTTGCACTAAAGTGCAGTCGAGCTAAAAATAACCTCTGTATGGCTTTCACTCACTACGAGTAGGATATTTTTTAGTATTAGTGTCCGCGATTTGATACTTTAAACATACTACGAAAGCAATTCTTTTGTTTATTTTATTTTATGGTTGTGCGTCACCGCAATTATTCATCTGAATGTGATGCCAGATATAATGAATTGTTTTTGAAATGTGACTCTTTGGGAATTATTGAAATATGTCATGATCGTCTTCATGTTTCATTGTGTGATTGTCTCGTTGTCTGCGTCTGTCTGTTCCCTATCACTGCAAAGTCATCATGTTACATTGTAGCGATCTCCTGCTTATGTAATACCAAAATTTCTTTTTAAAACATTTCTAAAACGTGGGTCCTGTAGCATCATATCCCACCTAACCTGCTACGTCTTTCAGTAAATTTTTGGACATAATATCTTTCACACTCTTTGGCCTTATTACATTGTTTAGACTGAGGTCTAAAGTACCTCAAAACGACAATTAAGCTTCAATTCTTTATTGTGAGTGCTGTTGAAATTGTCGTCAGGATCTTCTTTATCTCATTTGTGTCACCCTTATGTCCTTTGCCGTGTGGAGCTCGTAAAAATGTTTCCCGCGAGGTGTTTGACAGTAAGTGTTTAAAATATTTTCCCCTGACATGGTCGCCATAGTACTTTCTATATATAGTTATAACCTCTGACAGACAGTGCATGTTTTTTTTTACATATTGTTTCCATTTTCTGCATTGTCATCAACGGCGGGTGTGGCTAGCAAAACAGGGGATGCTAACTCCTCCCGGGCACCTGATCCCACCTCTAGCTTTTTCTTCTATTTTCAAAATCCTGGGTCCTGTAGCATCATATCCCAGCCATCTAGCTACGTCTTTCGGTATATTTTGGACATTATTTTCACAGATTTTGGCCATATTTCATTATTTTGGATTGAGGATCACTGACGAGGGTTAAATATCCGAAAAGTGCATGTCTGGCCCATACTGTTAATTTGTGATGCTAATGAATTTGAAGACGTTTAATATTGCTAGGGGTCCGTTGACTCTCAATTTGGTACTCTATTGTGAGTGCTGTTGAGATTTTCGTCAGGATCTTCTTTATTTCATTTATAAATATCTGACGTACTGTCCAACCATGATTCCAGAGAGAAGTCTTTTGTCTTAATACTGTGCACAAGAAAGGAGGGGATCTCCAACAACACTAGGTTGCAGCACCCACAGCAAAACCTCATAACACCCAATGCAAAAAACACATAACAGACACCCACATAAAGAGACGCAAAAGGGACAAGGAATATCAACTCGCACCAAAGAAACATTAAACATAATAGGCCACACATAAGCCAACGAGACCAATGGGCAACCGGTGCCGACTTAGGACGTCCATCTGCCACGTTAATAGCAGACGGTGTGGTTATCCTGGATTACGTGCGCCAACCCTCCCACTATTCCGATTTCCCAGAGGTCTCGAAGAACGCACAATTTTGGTGTAAAACAACCTCCTCACTGTTAGATGACCACACACAAACAAGACCGTAAAACACAGGGGTCCAAGCAACACAGATGAACATGTAAATGGATGTAAAAAGATGACGTGCGTAATACAGTCCGTGCTCTGCCGGCTGTAGCGAGCTCATATATGTTATCACCCGAGGAGTCCGACTGACATTCAGAGAGGACAGGTGGTTGGGGCCCTGTCTTCTCTAAAGAGGTTTGGACAAGGCCCGTCATGGAGTCTCGTCGTCACAGTCAGTCAGAGTGCAAGTTTTAAGAATGCGCTTGTACAAGACTGTAGATTGGTCAAGTACCAAGCTTAGTGTCCGTCTGGTGAAAAAAAACATGTAAATGTTTCGGATAACGAATTCTGATCAGTGCTACTTCGTGGTTTTCTGTGTCGTATTTTGTGTTACTTTTTCCTTTTGTGTTTCTTGCTGTGCTTGCCTGTTCTATGTTATTGCATAGGATGTTTTTGGTGTTTGATGTGGGGTTACAACCAAATCTTGTTGGATATCCATTCATTTCCTTTAAGTAAAAATTTAAAGTAAAACATTTGAGAGCGTTTACTAACATCCTATATTTTGATAATGATTTGGAATGAGGGAACAGAGTTAAATGGTCAGAACTTCAAATAAAATGCTGCAAAAAATGGTTATCGACAGAAAGCTTCTCTCTGGTTAGAAAGTAATTAAAAACAAGCACTTGAAATGCCCAGGAAAATGGAGATTTTTTACAAGTTCCGTACAGTAACAAAGAATAACTGCGAATAATTAAGTACGAATTACCAGAACTACGGATGAAGAATTGAGAAGTCCATATCCTTGCCTAGGCTAGGACCACCAAGTAAGGGATGTTAGCCAATACATATACCACTGTAACTTAAAATACTATGATTTTTGCTCGTGGTAAGTTTCTGTAAACATGATCATGTTAAACGTCTTCAAAATTCAATAGCATCATTTATAAACAGATAAATTTTCAGCGTTCCTCATATAAACAGATAAATTTTCAGCGTTCCTCATATAAACAGATAAATTTTCAGCATGGACCAGACATGCACGTTCCTCAATCTAAACAATGAAATATGGTCAAAGAGTGTGACAGTTATGTCCAAAATATACTGAAAGACGTAGTGGGAATAAAAATAACTCATACAATATATAGTTTTGTCTTATCATGTAAATTCGTTTATCTCTTTCAACTCTTCGGATGAATACTCCTGATGAAGATTTCTCCCTTTCATCGTTCAATAAAAATCACAATTGAAGTCGTATGCGAATGAAATTTTCTAGAGATGAAAGAGATACATTCAGAAAGAGAAAGCAAAAAAAAAAAAAAATATCAGGTTAAAATAATTTACAAAAAGGGCATAATTGTCACCTTTAAACATGAAGGGTAGAGGTTACGGAGGAATGACATTTGATTTCATTTGTTGAAATGAAATCATCCCTTTTGTTACATTGCTAAATGAAATAAGAAAGAATAATCGACTATCAATTAAATTTTCATTAGTACTATTATTTGTTTCGACCACTGCGAAGTTTTCACAATATTGGACCAGATTTACGAATTTTATGAGGATTAGTGCATTATATTGTTGATCAAACAAACCAAAAATTGATGACATCAGAATTCTTTACGTACGGCGCACCAATCTAATTAAAATCAGCTGTTCGGACCCGCTCACTTACTATGATCGCTACCATAGTGAGCGGATCCGAACAGCTGATTTTAATTAGATTGACGGCGCACCAGACAGTCATTCGGTTTTGAATTTCGGTTGAATAAAATAGACAGAGACTTATTTAATTAACAGCTGTGATGGATACATCTTGATCAAATACATCAAAACTAATGTTAATTGTTATAATAGAAAAATATTTTTTTGATATGAATTCATAAATAACCACGCAATGTTGGTCGGAGTTGAAAAAAAAGTAAACGGAAATACTAGTAAGTAAAGTGATGGCGTTTTCTCAATTACTAGTAAATGGTGACTTGACATTATTTAGAGGTAGAAATGCAAAATGAAAATAGAACATGTCTTCCTTATCGAAATACATGAAAAGATATATAAAGTTTGTACAGATGACAAGGGCGGATTTAGGGGGGTTTGGGGGGGTTCGGGAAAACCCCCCCCCGGTTTCCCAATTTTTTTTTTTTTTTTTTTTTTTTGTAACATTAGCACTCGGAAAAAAACCCTGCAAACTGAGTAATAAAAAAAATTGCTTAATGTCCATCAGAATTCACTATTTTGAAACAAAATTTACAAAAATTTTCTGATACATTCTATCGCATATCGATTCGATACCGTATCTGTGGATTCGTACAGACAATCGCGAAGTTTTTGTAATGTACGACACGTCGCAGAGGGGGTTTTCTGTTTATTTTATTCCCAAAAATTAACATTAACAAATACTACAATATGAACATGTTCAAATAATTTGCAAAACATGTACGTGTGTCAAACAATCAATGTAAATGGTACGGGGATCGAAACCTACACGTTTCTATCCTCAAATACCCGGTTTGAGTATTTTTGTCATCTACAAATTTTGTTAAAAACATACTTTGAAATAACCGGGAAAATGGGCAAATATTTAACATTGTATATAGCTCGAATATGCTCCGGGGGCCTATAATTAAGCATTCAATTTTTCAAAGCCAAAACCCAATGATACTCAACATTTTTTTTATCGATATCGTAACAATATTCTAAGTAAATGTTACAGCAAGGACAAATCAACAAGCCAACATTTGTACGCAAAAACGTCCACATCGTCTCACGAAAAAAAAGGAGAGCGCCTCCCCAAGTTGCCAAAAAGAAGGAGGAGGGTCTTTTGAAATAGTATTTAAAGCAAACTACTGTTTAGAAATAGATCAAAGACACTCCAGAAACCACCGATTTGAATGCATTTTTCGTAATTTTCTCTTGTTTCATTAGAACTCAATACAACCATGCGCGGATCCAGAGGGGGGACCGGGGGTCTGGACCCCCCCCCCCCCCTGAGATTTTCAGAGGTGGGGTCCAGCTTTGGCCCATTTCTTATTGAAATGGGTCTAAAATGCATGAAAGGGCTTAGAAACCTAAAATTTCGGCTCGCTTCGCTCGCCATTTACAAATACAAAACTATTTTTTTCTGGAAAATTCCTCAATTATTATTGTCTTGGGTCTCAGGAACGCATATTTTGAACAGTCCCTTACTTCATAGGATGTAACGTGTCCTCCTTCATCTTTTTCAAGGTTTTGTCATTTTAAGATGTCTGATTATTTGGAGAATGACACATCTCTTATCTATTTATTCTCATGAAATTCGCTCCGCTCGCCGATATAAGGAGTGAAATATTCAATGTTATAAATAATCATCTCGATCGAATCAAGAAAAATTAATTTTTCATTTCTAAAAAAATTTCTGGCTCGCTACGCTCGCCAATTCTTCATAAAAATAAACCTGAAAGGAAAGCTAACAAAATTGCCCCCTCACCATCATGTGCACCGATATATATATGTACCTACATGATAGGTAGACTTCATTAAATTTTGGACCCCCTCTGACCAAAAATGCTGTATTCGCGCATGATACAACGATCGCTAACAATGTGCGAGCGGTCGATTGGAAAGACTTTATGTGGACGTACATATATAAGTATTTAGGGAATGTCATGTTCACATCTCAAGTTTTCTTCATCTTAGATACGGTTCATCGTCTGCTGACATCGAATCTTATGCGTTATCCCATCTAAATTCAGCTCAAATATGCTCCAGAGGTCAGCAATTTGCTTCATTTTTTTTTCAAAATTTTCACGGGGGACCCCCTTCAAGGGAATGGGTAACATATTTCCATACTGTCCCCACTTGACCCTTCGGGCCTCGCAAGTCATCCCCCCAAAAATGTCTGTGCCCCCGGACAGCTGAAGTTCTTGGTCCAACCCTTCTTTATAGACGTCCATATCGAAAACACCCTGGCTACGCCCCTGCCGGCAGTAAAGGAGAAATTATTTTATTAAGAAATCTTTATTAACCACATAAATTGAGTGGAAAAAATGGTCTGAATATTCGAGAAGGTAAGGAGAAAATGTGCTCCAGAATGCACCATTTTATTCCATTTTTTCAAAAATTTTCCAGGGGAGGCCCCCCGGACCCCCACCTACAGGAGGGGGCAACCCCCTCCCGTACCCTCCCCCGCTCGGCACTTTGTGCCTCGAATCGACCCAAAGGGTCGATACAAAACCCCCCCCGCTTGCCACTCTGGATCCGCCACTGGATGAGAGGTGTTTTATCTCTTTCAAAATGTCAAATTCATGCTGGACATCTGACGAAGTCGTTACTTTTTGTTAGCTGCTCCGTTACCTAGAACCTTACGTCGTTCAAAACGGAAAATGAAATCAGAAAGGTTCCTATTGACCAATTATAATGAAAAGTCGTATATATGTTTTCAAAATCCGTGTCATAGGGAAATCAACGTGTTTTTTTTTTATCAAATGCTCTAGATCTTTCCTTAAATTGCGTTGCCAATTAGCTTTCTGAACAGCCCTCGTATATTCATACATAAAATAAATCCTGGCTATACTTTTGGTTAATCCGACGTACAGAATTCCATTGAAGGTAATGTGTTCAAATAATTACCTTTGCTTTGCACTATTAAAAAAAATTGTTCTATTGTAAAAGTTCAGTGCACCATGCATATGCGCATTTCGTCATGTAATGTTCAGTGGCGGAACCAGCGCCCCCTTTGCAGGGGGTCAAGGGCGAAATTTGCCGATTTGGACAGAAAATGATCCAAAATATACCTGTTTTTTGGAAATTTTTGGGACAGTGCCGGGGGACGGGCGCCCCTCCACACCCCTCTGAATCCGCCACTGAATGTTAGTGACGTTTGAGAAAAATAGAAATCCAAATAATCGAATCCTTGAAGATTGATATTCTAAGCATGACCTCATGTTTTTGCAAAAGAACCAGCTAAGATCGATCTATATATCTTCAGGGAGATACCACTTAGCTTAAGATATCGAAGAAGTACCAATTACAATAAATAAAGAAGAACAATTTGTAAAAGTTTTGTCACGGATAATTTACAAACATATTTCAAGTCAAGTGCCGAAATACCTTAAAACAAGGTAACCCATATGTTCTGGAACCAATAGTCCACTAGCAGATATGTCAACCTAGTGGTTGAAATTCTAAGACAAGAATCTCAGGGCAGCATATGCGCATTGATAAATCAACCTTTTTTGGCAATCAGGCCATTTCTTGTTTTTATTCTGTTTTGCGTCCTTTTGAAATTGAGAATCCTACCAGCCAGCCAGGGAGAAAAACAAACAAGTACATGTATATAAAACAAAGTTGCAATTTCATAATGTGACTGTGTGCTTGTTTCATTTGATCATCTTGACATATTTTAGTGAAGAAAAGAATGATAGTTTTTACATGAAATATAAAGAAATACACAATTTTTCTTTAATTTTTGTAAAAACATACATTTCATTTGTAAAACATCTTATATTTCAATTTTGTTTTGTTTTATGACTTTGGGCTCAAAACCTACCAGCACGAGGACGCAAAACAGGAAATAACAAAGAAATGGCCTCATCAAACAGAAAATAAGACAAATATGTAAGATAAGATAAACCGTCATAGTCTAAAAATAAAACGCAAGAAAATAAAAAAGGAATATCCTCTCTTTTTTTGTTTTGATTTAATCATAATAGGGGACGTAGTCGGCGCGAAGCGCCGACGAAGTCGCCATCAAGATAGACGTGTGTACATGAATAAGCAAAAAAGCATGCATTTTCCCGTTTTTCTTACCATTACCTTCGATTCAAAATTTGTGTGCACGGTACATGCGGAAACGGCGAACGTTAGAGAAGATAGAAAGGTTACGAATGGAAATGCACATCACAGGCTGCCGATATTTATCTATCAAAAAATAAAAACCAACATTTTGTTGTTTTTTATCGTACATACATGGAAAGAAGAACAACAAACGGTCAGCTTTTATTTTTTATTTATTTTTTAAATAGATAAACATCGACAGCTTGTGATGTTCATTATGACGTCGTTTTTTGAAACGTAAATGCGCATTAAGTTTTGTGTACGCATACATTAACAAGTAAAAAATAAAGAGGGAAGATGCCTTTTGAACAGAGATTTAAACACGAAATGAAATATTTCATCGTAAGATCGTACTGTCGAACCGCACGCAACATGTAACAGATCGATTTCAGTCGAAACTACATTTGTACAGTTAGAAACGCGTGATAATCACAACCTACCTCGACATAACATTTCACTGCCACTGGCGAAGATGAATGACAAAAGTAGATCAAACATTCAACCTAAATATTAGTCTGGGATGTATCACTGGGTTGGGTGCACCCCCCCCCCTTGATCCTCCAAAACCGGCCTAACTTTGTAGCATTTTTTGCGCTCTTTCAGGTAAAAATTTGTCTCATGGAAATTTCCATTGCAAAAGTGGTGTTTTTTGGGAAAAACATGTTTTTTTAATCAAAAATCACTGAAAATAGGAAAAAAATTATAACTCTTATATGGTTGATGTTTTTAAAAATTGAAAAGTGTAAATATATAGTACTTTTGATGCTCTTTCAGATGAAATAAGTTGCAAGTTCCAGTTCCTATTTTTACTGTGTGTTTTGGGGTAAAAAAGTCAAATTTTTGCCAAAATTCACAGAAATTTGAGGAAATTTTAATTTATTTCTGCTTCTCAGCTCCTCAATATTGCATATGATCGTTCAATGATGATTTAAAAAACATCTTTAAAGTCTCCTCTTTCAAATGACATATATTTTATATTCTTATTTTTTTGCAAAATCCTCGAAATTAATTATTTTATACAGAAACCTGTATTTTCAATCAGAAATCTCAGATTTCTGTATATTTATTTAAAGAACCCTTATTTGTTATAAAAGCAATTTCTAGTGTAACTTTTCACACTCTATCATATTATATATGTTTTACTAACATTTCATTCAAAATCAGCGTGTTTTTGGGGGAAAAACGTATTTTTTCATTTAAAAATAGCTGATTTCTGGAGAATATTTATTGAATCTATAGAAGTTCTTGAAATGATAGCAAGAATGTATTTTGAACTGTAATTATTTAGGTTCACTCATAAATTACATGTATGAAACATAAAAGGTATATTTTCTACTTAATTTTGGGGCAAAATGCCTGATTTTTGTCTAGAAATTACAGATTTCTGAAAAAATTTTATTAATTCATTTTCTTTGCTAAAACTATACATATAAAGCTATTATCATTATAGAAAGTAATCATCTTGTCAGATGATTGTGAAATTAAATGTAATAATCAATTAAAACCATCATTTTTGGGTAAAATACGCATTTTTATGCAAAAACCACTTATTTTGAGAAAATAAGTACTAGCTCTTTTAATTTGCCTAAATTGATATGTTTTAGCTTTGATATTATGCTGTTTCTGATAATCAATTGATAGAAATGTTATTTGATAACTGATATTTAATTTATATCTTATTTTGGGGCAAAAAACCTTATTTATGTGAAAAATTCACTTATTTCTGTTAATATTTTTTAAAATTTATATTTCTTATTTTATCAACACTGGAGAGGTTTCATATAATTGGATGGCATTGATGTGATCAAATTTAATGAGTTAGAAGAGATTTCTTTGATTATCTTGCTATTTTGGGTGGAAAATCTTGATTTTTATTTAAAAATCGCTAATTTCTGGAAAATCCTTATTACTATGAAATCAGACGTTATTATTTATATTCAAAAGAGTTCCTGGGTATATCATAGCTTGTTCTTGTAAGTCATATGCATTTGAAATATCCTCTGTTAATTCAATTGATATTTTGGGGCAAAAAACCTAATTTATGTGCAAAATTCACTTATTTCTGTGAAAATTGTTTTAAATCAGATATATTTTTTTATTCAATCAAAGCTGGAGAGGTTTCATATAATTGGATGGCATGAAAGTGATCAAGTCTAATGAGTTAGAAGAGATTTCTTTGATAATCTTGCTTTTTTGGGTGGAAAATCTCAATTTTTATTTAAAAACCGCTGATTTCTGGAAAATCCTTATTACTATAAAATGTGTCGTTATCATTTATATTCTAAAGTGTTCCTGGGTATATCATAGTTTGTCCTTGTACGTCAAATGTATTTGAAGTATCCTCTGTTAATTTAATTGGTATTTTGGTGCAAAAAATATATTTTTTATGAATTATATATAGCCTATATCAAGAAACTTACTATTGAAAGTATCATATTTCAAACTATAATTATTATCCTCTGTATTTCCTATTCAACTGAAATATAAGACTTTAAATAGTAAGTTTCTTGATATAGGCTACATATTCATATAAAACATATTTTTTGCACCAAAATACCAATTAAATTAACAGATGATACTTCAAAAACATATGACATACAAGGACAAACTATGATATACCCAGGAACACTTTAGACTATAAATGATAACGACACATTTTATAGTAATAAGGATTTTCCAGAAATCAGCAGTTTTTAAATAAAAATTGAGATTTTCCACCCAAAAAAGCAAGATTATCAAAGAAATCTCTTCTAACTCATTAGACTTGATCACTTTCATGCCATCCAATTATATGAAACCTCTCCAGCATTGATTGAATAAAAAATATAGATTTAAAACAATTTTCACAGAAATAAGTGAATTTTGCACATAAATTAGGTTTTTTGCCCCAAAATATCAATTGAATTAACAGAGGATATTTCAAATGCATATGACTTACAAGAACAAGCTATGATATACCCAGGAACTCTTTTGAATATAAATAATAACATCTGATTTCATAGTAATAAGGATTTTCCAGAAATTAGCGATTTTTAAATAAAAATCAAGATTTTCCACCCAAAATAGCAAGATAATCAAAGAAATCTCTTCTAACTCATTAAATTTGATCACATCAATGCCATCCAATTATATGAAACCTCTCCAGTGTTGATTAAATAAGAAATATAAATTTTTAAAAATATTAACAGAAATAAGTGAATTTTTCACATAAATAAGGTTTTTTGCCCCAAAATAAGATACAAATTAAATTTCAGTTATCAAATAACATTTCTATCCATTTATAATAAGAAACAGCATAATATCAAAGCTAAAACATATCAATTTAGGCAAATTAAAAGAGCTAGTACTTATTTTCTCAAAATAAGTGGTTTTTGCATAAAAATGCGTATTTTACCCAAAAATGATGGTTTTAATTGATTATTACATTTAATTTCACAATCATCTGACAAGATGATTACTTTCGATAAATGATAATAGCTTTAAATGTATAGTTTTAGCAAAGAAAATGAATTAATAAAATTTTTTCAGAAATCTGTAATTTCTAGACAAAAAACAGGCATTTTGCCCCAAAATTAAGTAGAAAATATACCTTTTATGTTTCATACATGTAATTTATGAGTGAACCTAAATAATTACAGTTCAAAATACATTCCTGCTATCATTTCAAGAACTTCTATAGATTCAATAAATATTCTCCAGAAATCAGCTATTTTTAAATGAAAAAATACGTTTTTCCCCCAAAAAACACGCTGATTTTGAATGAAATGTTAGTAAAACATATATAATCTGATAGAGTGTGAAAAGTTACACTAGAAAATAGCTTTCAATAGCATTTATAACAAATAAGGGTTCTTTAAATAAATATACAGAAATCTGAGATTTCTGATTGAAAATACAGGTTTCTGTATAAAATAATTAATTTCGAGGATTTTGCAAAAAAAATAAGAATATAAAATATATGTCATTTGAAAGAGGAGACTTTAAAGATGTTTTTTAAATCATCATTGAACGATCATATGCAATATTGAGGAGCTGAGAAGCAGAAATAAATTAAAATTTCCTCAAATTTCTGTGAATTTTGGCAAAAATTTGACTTTTTTACCCCAAAACACACAGTAAAAATAGGAACTGGAACTTGCAACTTATTTCATCTGAAAGAGCATCAAAAGTACTATATATTTACACTTTTCAATTTTTAAAAACATCAACCATATAAGAGTTATAATTTTTTTCCTATTTTCAGTGATTTTTGATTAAAAAAACATGTTTTTCCCAAAAAACACCACTTTTGCAATGGAAATTTCCATGAGACAAATTTTTACCTGAAAGAGCGCAAAAAATGCTACAAAGTTAGGCTGGTTTTGGAGGATCAAGGGGGGGGGGTGCACCCAACCCAGTGATACATCCCAGACTAAATTTTGAATAGGTTGATCCACTAATGCCCGGATTTGCACAGTATACATCCTAAAAACTATACACAGTGTCGGTGAATGCACAGCCAGTCCTTGAACTTCGTCTGGCATGGTGCGTCATTGACTACGTCACATTGACATTTACTAGGTCAATCACACAGTGTACACGTGAACTCATAATTATGTCATGCAACTACAAGGAGCAATGGGGAATCGCCAAAGATATATATAGTACATCGATGATCAAATTGACAATTTAAATTCCTTGGTGAATCTTTTTTTTCCCTGTACGTATGATAAATAACAACAAAGGATTGATTTTTATTTTTTAATAGATATAATTTAATAAAAATCCACAACATGTGGTTTCTACTATATATTGTTGACTTGTACAGCTCTTTATCTCCAGAAATTGATTTCAAACTTTTTTTTTTGAATAACACGTATAAGTCGTCATTTATTTCAAGCTTGATTGATTATCATTATCAGTTTTCTTGAAAAGGGGGGGGGGGGTATTTTTTATCTATCATTTTTATTTATTTGTCTATCATATATTTGTCTATAGCTACATCTCTTTATCTTCAAATATTGATTGAAAACATTTTTTTCGGAATGACATGTTAAATCGTAATTTATTTCATGCTGGATCTACTATTATTTCATTTTCCCTTGGAAGGTGAGGGGGGGGGGCTTAATTAATTCTTAAGCATGATTCGGCAAAGTATTTCGTCAGCCTTTTCATCTGTTTTTGTTTTTGGTTTTTTTTTTGGGGGGGGGGGTGTTGATGAGAAATCTCAAGTCAGTCATTTTATTTACCTAGAACATCCCAACCTTCCCTCTGCTACATGTAATAATGTTTCCCCACAATAATTTAATGCAAAGGCCATACTGAGCTTGGAATACCAACAGATATTGCAGACAGACACTCATGGAAAAGCAACAGATACATGTAACATGAGATTTTCATGAAACTTTGTGTTGTCCATGAATTGATAGGACAGCACGTTTTGATTTTCAAGGTCAGAGCTTAATGTACATGTGTAGCGGTCCTCAACCTTTTCATTCATTCATTCATTCATTCATTCATTCATTCATTCATTCATTCATTCAAATTATTCTTCACTTTCTCATTACATGAGGTTATGACATGAATAATATAACGATCAATAGAATCAGTTTTTCATATACAATTATACATGTACCTACATGCTAATGCAAAAGAAGTAAATTAAAATAGAGACAATAATAGAATATCATTTAGCTTTTCAAGAGGCTAGTAAGAGCTTCATGTCATTATGCTGTTTTGTCCATGTGGTAGAGATTATAATATTATTTCGCTCTGGCTAAATCACCTGTGTCAGTGGTGGATCCAGCTCCCCCTTTGCCGGGGGTCAAGGGGCAAATTTCGCCAATTTTTCCTGAAATTGGGCCAAAATACATGTATACCAGTTGTTTTTTTTTTATTTGGTCAGTGCCGGGGAGAGGGACGCCCTCTCCACACCCCCTTGAATCCGCCATGCACTGTGTGTGAAATTTACTGATAAATAGTTCCAATGGTAAGAAAAAAATATGCAAGAGGCTACATGTAGCACTACGAGCTACATGTCATTATGCTGCTGAGGTAGAAATCACTGTGATTGTCACAACTAGGAGGATAACACAACTTTAACCTCTTTAGAGGAGACAGGGCCCCAACCACATGTTCTCTCTGAATGTCAGTCGGACTCCTCTGGTGATAACATATATGAGCTCGCTACAGCCGGCAGAGCATGGACTGTATTATGCACGTCCTCTTTTTATATCCATTTACATATTCAATACCTTTGTTGCATGAACCCCTGCATTTACAGTCTTGTGTGTGGTCATCTAACGGTGAGGAGGTTGTACAGTCTTGTGTGTGGTCATCTAACGATGAGGAGGTTGTTTTACACCATAATTGTGCGTTCTTCGAGACCTATGGGAAATCGGAATAGTGGGAGGGTTGTGCGCACGTAATCCAGGATAACCACACCGTCTGCTACTTATGTGGCAGATGGCCGTTTAAAGTCGGCACCGGTTACCCATTGGTCTCGTTGGTTTATGTGTGGTCTCTTATTCTTAATGTTTCTATGGTGTGAGTTGGTGTCCCTTTTTGCGTCTCTTTCTGTGGGTGTCTGTTCTGTTGTTGTTCTTTTTTTTTTGCATTGGGTGTTTTGCTGTGGGTGCTGCAACCTAGTGTTGTTGGAGATCCCCTCCTTTCTTTTAAGGGGTATGGACAAAAGTTTATCGGCCATATTGGATTTGACCTGAAGCATACTTGAAAATCTGTCGTTCTGCAGAATTAAGACTCCAATTTTAACCATTTTAATACTAACTTTTCTTTGCCTCAACATCGTCATTCTCCCATCTTTTTTAGCAAAAACTGCATCAATATTTTTACATGACAACCATTTGAACTTAGTGCACCGAACTGCGCAGCTACAGGTTTGCAGGATTCATGATTTATACTACAACCTACCTTAAACGTTACTATCATCATATGTCTACAAACATTTGTCCTCCAATTTTGATCATCCTTTTTCAAAATACTGGGTATGTCCATTTTACACGCGGGGGTCTAGTAGCCATATCAACATAGAAAGGAATCCAGGGGCGGATCCCCGGAATGTTTTACATTTATAATTTGTCACCAATAATTCACAAGACTTTTCTAATGTATATCATGTAAATAATTAATAAATGAATCGCAAACACTCGAAATTCTAGTGAATTACCCAAGGAACTTTAAAATCGTTTATTTTTTTTTCTACCTATGTTGGGGCGGATCGGCACATGAAAATGGCTACCTGTAAAAACTCGTGTTCGAAAAGACCCCGTGTTGTATTAACAAGAGATTTATAAGATTATGAGACCTTGTACTCAAAATCGAAGGACAAATGTTTGTAGATGTAGTATCAATGTAATGTTTAAGGTAAGTTATAGTAATATTCATAAATTCTTCTCAGGTGCAGCTGTGCAGTTCGGTGCATGAAGTTTGTTAACATCTTAATGTAATTTTCCGTAGAAAATATGGGAAAACGTAGCTATTAATGTTGGGAATACTTGGGATTAAAATACTTGAAGTTGGAGCCATGACTCGGTGTAAGAAAAGATTTTCAATAACGCACTACATAAAATCCAATATGGCGAATAACAGTTTGTCCATACCCCTTAACTTTTCTATCGGTGCTACGTCCCCTTCATGGCTTTGCCATAGTTCATATTATTTATTTTCTCTTCGCTCGCACAAAAAGGCTTTGCCTTGATTCAATTTACAAAATACCGCCAAAGTTTGAATTTTAGTTGAGTAAAATTCGACCAATCAAATTCGTTCTTACACTTCACTTCCTAACTTGTAGCTACAACGTGAAGGAATGGCGGATTTTCAAACAAAATAATTGCTGCCTTTGTAACTGCTATAAATACTAATTATGGTTTAATGAAAATGAGTTAAAATCAACTAGCCGTAAGTTCAAGCAATCTCTTTTGTATGAACAAAACTTTGAAAGGATTCATTCATGTTTTGACAAGTTAGAACATTCCCGAATTTCCTCTTCATTAGGTTGGGACTGACCACAATATACGGTCCATATAATCACCACAAATCACCCCAAATCACCACAAATCACCGCAAATCACCACAAATCAACTACAAATCACCACAAATCAACTACAATTGAACGTGCACTGCGAATATATTTTGCAGGAATTGGTGTTGAGTATATATCAGGTTGGGGAGAAGTGCAAAAGTAGCTATTATAGCTATTTATAGCTATAATAGCCTTTTATAGCTATAGATTTCACTTGTTTTTCTTGGAAAATTCCATTTTCTCTGTAAGTATTCATTTCCGCAAAACATGCGGATGGGATTAGATACATTTCGAGGATTCATTGTGACTTTCATTCATGAAAATTTCTTAGGTTGTTGCAACTTTTGCTATCACGACCTCCATTTGTAGTAAAAAATGCAAGTTTTAACAAGTAATAATATAACTAGTTCAAACCTTTTTAATATTCACTTCAATGATAGAAAACATTGAAATTAACTGTTTCAGCCGTAAATACCTTGATTTATTTGTTTAATTTGCAGTTTATTCAATAATTCTTGGTCTCATTTGTTCTAAATATAGAATTCCTGTTCAGTCAGTTTGTGCTGCATGCAGTTCAACCCAAAATTTTTGAACATGATTTGTGTTCTACTAGTTAAACTTGACATGTATTTCAAATCTTATTAACTTGTTTTTGATGTAGATACATGCATTTGATTAGAAAATTCTCATTTTCTCATTTTCATTTTGAGACCAAACAATTAGTAATTTACTAAGAATATGCTTTGTTATGGATTGAACAAATGTTTAGTCTAGTTGTCTTTTATTGGGGTAATCCAAATCTAAAAATAGAACATTGAAAATATGTAATTTAAAGCTGATCTATCATACTGATTTGACTGTTTATGACTAAAAACTGTCTTTTTATATATTTTCTATGATATCTGAACATATTCCAAAGGTTTGTGCAAGATGAATTATAAATTTGTTAAACCTTCCATTTACACTCAAAATGGAGGTCGTGAGCGCAAAAGTTGCAACCCCCTAAGAAATTTTCATGAATGAAAGTCATGATGAATCCACAAAATGTATCTAATCCCATCAGCATGTTTTGCGGAAATGAATACTTACAGAGAAAATGGAATTTTCCAAGAAAAACAAGTGAAATCTATAGCTATAAAAGGCTATTATAGCTATAAATAGCTATAATAGCTACTTTTGCACTTCTCCCGAACCTGTATATTTTGCCGACTTACAGCCCTGACATGAATCCTGTAGCAGTAGGACATGCCTTTCACTTTATTCGAACAAAGCTTCAATACGAATTTTCAGATATGGCCAAGGAAAACCTTCCGTATGCAATATTGGAAGTAACAAAGAGCATTGATTTGGAATGCATTGCGGGATTTTTCCGATCAGTTGGATATACATGTATTCTGAACTGAACATCGATCAATTTAAACGAGCAAATATGACTTTGCAACACAAAGTTGAGTTCATTCGGTTGCATATTGTCGTTGTCGTGTCCGTCTGTCCGTCCATCCGTCCGAGCTCATATTTCCTTTATCTTACATAAGACTTTATTAATGATGTTTCGCACATATATTCATTACGATTGACCAATTTGGGACAAAGGTCACTTTAAAAGGTTAATGAGCTAGAAGTATGAAAAAAAATTCTGTTAAAACATATATACAAGTAAATACTTTTTTCATACGACCAGACTGTTCTTTTTTATCATTTATTATTGTACATGACTGTATAACTCTGGCAATTGTGACCATGTCGGCTGCCTCGTCTATGTCACAAGGTCAAATTTTAGTCAAGTTTTAGTTAATTCAAGATTGATGTGCCAGGGATTTTTTTTAGGGGATCTCCAGGGCCGAAATTCGGCCCCATTCCCAATGCTGAAAAGCAGGCATTTTTCGCAATTTCTGAGCTTAAAATTCCCAATTGGAAAAAAATAAAATTCCAATAAGGATTGAAGCTTTTAAATTACTGAAAATATATTTATAATCATATCTGTTTTGCAATGTACACTGTCTGAAATATAATATTCGTGGTACTACAGGAGTCTATCTTCATTAGTAGCAAATTTTTGCTTGTTTTCTCAATTTATTTGTATATTTTTTTTTTCCCAATTTCAACAAAATGTCGCTATTTTTCCCAATTTTGAAGGCCCAGGCCCCTGGAATCAAAGGGTAAAAAATCCCTGTGTGCATAATCTCGCAAAGAATACAAAGGTGAAAATGAAACTTCTATCACTTAGCTTATGTCGAATATTTTAGATCAATACAAAAGAAATATCAATAAGTGCTTAGAATTCGGGCAAGACGATTTGTGATACATAAACTTTATGCATCAGGATAAGGGCAATCTAAACTGAGATTTGAACGTTTTTACCACCCTACCCCCCCCCCCCCCCCCCCCCCCCCCCAACTTTGTCTATATCGTTAAAATTTCACATTAAAATTGCAAGAACGACGGACTAGGAAAATGACATATGTATAATCACTATCTAAGCAGAATCGATTAATATATATTATAAAAGATGTACAGAAGGTAGAGCAGTCAAAAAACCATGTTCCCACGGTGTTCTTATACCACGACAATCAAATACAGGACATCGTTCATTTTTTAAAAAGTGCTGAAGAACCAAGAGTAGGGATTGATAGAACTTTCAATCTTGGACCGTTCTTTGCAACAACATTTGTGTACAAAAATCAGAGAGTTGTCAGGAAAGAGACACAGGAACATCCCATTTTCTTGGGTCCAGTCATGCTTCACAAAGAGGCCAGCTATACCGTCTATCACTCATTCTTCTCTCATATACGCGCAAGTCTTGCTGTAGGGTTAAAAAATATTGACTTGCGTATCCCTGAAACAATGGAATTTGGTAGTGATCGTGGTGATGCTGAAAAAGCTTTAACTAAGGCCATCGATGACTGCTTTCCTAATGCTGACCGAAAGCTTTGCACAAAACATCTGAAAGATAACTTGTCCGACTATCGACTATCTAAAAAACCGAGCAGGTGTAACAGCTTCGGAAAGAAAATCCATTATGGATAAAATTTTTGGTGATGAGGGAATATTTTTGGCAAATGACACCTTCGATTTTGAAGAAAAAAGTATTGCATTGAAAGATCTGGCAACTGAAAACAAAAAAAAATTCTAAATTACTTTGAAAACCACTTTAAGCCAAATTTACTGAAGTATGTGTGCAAACCAGCAGGTCAAAAGTCCTGGACCAACAACAACAGTGAGTCCATGAATAACATTTTAAAATTGAAAATAGACTGGAAGCCACAAAGCACACCATCATTAATTGAAAAAATCACAAACGTTATAAAGCTACAGTTTTTGGGTTTAAAAAGGTCATTGAGTGGAACTGGCAACTACAGACTTTCAGGGGAGTACAAGAAATTCAAAATTGCAGAAACGGCATACCGATCAAAGTCAAAGGAGGAGAGGGACCGAATCTTCAAGAAGTTCTTAAATGCGGACCTAAGGAAGACAAGTCCAGAATATATCCACTCTTCAGACGGCAGGTTTAGTGTTGTGAATAAGGCCAAGTCAACAGCAAGGAAGTCCGGACAAAGAAAAAGACCCCGAAACGAAAAGACATGCAAAAGACATTAGATCAAGCAATTTATGATAAATGTTTGAACGACCATGATGAACAGCTGTATATATATAGAATCTACATGTACAATGTGTTGGTGCTTGCATTTTTGTGTATCAACAACCTGGATTTATGTTAAAATTGAAACAAATATCATATAAGTATGATAAAAAAGGTGATTTGTAGTTGATTTGTGGTGATTTGCGGTGATATTCGCAGGGCTGTCGCAGGGTATTTTGGGAAAGGGGCCGGGGCCTTTCAAATTGAGAAAAACAGCAGCATTTTGAGCAAAATTGGGAAATTTACAGCTGAAATAAAATTTTATTTTAACCATGCTAATTTACCCTTTATTCAGGCTAGATGATAGTTGAATATGCACACATCTCCCTCGTTATACAAAGTGAATAGTGAATCAGATTTTTTTTTCATTAAAAATGTTTAAAACATGAATACCAATAGTCCGACTTGCAGACCTATGCATAGCAGTCAGACCGAAGACGAAAAAAACAGATAACACCGTCGTAGGTCTGCAAGTCGGACTAGAATACCAATAACATGGTAAATACGGTAGCTTGTCACTTTTGTCTGTACTTGCTGTTGTCTTTTAATGTTACGCACAGCGCGGTAGTGATGGCGGGAAGCTCGTTGTACATGTATCAATGACTTCACAGAATGTTGATTTCTTTGGGTTTTTTTCCCAACACCCTGCTGCAAAGGGCGCATATCATCGTCTTTTAATGTAAATTTCGACCGTGCGGTCAAAGCTCATAATACATGACAATCAAACTCTTTGGATAAATATCTTACCTGAGACAGTGTTTATTTAAAACATATTATTTATTTGTAAAAGAGAACGCCTTAAATTGTTTAGCAGTAATTATCAGGGTATCAATGATTGTTTGTACCTAATTACAACAGTGACGGATAGCGGTATGCGAGTTTGGCGTTATGACAGGGATGATACAATACATGTATATCAAACAAAGACCATACATAATTGGGAATTTTTAGAGTCTAATTGGGAAAAAAAGATACTATTTTGCATTGGGAATGGGGCCAAATATCGGCCCCAAATCAGCCCTTGCGACGGCCCTGATTCGATGCTATCGCGTAAACGCGCAACTGTCCTTTAAACCAGTGACAGTAATGTTCTCGGTTTTGCATTACTCGGTGCTTGAAACAATGGAAATTATCAATGTGAGCCTTAATTTGACATTTTTCGCTTATTCTTTTCCAAATGGTCTTTTGATAAAAAATCGACTTATGACATTTCAAGTTCCCCTCTACATGTATATTGGCAAACACCAGAAAAACGGTGTGAGAGATTGTCTTATAATAATCATGGGTACAGCCATAAAAAGGAGGTATGTCCCTCAAAATAAAGCTATATCAGGTCTGGGATTATTCCAGAAATTGCTGTAATAGCTATATATGGCTATATTGGAGAAATAATTTTAAGTACTAAAATACCTGCCGGTTTTTGTTTCATGCGGGGTGTTCACCTTCAACATATTTCAACCAGTCGAAGAAGACATCGTGACCGGCTTTAGATGACGATTAAAATTGGAAACACAACAAAGTTGAACAAACATATCAACGTTTTACTTTTAGGCCTAAAAAAATAATATGTGTGTTTCCCATAACATGCTGAAATAAAATAGGGTAGGTCGGTCGGAAATATATATTTTTTTTTGGGGATTTTTTTTATCTACTTTTGTAGCATTGTAAGGCTTGTTTAGAATAATATACAACAGCGTACGTAGCTCTGCCTGAAAAAAATGGAGGGGCACAACATCTGTAACCCTCTCGGGTCTACAAATCCTGTACTTCGCGTTGTGTATTTTACTTAGTCATTTTGTAACTCTGAATAAAAGTCCTGGTAAAGTTTTACTGTTTATTAACATACGAAAGTAACATGTTGATTAAAACAGTATGAGAATCGTTCTAATGAATCTAATGAGTCTAACATACACAATCATGCGCACAGTATATATTAGGAGCCTGGGATATTTCACAATCATATGGAAATCGCCATCGAAATTCATGACTAAATTGGAATTCAGACGTATAAACAAAGTTGCCTAAACTTAGAACAAATCCTCGCCATTTCGTCTATTGCACCCAGACCTGTGACAGGCAAACCATTATAGTTTCTGTTGCTGTCAAGTGACCTAATGACACCTCGTATTGACAGACGTAGGGTTACACACTGGCGGGAATGACAATCATTTCTATTACATCAGTTTAGCACGTGATCGTAAAGTTAACGTTTGAAATTAGAGTTATCTTCTCCTGGACAATTGGAAATATCCCATATACAAAATAAATGGAAATTAATTAAAGATCAAAATACTCAATTTGCATAATTATTGTGGGGGAGAGGCCATATCGTTACACATCCCAAAATTTCTAACAAGCAAAATAAAAAAAAGGGGGGGGGGAGAGAGGAAGAGAATAAAGAAATTTTGGAGTTTCTTGTTCTATATCCACAAATTTTAACATTTCTGGAGCAAAATGTTGACTTATCAGAAAACACTTTCTATACCCTCTATCATGAACAAGTATATGTAATATACTTTCTATATAGTTTGAGTTAAATGTGTTCATGTACATTGACAAAGTAATATACTAAGGATGGATCAGAATAGCTAAATCATTCAGGAGGTCTATAAAGAACTGCCGAGCGGTAGCGATCCAAAGAAAAATTTCGAAAATTGACCGAATTCCCCCACTTTTCAAAGTCCACTGCCCCCCCCCCTTCTCCTACGCCCTTGAATATATCAAATGTGATTTAAAGGTATCATTGAATCATGACCTTAAAATATGTGTTGTCTGTCAAATACATGGAGAAATCATCAGTAAACACAGACATGTTAAACCACGTAGAAAGAATGGGGGAGGTCATTTTGTGTCTGTAACCATAGGCAAACAGCAAAATGTTTATAAATGTTACTGAGCATTTTAAAACTGGCCTCCCAAGCATGGTGACCTTGAATCTGTATTTTTATTATCTATACAGAACCCAATATTTTCTTTCCCTAAAAGTGACCATGACCTTTGACCTGTTTACCCAGAATCAAAAGGCTTCTCCTGATTATAAGCATATCGCCGAATTTGACCTCTGATCTTTCCCTCAAAATCAATGGACTTACTTCCATATTGATCCCTATATTGTCGAGTTACCATATAAGTTTAATGCAATGTCTCAATTAAGAGCCGAATTTCATAGGTTTGTTCCCTCCTCAGGTACGGCCATAAAATTAGAACATACTCGCCGATAACGTCAGTAGAGATTTCATCAAAACGGGAATGTGGTAACTTGCATTTGACGTTAAGTTTGTAGCCGATAAGTGTTGATTTACGATACAAACATCCGGTTTTTTTTTCTGGTTTCAGTAACGTGTTGCAAAAAAAAAGACTCATTTTGCGACTATAGAATAAGCATTTACCGGCCGCAAACATACATTGTAAGGTCAGAAGCACGTTATCCCTATTAAGACTGACATGGAGGCGTGTGGTCAATAGTTCGTATTAAAATTTTATTTACAGCCGTGAAAATGTCGAGATGTAATCGTTCTATTAACATACGTTGCCGTAAAATGACCCATCGCGCTGCGTTGAAAACAACTAACGCACTGTATAGTTACCGAAATATTTATCACTTACCTTGTTTAAACAGATTTTACAGGACAACTTAATTTCCTTTTGAACATGTTGAACAGATTCAATTTTCATATTAACCTGCAATTAAAATTGAGATACGACGCATATTTTTTTTATGAAAGTAGGCGGCGATTTTACCCTAAGTAGGAGGTGAGGAATCAAAGGTCGCAGGCTGAGTTAATGAGAACCCTGATTCAGACAGTATGTTTTTATAACAATCAGAGAGTACAAACATTGTCAGGCATTAATCCTTTTATGGGAAAAAAGGAAGCCAGCCCGTTAGCTCCGTACAATATAAAGTAGCGTTTCGAGAGAGAGAATTATAGATTACTTCGTATAAATTTTTACAAAATTTAAAAAAGTGGAAGAAAAAAAAGAATGGTTTTGCAATAGATGATGTTAAAAGGCAGGTGAAATTACACCAAAATTGGTAGATTTAACATTTCTGGCATGCATTTCATAAAGCGCGACGATCATAAAATTGGCGCGAAAAACCTATAAATGCAACTAAAAATCGAGAAAAAAACATTAGGGTCGGCGGCTTTGAGTAGGGTTGGTCGGGTGATGGGAAACAAAGGTATTTTTTCTTTTGGCCTTATCATTGGTAGTACAAAAAGGCCGGAGGAATCTGCTCTTGCTAAGCTATTGCTATGCGAAGAGCAAACATTTACACGACTCGGGCCAGATTACCTATAGACAAGTCGGTCTACCGAGTTTTCGATCTCTATAGACCGACCAGAATTACTATAGACATTGTCTATATCGGTCCACCGTTAATTTCGCATACTGGCATGTGATACCTACTATATAATCTATTCACTTAAATGATACTCAACAGAGACAGGCTACATGGTGGTAATCATGCTAATGACTTTCGAATTTCATTATTTCACTCCAGATTGCATCAAGTTTGTTCCATTTTTATTTATACTTAGTTTATGACGATCAAAAAAGTTTTTACTAGACATGTGGAAAGGTCGGAAGAGAGGGGGGAATGGCAATTTCATGATCTGCTGAGTTTACTGTCACATGATTCTGAAAAAAATAGGGTTGGTTGGTCGGGAATTTTTTTTATGCCCCCGGAATCACAGATTCGGGGGCATATAGTTTTTGGCCTGTTTGTCTGTCTGTCTGTTTGTCTGTTTGTCCGAACTAAAAACTTTAACATTGGGCATAACTTTTGAATGGTAAGTGATAGGGCTTTCATATTTCACATGTGTATTCCTTGGGACAAGACCTTTGCATTGATACCAAAATTTTTGACCTCGTGACCTAGACCTTGACCTTTGACCTACTTTTCAAAAACTTTAACATTGGGCATAACGTTTGAATGGTAAGTGATAGGGCTTTTATATTTCACATGTGTATTCCTTGTGACAAGACCTTTCCATTGATACCAAAAGTTTTGTCCTCGTGACCTTGACCTTTGACCTACTTTTCAAAAACTTTAACATTGGGCATAACTTTCGAATAGTAAGTGATAGGGCTCTCATATTTCACATGTGTATTCCTTGTGAGAAGACCATTTCATTGATAGCAAAAAGTTTTGACTTCGTCACCTTGACTTTGACCTTTCACGTACTCAACAGAAAATGGCGTTTATACTAACAAAGATGCCACCGGGGGCATTCGTGTTTCACAAACACAGGCTTTATTTTTTCTTAAGGCATCCCGATTCTGAAAGTTAACATTGAAAACCCCCATCTTAAAAGTATTTTGTCTGTACTAGATTGCATAAACGTACAAGCTTCCTTTCACGATACGCTTAAGCTCACGATACAATACGTATTGCAATATTTATTCATGATATGATTCGTATCATGATACATCATTTTAATGAAGATATGAAGGCATTTCTGTAATTTGTCAGATATTTTATTAAAACAATTGTTAGACAAGAATATAGGAGTGCTTTTAAATTATCTTTGATGACTTGGCATGGAGCGTCGCCATGTTGATTTTTTTTTAAAGATAAAACTTATTGCCGAAAACGAACTGTAAATCAACGATACGGCCTCTTCTCGTATGGTGTATCCAATCACTGTCAAGAATTGCGGTGAATCGTGACAGCCCTATCATTGTAAGTGATGTAAATTCATTTTTGTGTTCTCTAACATGTCCAATTCAATACACGTATTTCTATATTCAGTGTAGATATGGATCCTGCATCATCATTGAATTTTGGAGATGATTCGGAGCTGGCAGGGTATGGTATAGGAGAGCTGACTTCCAGTATCGATAATGCTAGCTTCTTTAACAGAATACCTCCCCAGGCAGCATCAACCGTGGCCCGTGACCAAAGGTAACTAGAACAGCTTGTAAAACTCATGTCTACTTAGTACAGGAGCCGTAGCACTTCTAATAGAATTGTGTATTGTACTGTATACATTTATACATCTTGTATGCATCATTGCATGCACATGTACCGGGTACCGTATATGGGGTTATTTTCGCATCGGGTAAAACAAAAAAGTTCTAAGTATGGAAGGATTTATTATTCAAACATGATTAAATATTTGTTAAACCAACTATTTTAAACATCTGCACTTAATTAAGGCAATACAACGTTATTCTTATATATTTACATTCCTACTGCGTTTCCCTTATATAAAGGTACCAAACTAACTGTTGCTTTATTTCTCGATAATCGCAAGAGACTATCATGTGACTTTAGAACTTACGCGGATTAATTTCTGATAAAATGCCCATTTTATTTATTGCTTTAATACAGATTCAAAACATGTATCCATTATCAAACGACGCCGTCTACCCCCAGTGATTAAATGTGTCAAAATATAGGTCAACCACATGTACACTTCCAAGAAGTGTGACGTAGTAAGTGGATCACGCGTCAGTAGACGAAGTTCAAGGACGAACTGCATTGTTGTCTGCAGAAAGATGCCGTGTTTGGATGAGCGAATATTCAGGCATAAGTGGATCAAATATTCAGTATTTAGGATGAGGATTTGATTCACTTGTGTCATTATCAACAGTGAATTTATCTTTGATTCTTATGGATTCATAATATCAGAAATACTTCGAGTATCAGCGAATCTTTAGCCATGATGTTGAGGTAAGTCATGAAAATACCGAAAGTTTTCGCGTTTTCGACGGCTGTACTCGACTTTTGCATTATTCTAATTACTTCCAGATGAAATAGGGTATTTACAGAAGTTTGTATACAATAATACCGATTGATTTCATATGTCTAAGCAGTTTAACAGTGTGTTAAAAAGAGTTTTCAAAAGTTTTCCCTCCAGTTCTGTGAAATTTCTCCAGTTTAACTCTCTGCCATGTCTGAATTATGTTGGACAAAAGTCATGAATTTTTAAGATTCAATTTTCTTCAGTTTTAATTGAAATGTTCAAAATACAACAAGAGGACAAAATTCAGTTTCTCATTTGTCAACAACATTTCCGTACAGAAGGTACTACTTCGAATCAAGCGAAAAACGTCGAACGTTTGTTTGCTCTTACGTCAAATGGCGTTCTCCCTCCGCAATGATATTTCAAATGTAAAGAAACTGGCTGAAAAATTGGCAGAAATAACTTAGTTAACACGTAAAATGTGCTTTACATATTTTGTTTCCATTCCCTACTGCCAATACACACCGATAAAGCGCAAAAGCTGAAAAACAATCCTTACATATTTTGGAAATTAGTGATGACGTCACGCGATACCCGAACCACCTTTACTTGATTTATTATCCTGACCTCAGCTTAATGTTTTTACAATTTTGATATGTGGTAAAAGTACATTTTAGCTAGTGCATTTATCATACCGGTATAAGACAAATGCACTTGTTTTATGTTGTGTAACTGTGATAAAAAAAATTGTAAGTAATATTATGATACATGTACTTGTTCTAAAATTTCTATCCTAAAAGTTGCCGAGAAAAATCCATGCTTATATTTTGAATTATATTACTTTGAAGTAAAGAATGGGAATTATGTATACAGTAACCATGGTAACCATTTATTTTGCAGACCACGAAGCAGAGAAACAGATGCTTCATCAGGGGGAGGATCCTTCCTGGATTCAGAGGCAACTGACAAACCAACAAACAGAATACAGTTATCATTCAGTGCTGTCGACCAATCAGGAACCTTGAATCATAATGGAGAAAATGTTAGAAAGAGCCAATCAGCAGACCAGATACAACAGAAGGATGATGAGAGCTTTGCATCTATGGTGTCATGGGGAGGAATGCCTCCATACAATAGGTACATGTGTACTAGCTTTAGTGTAGAGACTTATACTGAGTTGATCTTATGGAAAAGACTTTAGTTTTGACCATATAACAAGGGCCTCTTTTGGCCCCAAAATTTAGCCTCATTTTTCCCCATAATTGAGTTTTCTTTGGAAGAAACCGTCTGATTAAGTAATTAAGGTATTCAACCCCTAATGTATTTTCAATAATAAATACCAGAGACTTTTCATTCTCTTCAAAAAGAATGCTATACAGTCTTTTCTAGCTAAAATTAGAGATTGCACTTCTCATACAATGATTTACTCTGTCACCCCAAGATTCCTGATCATGAAATCTTTGTATTTGTTGGGAAATTATGAAAATGTGCATAAATTTTAACCAGAAGTACTCTATTAGGGTGCGGGATCCTGTAGGTACATTTATTACGGTAATTTGAAGAGGCTCTTCTTTGTCTTTTTGTTTTTCAGCTGCCATCTAGAAGAAAATATTTATTCAGCCAAATCTTATATGGAGACAAAGTGATGATCTATATTGAATAGTACAAAATTTTATTTCCCTTCAAAGAGTCTCTTTAAAAAGTTGTTAAGGCTTTCTCTCTAAATAAATGAGATAAAGAAGATTCTGATGACAATCTCAACAGCACTCACAATAGAACACCAAACTGAACATCGACGGACCGCTAGCAAGCTAGAGGTGGAACCAGGTGCCCAGGAGGAGTAAGCATCCCCTGTTTGGCTAGCCGCACCCGCCGTCGATGTTCGTGCACGAAAAATGAAAACAATGTCTAAAAACATGCACTCTCTGAGGTAATGTCTATATAGAAAGTGCTATGGCGACCACATCAGGGAAAATATTTAAAACACTTACTGTCAAACGTATTAATGTGCATACTTACTAAGATACTGAATAGCTGAATTTGACTTGCAGCTCCACGGGTCCTAGTAGAGATTCATCATTGGGGCTGATAGCCGTGGATAAAATGAGTGGTAAGCAAGACATATAAGTAAAACATACATGTATAAGAAAAAGATTTTTTTTTAACTTTCAATAAGTTTTAAAAGGTATTTGAATTTGCATTTTATGAAGAGAGGGTTAAGGCCTCTAAATGTCAAAAGTGGCAATGTTTAGTGGAATAAGACCAAGACATTTCATGCAGTGTATATTGATTGAGAGAGAAATTTTGTAAATGGCCGTTTTCCATGCATTTTTTACAATTTCATTGAGCCTTATTTCAAAATAATGGGACTATTGCACATAATCCCTGTCCTACCAATTTAGTTGATGTATAGAATATTATAGCACAGACTATTGTCGCTACACCAGTTGAATTTGTGTTTATTGATAGAATTTTGAATAATTAATTAAAAACTTCAATCAAACTAAACTGCATTGAAAAATTAGGTTTTTCATCAATTTCCCCTTTTTAAAGTTAAAAAGATTTTGCATTAAAATTTCCTTCAAATTTTCAGATTTGTCAGCGAGTGTACTGATGCCTGAGTTTGAAGTTGACAACAAAGAAAATAATAAGCCGGACAGCCAGTATAACTCTGCTGCCCTACCCAAGGGATCAATATCAGAACCCCTGGGGATGCCTAACCCACCTAACCAATCCTCATCATTAGGGGGTCACAAGTACTCCTATACCAGCCTCTCACAGTCCCTGAGTAAGCATGCCACGCCCCTGGCAACCTCTGACAGGGAGCTGTCCAGCTTACAGAGGTCTAAACATAGCACCTCTGACCGGGAGATGTCCAGCCTGCAGGGGTCTAAGCACAGCACCATAGACTGGTCAAACAACCTGGAGACTGTCAAGAAAAGACCCTCCATGCCGCAGAAACTACCAACTCTACCTGTGGTAGGCTCAGCTCTTTATTTGAGATACCATTTTCAAAAAAAAGAAACCTTATCAAATATCTCTAAAAATATTAAACTTGTCTTAAACTTTGAGCAGTCGATGTTGATGATGTAACATACAAAAAAAAAATATATATTTATATATATAAACATGGGCCTTAGTGTTTCACAAACACATCTTATTTCTTCATGAAACCGAAATATTTTATTGGTACTTCTAGTTACATGTATCTTTAATAATTTTACCTTCAAATCAGAACAACATATCATTTATTCAACAACAGTGTATCTGTCTTTCATACCTTCAAGTCAATTCCTACATTCCATTTAATCTATTATCGAAGTCCGTATTTCAATGCTGTAGGGAGGTATTCGTCAGTCCTTATTTGGCTGTAAGGACGGCACCTTACCAGAAGACAGTGAGGGGGATGTTACATTACCAGAAGTACAGTTCGGGGACGGAGAACTCGACAAGCTAGATGATGACTTCGGTAATTTTGATGCCACCTATAATGACAGTGCTATAGAGCAGGATGACATGGTGCTATTGGAGGAAGATCAAGGTACATGTATATAAATCCCGTATCTATTTGCAAAGCACTAAAAAATCATGTATATAACAAGATACCCTGTTTACCTATTCTTCCTTGCCAGGGATTCAAACCCCTGTATCTTTGTATATACATGTACATGATGATAAGAAGGAAGGGATCTCCAACACGACCCTGTTTCCACACCAACAGCAAAACACCCGATGCGAAAACACAAAGGCGAGCATACTAAGAGACCAAATAGAGATATACAACATATAAAACATCAAACATAAAACCAAGGAGACAAATGGGTAATTGGTGCTGACTTTGGATGGCCATTTGCCACACAAGTAGCAAATGGGGATGTTATCCTGGATTACATGGATATATGTATCATGCAAACTTTTCCATATTGCATGCATATGAATATGTATATGAAATGTTTGTTAAAGATACAGTGTCCCTGAAAATAAATTTTATTGAAAACGTAAAATAAATTTCGACGGGTCTGGATTGAGGAAGAGCCATAAAAATAGTCTAGTTGCCAAATGGCTATTTTGGGGGGAACCAAAAAAAATGTTACGCACAAAATGTTTTTGCATGAAAGTGATGTTAATACCCTCTACTTTGATAATCCGGCAGATGCCACTCTGGCATCCTTGGGCATTTCGAAATTTTTTGGAAAAAATGTGATTTTTCAAAGAAAAACCATTGAAAATTGGAAAAACGCGATTACTTTGTCCATGTTGTAGCTAGAACAACAGATTTGGTATCTAAAGAACAGAAATGCCATTGCCTTTAAGTCTCAAGCTCAGTTTATCAATTTACTCGTCAATAAAATGGGGAAAATCATGGATTTTCGATGAAAAACCGTTAAAAATTGGGAAAATGTCATATCTTTTTAGCTCACCTCGACGAAGTTGAGTGAGCTTATGCTATAACCCCACGCGTCCGCGTCCGGTTAAGAAGTTTGGGGTAGCTCAGTATCTGACAAAGTACTAATGCTACAGTAACCAAACTTACACAAGTGATTCATCTTTGGATGCTGAGGTGAACCCCTGCATCATATGCAGCATCTGACCTACATTTTCCGCTTGAGTGACTTGGTTAAGAAGTTTGGGGTAGCTCAGTATCTGACAAAGTACTAATGCTACAGTAACCAAACTTTCACAAGTGATTCATCATTGGATGCTGAGGTGAACCCATGCATCGGATGCAGCATGTGACCTACATTTTACACTTGAGTGACTTGGTTAAGAAGTTTGGAGTAGCTCAGTATCTGACAAAGTACTGATGCTACAGTAACAAAACTTGCACAAGTGATTCATCTTTGGATGCTGAGGTGAACCCATGCATTGTATGCAGCATCTGACCTACATTTTTCCGCTTGAGTGACTTGGTTAAGAAGTTTGGGGTAGCTCAGTATCTGACAAAGTACTGATGCTACAGTAACCAAACTTGCACAAGTGATTCATCTTTGGATGCTGAGGTGAACCCATGCATTGGATGCAGCATCTGACCTTCATTTTCCGCTTGAGTGACTTGGTTAAGAAGTTTGGGGTAGCTCAGTATCTGACAAAGTACTGATGCTACAGTAACCAAACTTGCACAAGTGATTCATCTTTGGATGCTGAGGTGAACCCATGCATCGGATGCAGCATCTGACCTACATTTTCCGCTTGAGTGATTTGGATAAGAAGTTTTGGGTAGCTCAGTATCTGACAAAGTACTAATGCTACAGTAACCAAACTTGCACAAGTGATTCATCTTTGGATGTCGAAATGGACCCATGCATCGGATGTAGCATCTGACCTACTTTTTCCACTTGAGTGATTTCGCTTTTAAAAGCCAATATTGAGCAAAGTATAAGTGCTTCATGTACCAAACTTGCATATTGGATGTATCTTTGATCAATCTTTCATAAAATGACCTTGACCTACTTTTTCCGCTTGAGTGATTTTGCTCTATAAAGCCAATATTGAGCAAAGTATAACTGCTACATGTACCAAACTTGCATATTGGATGTATCTTTGATCAAACTTTCATAAAATGACCTTGACCTACTTTTTCTGCTTGAGTGGTTTTGCCTTTAAAAGCCAATATACATGTACTAAGAAATATGTTTGAATTGAATTTTGCTGTCACGAGGTGAGCTTCGTAATCTGTGATTACCTATGTTTTCATACTGTAGATAAAATAACAATTTTGGTACCAAACGCACAATGAATGTATTGCTTTTCATTTTAAATATCAGATTAGCAATTTGCATGTACGAAAATGGGGAAAAGAATGCATTTTGAATGAAAACATCGCTGAAAATTGGGATATTGCAATGCTTTTTTACATGCCGAAGGTAGAACGACAAGAAAAAAATATTTCATTGATTTAAATTCAGAATTCCACTCAAGCAAATGGAATCTTCTTGTTTTGTTTCGTTTTGTTTGTTTGTTGTTTTTTGGTTTTTTTGCTGAAAAAAAGGTTTTAAATTGTAAAAATGTAATCGGTTTAAAGAGATTCTAGAACAATCGTATCAAAATGATTGCATATTGATAGTTTTAGATTTGCACTCTCTTATTACCCTTTTGTCTACTCTAGATTCTCTGGTTTCTCTTGCTGTGTGTGTCTTCTCTGTGTTTTTACTTGAGGTGTTTTGATGTGTTGATATTGGTGCTGCAACCCAGTTTTGTTGAAGATCACCTCCTTTCTTATTGCCTTGTTGTTTCATCAACATGCAATTGTAATACTTGTGTGCAACTACTTCTAACAACAAAGAACCCTTCTTACATGGTTGATCAAAATGCCTCCTTTGCATCGTACTCTGACAATTCTCTTCTCCAAAACATTTACAGAATTAAAGAAACACAAATTTCATGTGCGACTGAAATCAACAGGATAACAGATAAGTGCTTCATGTACCAAACTTGCATATTGGATGTATCTTTGATCAAACTTTCATAAAATGAAATTGACCTACTTTTTCCGCTTGAATGGTTTTGCCTTTAAAAGCCAATATACATGTATTTAGAAATATCTTTGAATTGAATTTTGCTGCCATGAGGTGAGCTTCGTAATCTGTGATTACCTACATGTATGTTTCTTGACATGTTATCGAAATTATTCAATTAACTGTTGGTGACAATGGTCATCTTAGATGTTTGAACTCTTACAGCGCATTTCATTCAATAGTACACTGGACCTGACTTCAGATATACTGTCTAGATTATCTAAACCATAGTAATTCGTTATGAATATGATGGCCTCAGTCACCGTCTTTTCAATATCTGAATTAACTTCTCTGACATTTGACACGGAACACCACTTCAAAAACTTTCCACAGAACAACCTTTGTCTCTCCAATAGCATCATATGTTGATGATACCCATCATCATGATCTGTTCTCAATACCTACATCTTCAGAATGTGTAGAATGTGAGTTCTTAATCAATGGGATTGCTTTCTCGATCAACTGATTGCAAGTACATGTAATATCAATCAGTTGTACTTCATTTCCTGAGGTGTAGCTTTCCTGACTGAATCTTTTATGTCATTGTGATGGTAAGTAGGGGTCAATTGAATATCATTTAAATTTGCTCTCTGCAAAGTGATAGCAATTTTAAGTTCAGAAAATATGGCAAGGATGTTGCTGTAGAGGATTTTGGCTGTGCCATGAAGTCACTTTAATTGTAAGCATCACTGGTGAGGATTTTTCTATCCGAAACACGTGTCTGGTGCATCAAAATTGGTTTAAAACTTTCTTCAAGAATGTAAATAGTTGGAACACTTATTGTTCAACATCTGAAGTGTTTAGTATTTTTAGAAATATACGACCAGAAACATTCAAGGTATTAATTCTGAATGAATGAAAGTCCTGTGTACATCAATCGATTATCAGGCATTCTTGTCGAATGAATAACCTGGAGCTTATTTTAAGAACATATTTCGATTGAGTTAAAGAAGATCCTGACGATAATCTCAACAGCACTCACAATAGAGAACAAAATTGAGAATCGACGGACCCCTAGCAAGCTAGAGGTGGGACCAGGTGCCCGGGAGGATTAAGCATCCCCTGTTGGCTAGCAGCATCCGCTGTCGATGTTCACGCACGAAAATGAAAAGAATATAGAAAATACATGCACTGTCTTTTAAAAAATACATTGCAAAGTTTGGAAGTTGCAAAAACCGAAGTCATTTTTTCAACATCGACGTAGGGACTAGATCAACGTCATGACTAATCAGGTCTTTAAGATCCACTTCAATAATTGAAAACAACTACACAACCCTGGCAGAAATCATCTATGTTTTAAAAACGTCTTCAAATTCATTAGCATCATTTAAAAGCAGATTAATAAACAGCGTGAACCAGACATGCACGTTTCATGTATTTAACTCTCGTCAGTGATCCTCAATCTAAACAATGAAATATGGCCAAAATGTGTGATTATTATGTTCAAAATATACGGAAAGAAGTAGCAAGATGACTGAAATATGATGCTACAGGACCCAGGTTTTAGAAATTTGTGACAATTTTGTAAACAGAAATTTTCGAATGCCTTTGAAGAAACGACCAACTGAAATTGATCGATCTTGGCTACATGTGCCCTTGGGGACCCCTGGTCCACCAGCAGTGACATTCACCAAGTGGTACAAATGTTAAAAACATCTTCAAATTCATTAGCATCATTTAAAAGCAGATTAATTAACATCGTGGACCAGACATGTATGTTATGTATCATAGACAGTAGCCGCTTTCTTTTGAACAATGTCTCTAATTTCACCCACGTCTTTCAAAAGCTGCCTACAAGACTCCATGTACCAGTAATTTTTTTTTAAAAAGTGTTGACTTGAATACACATATCTTTGTTCAAGATTTTCTGTGAACGTTTTGCATTTTTCAAAGTCCCAACTTTTAATGGAAAATACCCTTCAAAAATCAAAGTTTTCTCCCTCATTGGTCCTCTCCCTTTTAATTTCTGAGCAAGTTGCTTAATACGAATTCAGAATAAAAGACAATAAAAAAATATTTCTTTTGGTACCATAATTGCTGTACCTCATACTAACTACAGTTTGAAAACGTTCATTGCATTTTGCACATTTTTAGCGTTTTACGTCCAAGAGTAGTTGTTTTTCCCAATTTTTCGTACCAGCTAATTGCGAATCTGACTTCTGTATTATTTAAAATGAAAGGCAATAAATTTATTGTGCGTTTGGTACCAAAATTGTTTATTTAGCTACAGAATTAAAAAAGATATTGTATTTTCCCAATTTTCAACGCTTTTTCAACGAAAATCCATAGTTTTCCCCATTTTAGTGACAAGTAGATTGGTAAATTGAGCTTGAGACTTAAAGACAATCAAATTGTCGTTCTTTTGGTACCAATTTTGTTGATCTAGCTGCAGCATGGAAAAAGTAATTGAATTTTTCCTATTTTCAATGGTTTTTCTTCGAAAAATACCATTTTACCCCAAAATTTCGAAATGCCCAAGGATGCCTGAGTGGCATCTGCTGGATTATCAAATAAGAGGGTATTGACAACACTTTCATGCAAAAACATTTTATGCGTAAGAAATTTTTGGGTTTCATGAATGGCACCTAGACTAAAAGTTTTATTTGAAAATATGCAGTAACGACCATAATTTTGTCAAATTTGTAAAATTATATCTCCATATACCTCTATTTAAAAGCGCAATACATTGTAGGTTGCACTAGTGAAATGAATTAGAGCTGTGCACCCCATATTAAAAATGATATTTTCAAACAGCTATAGCTGCGAATGTATGCATTAGATTTGCCTGAAAATTTGAATTTATACAAATGAGAACGTAAACTTACATATGAAAAGAAAGATTTTGCATCATAAAATTTTGTAAAATTAATTTTCAGCGACACTGTACCTTTAATCATAGATGATTTTCCAGTTACTCAGTCAGACAGCAAGTCATCACAAAATTTTGCAATATTTTTACATCATGTAGTCATATTACATGACAATACATATAGAATTAGATATACACATAGATATATGAAATTTGTGGCTAAATGATGTGACGATGTATTATGCCAATACATTGTACTCGTTAAATCAAGATTTAGAATGGTCACATTTATGACATGGAAAATGGACAATTCATGTAAAGGTCAAGGTAACGGTGGGAAAGACTTTCCAGTCAACGACATAACATCAATACTCCTCAAGTTCAACTCTTTTTAAAATTTTATTTTATTTATAAGTTTTTAATAGCTTTTGTTTGAATGGATACACAATTGTAATGACAAAATGAAAAATCAAATCTTACTTCTAAAATGTAATCCTTGTAATTTTCTGGCGGACCTCTCCACTTTTCCTGCTATATTTTCAGGCGGGGACGTTGCTGATCTAGATCAAATCTACCTATCTGCAGGAACACTGGGTAACTCAGGAGGTGGACGTACAGATGGAAATAAATACCCCAGTCTCAGCAAAGTCAACTTGTTCGATGGTATTCTTTTCTAATATTCATACAGTTAGAAATGTGTGTCCTATTCATGTGAAGATATTAAATGAGATACTTGAAGGTAACCATACCAAGATGTAATAAGATTTCAGGTAATCATACTGAGATATCACATCAGATTGAGATAAAAGTGAGGTATTATAAGAATATGGTACATGTACAATGAGATATTGTTTAAAATCATTCTGAAATATACATGTACATTAATTGTATAAAATCATTCTGAGATATTGTAAGGTTAAGACAGAACAAGATATTAAAGTTAAGTCATACCGAGATGTGACAAATGACACAGAACATTATAGGATTACCTTACGGGATATTTTATGTGTTCATCAAGCTCATACATGTATATTTCCTGTCCACGACTCAAATGATCAATGTGAACACTTATCTAAAGTCTTACTCTAAAAAAATTACTGTCTCTCTCTGTAAAACCTGTACTAACTTGCCTATTCTTTTTCTGTTACTATAGCAACCACTCTGTCATCCCTTGGTTTACTAGGTATTCTTTGCAGATGAAAATAACATCTACTAAACTTGTGTGAATTTACTTTGTTTTTGCATGTAACGATAAAAATGCCATGCATATAAGTATATGTAAATTAAGACAGCAGTCACACAGTAAATTAATTTCTGCATAGGATTCAGCAAGTTTTGCGTTGGTTTTGTTGATTGCTTTTCAATAACATGTACATGTATTAATCAACTGTATGTTAACTGTTGTTCATATTTAGATGAAAATAGGCAGTTTACTCACAATTTATTAGTATATAAGCAGCATAAAAGGGTAGTCATTCATAAGACTTTTTAGCTCACCTGAGCCAAAGGCTCAAGTGAGCTATTGTCATAGTGTGGCGTCCGTCGTCCGTCGTCCGTCCGTCCGTCCGTCCGTCGTAAACTTTTAACATTTTCAACTTCTTCTCAAGAACGGCTGAAGGGATTTTGATGAAACTTGGTATGCATGAAGTACTAAAGGTCCTCTACCAAGTTTGTTCATTTCGGCTCGATCCCTTCAGGGGTGGATCCAGGGCGGGGTCAAATAGGCCCCGGAGGGTACCCCTCTTCAAAAATCTTCTTCTCCAGTTCCACTGAATGGATTGAAAAACTAATTGTATCTATGTGATCTAGAAGGATGTATGATTCAAGTTTGTTCATTTCGTTAAAATCCGACAACTAATTTTTGACGCGTTTTTGACGTCTTTTCGGACTTAGTCAGAAATGCACATTTTTGCACTTTTTCTTTAAATAACTCAATAAGTGTATGATTTTACACACTCATTTACTACATATTTATCATATTTAACTTACTTAATGCTTTGTTATGTATTTTATGCTTAAATTTTATTTTTTTGATTTTTTATGAATTTTTTTCTTATGTAAAAAGGAAGGGGGGGGGGTGATTTTCATACATTTTCTGCTTCTTTTCTATAACCACTCTTCAGATTGTCATGACAATTTGTAGGTATGAGGTACTCATGCATGGTACCCTACAAGTGAAAGAATTTTGTCCAGATATCCACTTTTGGATTTTTAAGGAATATTTTTTAAGATTGTACATAGGTATAATGTATGTTTTCCATGCCCAATGGACCCATGGGGAGTGGCTTCAAACCCCGGCGGGACCCCAACAAAATTTTTTCCCCTTTTTATTAGCTCACCTGAGCCAAAGGCTCAAGTGAGCTATTGTCATAGTGTGGCGTCCGGCGTCCGTCGTCCGTCGTCCGTCCGTCCGTCCGTCGTAAACTTTTAACATTTTCAACTTCTTCTCAAGAACGGCTGAAGGGATTTTGATGAAACTTGGTATGCATGAAGTACTAAAGGTCCTCTACCAAGTTTGTTCATTTCGGCTCGATCCCTTCAGGGGTGGATCCAGGGCGGGGTCAAATAGGCCCTGGAGGGTACCCCTCTTCAAAAATCTTCTTCTCCAGTTCCACTGAATGGATTGAAAAACTAATTGTATCTATGTGATCTAGAAGGATGTATGATTCAAGTTTGTTCATTTCGTTAAAATCCGACAACTAATTTTTGACGCGTTTTTGACGTCTTTTCGGACTTAGTCAGAAATGCACATTTTTGCACTTTTTCTTTAAATAACTCAATAAGTGTATGATTTTACACACTCATTTACTACATATTTATCATATTTAACTTACTTAATGCTTTGATATGTATTTTATGCTTAAATTTTATTTTTTTGATTTTTTATGAATTTTTTTCTTATGTAAAAAGGAAGGGGGGGGGGGTGATTTTCATACATTTTCTGCTTCTTTTCTATAACCACTCTTCAGATTGTCATGACAATTTGTAGGTATGAGGTACTCATGCATGGTACCCTACAAGTGAAAGAATTTTGTCCAGATATCCACTTTTGGATTTTTAAGGAATATTTTTTAAGATTGTACATAGGTATAATGTATGTTTTCTTACCAAAAAAGAAAAGAAATTCTCAAATCGCACCGGGTTATACACATTGATACTACTTTTGAATGAAGAAATTTTATTTGAATCACAAAAAAAAAATGCCGTAAAGATTAAAAGTACACAACTTTTTTAATATTTTTTCAAAGCCATGCACCTTGTTCCGGACCGGAATTTTATGATCTGAGGACCCATTTTCACACGTATTCTTCCACACATGTAGATGTCTCACACACTTTAAAACTATATTCAAAATTTTATTTCATCTATCTAGTAAACAATCACGGGAAGACAATTGAAGATAAACATTGTGTGTATTTTCCACCAATTGTTGAAAATAATAAGAAAATAATCGGAACTATTTGACAGGACAATGACCTAGATATGCATTAATTCATCTTCGTCCCCAAGGCGCATCGTATTCCGCTAGGCGCTTCATTGCAATACAAACCGCAAAGCAGTACTGCGATATATTTCAGGAGATACAGTGCAAACGGAATAGATTTTTATACTTGGAACACTTTCATAATCTGTATCTGTATCTGTATGGGTACGTTGAATTACCAATACTGGCTTGTGATCAACGGAATGAGAGAGCGCATAAACTTACTTAATCGCGCTTCAGGCTGAATCTAAAGCCTTCCACAGTCCTTGACAGCACTTGATGGTTATCCAGTTCGTTCCACTCTGTGACTGTACGTATGAAGAATGAGTTCTTCCTGATGACGGAATTACATGTAGGTATGTTAAAGCAGCGAGTATGGTTTGAGCTATGAACAACGTTCATAATGGTTATCATTCATGTACTTGGAACACTTGCATATACTTGTTATCATGTATAAAGTTTGCTCGAATTTCCTCTGTCTTAGACTCTCTTAGATGAAGTAATTTACGGACTGATTTCTTGAAGAAACGTCTAATGAGTAATCTCTTCCTCTGGATTTTGAGAATGCATAGGACATTTAATATCTGAAATTCTTGAAAATAAATAATTCCGTTCAGAGTTCCTGAAATCTTCCAATGAAATGTTGGACCACAGAAGCTGTTGTTTTAATAGAGAAAATAAATTATTATTCACAACCTTAAGCCACTGTGTTCGTCATCTTGTATGTATAATATTTCTAAGAGGAACACAGAGGCCTGAGGTTGTGAATAATAAAACATTTTCTCTCATAAAACGACAGGATCCTGTGTTAAGACATTTGGGAATTTTTATCTGTTCAAATAATAGATACATAATGAGTTTTTATCAGACCAAATAACTTCTTGTCGGCAAATCCAATGCAACCGATACATTTCATGAACTCTCTCTGCTAACAACTTGCCCGTGTAACAGACCTATGATGAGGTAAAACAATTAGTTAACAGTAAATAACGATGTCGTAGGTCTGCTAGTTGGACAAGCTTAACAATTTCATGGGCCTTTTAATTTGTTTCAAACTGCGAAACCTTAGAGAAACCACTTGAGTTGTTGAACAGCGTATGCTGAAATGCGACGCTCCTTCTCGCCTGTTGAAATATGCATAGGCAAGAAGCGTCGCATTTCAGCATATTTACTTAAAATTATTTGTTCAAGTGGCTTCACTGGGTCATGAGGTTTGATACAACATACACTGCTTTTTTGGAAAACAAACAAACTGGCACAATTTCTGCACAACTCACTTGAATTGATGAATATTGGATCAAAACGATTTTAACTGTACGTTTCATGTATTTGAGATGAAATCAATACTATTCAAAAGCATAATTCATAGATTTCAGTGAATAAAGGCAAACCCGAAAAATCTTAGTTTTTTATGCCCCTGGAATAAAAGATTCGGGAGCATAAAGTTTTTGGCCTGTCCGTCTGTCTGTTTGTCTGTCTGTTTTCCAAAAAACTTTAACATTGGGCATAACTTTTGAATGGAAGCTGGTGATAGAGGTTTCATATTTCACATGTGTATTTACCAAAATTTTTGACCTCATGACCATAACCTTGACCTTTCACGTACTTCTCAAAAACTTTAACATTGGGCATAACTATTGAATGGTTATAGTGATAGGGCTTTCATATTGTACATGTGTATTCCTTGTGACAAGATCTTTCCATTGATACCAATATTACGCTGACCCTGACCTCTCACATACTTAACAGAAAATGGTGTTTATACTAACAAAGATGCCGCCGGGGGCATTCTCGTTTCACAAACACAGGCTTTATAATTTCTGGCATGCTAGCTATCAATAATGAAAGGTTTTGTGTTCAATTTTAAATAAACTTAATTTGTGAAATCATTTCATTGTTTTATTCTTTTTCTGCTGCACATTTATGTGGAATTTTACAATATGATTTTATTTTTGATGTTGCATAATTGAACTATACTAGCTGGGCATATGACGTTGGACCACTTTATCCGTTTTTTATCTCACCTCGACGAAGTTGAGTGAGCTTATGCTATAACCCCACGCGTCCGCGTCCGTGTCCGCGTCCGCGTCCGGTTAAGAAGTTTGGGGTAGCTCAGTATCTGACAAAGTACTAATGCTACAGTAACCAAACTTGCATAAGTGATTCATCTTTGGATGCTGAGGTGAACCCATGCATCGGATGCAGCATCTGACCTACATTTTCTGCTTGAGTGACTTGGTTAAGAAGTTTGGGGTAGTTCAGTATCTGACAAAGTACTAATGCTACAGTAACCAAACTGGCACAAGTGATTCATCTTTGGATGCTGAGGTGAACCCATGCATCGTATGCAGCATCTGACCTACATTTTCCGCTTGAGTGACTTGGTTAAGAAGTTTGGGGTAGCTCAGTATCTGACAAAGTACTGATGCTACAGTAACCAAACTGGCACAAGTGATTCATCTTTGGATGCTGAGGTGAACCCATGCATTGTATGCAGCATCTGACCTACATTTTCCGCTTGAGTGACTTGGTTAAGAAGTTTGGGGTAGCTCAGTATCTGACAAAGTACTGATGCTACAGTAACCAAACTTGCACAAGTGATTCATCTTTGGATGCTGAGGTGAACCCATGCATCGTATGCAGCATCTGACCTACATTTTCCGCTTGAGTGACTTGGTTAAGAAGTTTGGGGTAGCTCAGTATCTGACAAAGTACTGATGCTACAGTAACCAAACTTGCACAAGTGATTCATCTTTGGATGCTGAGGTGAACCCATGCATCGTATGCAGCATCTGACCTACATTTTCCGCTTGAGTGACTTGGTTAAGAAGTTTGGGGTAGCTCAGTATCTGACAAAGTACT
The DNA here is from genome assembly GCA_033119305.1 of Pinctada imbricata. Lineage (NCBI taxonomy): Eukaryota > Metazoa > Mollusca > Bivalvia > Pterioida > Pteriidae > Pinctada > Pinctada imbricata. The sequence continues at coordinate 34,122,062 of VSWD01000012.1, read as the reverse complement.
GATGCTACAGTAACCAAACTTGCACAAGTGATTCATCTTTGGATGCTGAGGTGAACCCATGCATCGGATGCAGCATCTGACCTACATTTTCCGCTTGAGTGATTTGGATAAGAAGTTTGGGGTAGCTCAGTATCTGACAAAGTACTAATGCTACAGTAACCAAATTTGCACAAGTGATTCATCTTTGGATGCCGAGATGGACCCATGCATTGGATGCAGCATCTGACCTATTTTTTCCACTTGAGTGATTTCGCTTTTAAAAGCCAATTTGAGCAAAGTATAAGTGCTACATGTACCAAACTTGCATAGTGGATGTATCTTTGATCAAACTTTCATAAAATGACCTTGACCTACTTTTTCCGCTTGAGTGATTTTGCCTTTAAATGCCAATATTGAGCAAAGTATAAGTGCTACATGTTCCAAACTTGAATATTAGATGTATCTTTGATCAAACTTTCATAAAATGACCTTGACCTACTTTTTCCGCTTGAGTGATTTTGCCTTTAAAAGCCAATATTGAACAAAGTATAAGTGATACATGTACCAAACTTGCATATTGGATATATCTTTGATCAATCTTTCATAAAATGACCTTGACCTACTATTTCCGCTTGAGCGATTTTGCTCTATAAAGCCAATATTGAGCAAAGTATAACTGCTACATGTACCAAACTTGCATATTGCATGTATCTTTGATCAAACTTTCATAAAATGACCTCGACCTACTTTTTCCGCTTGAGTGATTTTGCCTTTAAAAGCCAATATTGAGCAAAGTATAAGTGATAAATGTACCAAACTTGCATATTGGATGTATCTTTGATCAATCTTTCATAAAATGACCTTGACCTACTTTTTCTGCTTGAGTGGTTTTGCTCTATAAAGCCAATATTGAGCAAAGTATAACTGCTACATGTACCAAACTTGCATATTGGATGTATCTTTGATCAAACTTTCATAAAATGACCTTGACCTACTTTTTCTGCTTGAGTGGTTTTGCCTTTAAAAGCCAATATACATGTACTAAGAAATATGTTTGAATTGAATTTTGCTGTCACGAGGTGAGCTTCGTAATCTGTGATTACCTATGTTTTTTTCAAATCAGTAAAAAAGTTATTGTTTTGAAATGTGACTATTTTTTTCTTTTTTGTACCTTTAAAGGTTGTCTGAAAAAAAAACACTTCTCTGCATCCGGCAAAAATCTTTTTAGAAAGGTTGTGGGCTAAAATCCTGGTACTGGCACTATCAGTATTCAATGTCAGTATGTCAGTTAGAGCGTGCATGGGTATCAGGTGAGCGTTGTGCCCCCTGGGGCTCTTGTTTTGTGTCGCCTGCGAAGCACAGCGACACTTAGGGATCACTTTGTCCGTCTGTCCGTCCGTCCGTCCGTCCGTCCGTCCGTCTGTCTGTCTGTCTGTCACACTTTGGGTGTCACAGCCCATAATTTTTGATTGGTAAGTGATAGGGCTTTGATATTTCACATGTGTATTCCTTGTGACAAGACCTTCCTACACATACCATAATTTTTGACCTAGTGACCTTGACCTACATATTTGACCTACTTTTCAAAAAAATTAAGAATGGATATATCTTTTGATTGGTAGGTGATAGGGCTTTGATATTTCACATGTGCAATCCTTGTGGCAAGACCTTTCTACACATACCATAATTTTTGACCTTGTGACCTTGACCTAGATATTTGACCTACTTTTGAAAAAAAGATAAGATTCGCTATATCTTTTGATTGGTAAGTGATAGGACTTTGATATTTCACATCTGTATTCCTTGTGACAAGGCCTTTCTACACATACAATAATTTTTGACCTAGTGACCTTGACCTACATATTTGACCTACTTTTCCAAAAAAAATAAGAATGGATATATCTTTTTATTGGTGAGTGTTAGGACTTTAATATTTCACATGTGCAATCCTTGTAGTAAGACCTTTCTACGCATACCATAATTTTGACCTTGTGACCTTGACCTAGATATTTGATCTACTTTTGAAAAAAAGATAAGATTCACCATATCTTTTGATTGGTAAGTGATAGGGCTTCGATATTTCACATGTGTATTCCTTCTGACAAGACCTTTCTACACAGACCATTAAATTTGACCTTTTGACCTTGATCTAGATATTTGACCTACTTTTCAAGGAAAGTAATATTGGCTATATCTTTTGATTGGTAGGTGATAGGGCTTTGATATTTCACATGTATTTTCCTTGTAACAATGCCATTCTACACATACCATTATTTTTTTTACCTTTTGACCTTGACCTACATATTTGACCTACTTCTCAAAATAATTAAGAATGGATATATCTTTCGATTGGTAAGTGATAGGGCTTTGGTATTTCACATGTGTATTCCTTGTGACAAGACCTTTCTACACAGACCATAAGATTTGACCTTTTGACCTTGATCTAGATATTTGACCTAGACCTACTTTTCAAGAATTTTGATCCACTTTCTAGAATAATAATCAAACCGCTTCGCAGGCGACACAAGCATTCCTTGGATTGCTATTTTTTTGTTTTTATCTGTTTTATTTTCTTTAAAACTGGACTTCAGGCTCCCTTTCTCTGAGATCCTTGATCTGACACTGCATGATTATATAATTACACATGGTTTTTTGATTACACAGAGAAAAGGTAGAGATTTTAAAGTATTGTCCCATGTAAATGTCCGTGTACACAGCAACTTAAAAATTGAT